>SJYV01027065.1:234321-251083 GCA_006410875.1 Neotragus pygmaeus | reverse complement strand
GACTGGTTGGATCTCCTTGCAGTCCAAGGGACTCTTAAGAGTCTTCTCCAACACCACACTTCAAAGGCATCAATTCTTTGGCACTCAGCCTTCTTCACAGTCCAACTCTCACATTCATACATGACCACAGGAAAAACCATAGCCTTGACAATGGGGTACTGGGGAGGTCCAAATAACAAGACAATGATTTGCTGTCCAGGAGGTCTAAATGAGGAAAGAACGTCAGGTGGTGATCAGGTTTATGGTTTGATCAACTGAGTGGACAGTGATGTCACGGATAAAACAAGGAGAACATGGGGAGAGAAATGGGTTGGGATGGGCACAGTGCAGAAAGCAATGAATTCTGTTTGGGACAGTGGAGTCTGGAGTGGCCTGTGGGCTGTTGGATATACAGGTCTGGAAGAGAGCTGTTCTTAAGAGACTGGCAAAAGGTGGTAATTAAAACAACAGGAGTGAAAGAAATGGCTTGGGGAAATCGTGGGGCATGAGAAGAGAAAGGGACTTTGGGGACAGGTCCCAGGGGGTTTCCTACTTCTAATTGTTCTAGAAATCCAGGGCGTGGAGAAAAGAGAGGCCCAGGACAGAGACTGAGAATAGCAGCCTGAGAGATGAGAGGGACACCAGGAGGGTCTTGCCAGGTAGATGTTTCAGAAAGAGTGGAGATGCTATCTTTGATAAGCACCACCAAAGAACCAGGGGGAAAGAGCCCACTCAANAAGAGAGGCCCAGGACAGAGACTGAGAATAGCAGCCTGAGAGATGAGAGGGACACCAGGAGGGTCTTGCCAGGTAGATGTTTCAGAAAGAGTGGAGATGCTATCTTTGATAAGCACCACCAAAGAACCAGGGGGAAAGAGCCCACTCAACTTATTTATCATCTTATACTTTTTTATTAGTGTGTCTATTTCTCTACTAGACCAAAAGCTCCTTTAGTTAAGATGTTTTCATGCCTTTATTCCCAGAAATTAGCCCAGATGCCTGGCATGAAGTCTTAATAACAGCTGAATGAATGAATAAATATATCACAGGCATTGAAAATATCAAGGTTCGCATCTGGATGATATAGGAAACATACCCTGAGTCTTTATTAGTTTACAATAAATGAACAGGGCCATTGATAGGACCTTTGGAAAGAAATGCCATCTCACTGTTGTATTTTGTATGAATAACTCAAGGATGGCTACAGGGACTGTCTTGCTGTAATTGGAAGCACTTCAGTGACCGCCGTGTAAAGAGCAACTTTGGTGGTGCTTGAAAACAGTCTTATGTATATGCTCTTAGTATTCAAATTGTATTTGCATAATTAAATCTAATTATCTCCAAAGTCAAGGTCATCTTCAGTCTAATCCTTGCCTGAATTATCCAAAGACTCTGCCATTGATGGGGATTTTCTTCTGTTTATGAAATCCAAGTACCACTGTGTGTATCAGTAGACACAGTCGGGGTGTCAGTGCTTGACCCTAGCTGACTAACAACAAAGAAACAGATGGAAAACTCTAAAAAATATCCCTTTTCTTTTTGTTTGTCGCAAATGTAAACAGCTCCTAATTCATAATGTGGGTAACACTCTTCCCTAAATACAAGGCGACCATCGGGGGTAATACTTAAAACTGTTTAACCGTGGGCAAGTCAGAGGTACAGATGTCCTAAAATAAGGTCCTGAACACGATGCAATGTAGGGGCTTCCCAGGTGCCATTACTGGTAAAGAATCCACCTACCAATGCAGCAGATGTAAGAGATGCGGGTTTGCTTCCTGGGTCAGGAAGATCCCCTGGAGGTAGAAATGGCAACCCACTCCAGTATCCTTGCCAGGGAATCCCATGGACAGAGGAACCTGGTGGGGTACAGTCCATGGGGTCGAAAAGAGACATGACTGAGCACCTGAGCACAGCAATAATGNAAGATCCCCTGGAGGCAGAAATGGCAACCCACTCCAGTATCCTTGCCAGGAGAATCCCATGGACAGAGGAACCTGGTGGGGTACAGTCCATGGGGTCGAAAAGAGACATGACTGAGCACCTGAGCACAGCAATAATGCTGTGTTAAGAGCTCCTGCTGGACCAGACAGTAAACCTTAGTTGAAGAGTGATGGCAGCAGGCGGTGGGGGCCGGGGGAGATGGCCAGGTGAGGGAATCTGTAGCCAGAGCAACAGAGGGGCCCTGGGCAAGGGGTGTGGGCAGGGGGCGGGTGGGTTTTTGCCAGTCAGTGCAGAAGTATATCAGCATTTTAACAACTGCAATGAGTGTACCCCTTTGTGCCTGCTGACTCCCAGCTATGGGCAGAAAGCAGAGGCACTCCAGCCCAGACTTTCAGGCCTACTGGCTTCACAGAGAAAGAAACTGAGATTTAATGAGCAAAGGTTGGGGTAAAAGTCCAAAACCAGTGGCAGGAGAAGTGGTAACAGAACTCAAGTCTCTTTATTCCCAAACCTGATGTCATCACCCCTAAGTTTTCCTGAGAATTTTTATGAGACAGAAATTCTTGTCATGAATGAGCACACAAAACCTGGATTTGTTCAGCAATTGTTCTGGTACAACAATGGCCATATGGTTAGCAAGAGATGCCGTCCACCACGGAGACACAGTGCTATTTTATCATGAAATTATGCGTTCTAAAGGGCTTCCCTGGTGGCGCAATAGTAAAGAATCCGCCTGCCAAGCAGAAGATGTGGATTTGATCCCTGGGTCGGGAAGATCCCCTGGAGAAGAAAATGGCAACTCACTCCGCAATTCTTGCCTGGGAAATCTCGTGGACAGAGGAGCCTGGTGGGCTACAGTCCATGGGGTCGAGAAGAGTCGGATGTGACTGAGCGATGAAACAATAGCAATGCATTCTGAAGGCTGTCTCAAGGCTTTCCCAGCAGACTAAACCTGAGATGTTCCCAGAGGAAGCCGACTGCGAGTGATCCATTTCAGGACAAGGAGGATCCATCTCCGTGACTTTTCCACACACTTACTATTCTAGGTATGAGATACGATAATTAATTTCGTGTTCTTATAAACTGGGAGACAATTACAGGGGAGGTTGCTAAGCGGTCCTGAGCATGCTTGCCTTATGAGACATACTTTTCACATTTTGTGACAATGGTCAGGAAAAAAAACACATAATGACTCCTTGTGGATGAGGCCCCTGCTAGTTATGTTTTCATTATTAACCCAATTATACGGGTGAAGCAATAGGTGATAATTTCACTTTTTCACTGCCGCTTCATTCCTGCTCCCCCAACCGCCAGCCTAGGGGACCCTTCAGAAGTCATTTAAAGGGGTTTGTCCTAGAATACAGCCAGCAACAGCCGGTTCCCAACTCCTGGGTCTCTCACCTCATTTCCCCAAAATCCTGAGGCAGGAATGGGTTGAAGAGTGGTCAGGAAAAGAAGCGATATGTCCTGGTAAATGGTCGTGATTGGATGCGTGAGACAGCAGAGTGGAAGTAGCCTAGGCGGGGCCTGGCTTTGTATGAAAGGCTGGGTGTGTCAGGCACCCTCTGAATCTCAATTTCAGACACTGAAGGGGAAGATGCAAAGGGGGAATGACGTGCTTGGCTTGGGGGAGGGATGTTTCTGGACACCCCTCTACCCTTAGGAGTGGAGGTGACACCTAGGTGACTCCTAGGTGACTAGGTACCAAGTCACACAACTGGCTGTCTAGTACCGAAGGATCGTTGGCAACAGGGGACTGAGGGCAAGCTGCAATGCCACTTACACCTGACGCTGATGGAACGCACGTTTGCATCTTTGAAAGTTTTCCACTTGAAGGTTCGCGTGTAGGAGACTTACCACATGGGTTCAAGGTCTCTGTAGTTAGTATTTCTCCCCCTGTTGCCTTTCATAAGAGCTTTACATAGTCTTCTAGAGCCACTCCGTGCCCCTTAGAAAGATGGGGGGATCTATTTAACTCTGATACTTCTCTGACTTACCAGTGGTAGATAGACCTAGTGGGGAGGACAGAACATGACGGAGCAAGGAAAGAAGGGAGAAAACTGGGAGGATAATGACCCAGGGAAAACACATCCTGGGACTTTTCCTGGAAGCTGGAAATGCAGTCAACTTCAAAGGGGATTCAGGTAGCTACATGGGAGCCCAACCTCAAGCCTGGACCCTGCAGCCAAGGTCGGGAGGTGAGGCTTAATTCCAAACCCAACCCAGAGGGGGTGCTGAGCCACAGATGCTGGTTAGTACTTCAGTCAAAGCTGGTTTTAAAACATGGGGCAAGAGAGACATTCACATTTGTGACCTTTCTAAATACAGATATCCACAGCCCACACCTTGAATACCAAGGGCTTAGAGCAGGGTTCCCCAACCTCAGCCATCCTGACATGTGGAACCAGGTAATTCTTTGTTGCCGGGGGTTTGTCCCATGCATTGTAGAATGCTCAGTAACACCACTGGATTCTACTTGCTAGTTGCCAGAAGCAGCTTGACTCCAAGCTGTGACAACCAGAATATCTCCTGAAATTGCCAGATGAGCTCTGGAGGTCAAAGTCACCCACTGGTTGGGAGCATAGAGATCTAGGAGTAAGGGGCTTTAGTGTGACTGGCATCTCAAATGATGGCACAGCGTCCGGTATGTGATTTGCTTTAACTCTCCGGAGTAATTAATGAGAACTTCTTACATGAAGTAGTTTAACTCTGCTTATGTACATTTCAAATATTTGCTCCCTTCTGGGATTTCCTTGATGGCCCAGTGGTTAAGACTTCGAGCTTCCAATGCAGGGGGTGCAGGCTCGATTCCTGGTTTGGGAACGAAGCCTTCATGCTATGTGACATGGCCAAAAAAAATTAAAAGACAACAAATATTTGCTCTTTTTGATGATCTGCCTCAGCTCAAATTATGCAGTAGTCAAAATGTTGATACTTCCTTCCAAAGGCAAGGGAAAAAAAATCTCTATTTTAATCATATTACTTTTAAACCAAGGAATGCTCAATTATTTGGGAATATAAGGTAGACCAGTGCCTTGTTAAAAAAAAAAATTCCTGCCAGTGTCTTTATTTAATTGCTAAAAATAACATCCCCTGTGACAGCCCAATGGCAGAGCCATTTTAAGGAAGTGCAGGAAGGGCCCTTTGCAATACACATCTTAAATCACATGATGCCATGGCCACCCGCTTCACCTGCCCAGGTGAACATCTGGTGAACCGTTTCATCATCCAGAAAATGATGCATTTCCCCTTTGCTCTCTCAGAGGGATTGTAGTGATCAGATGAGCAAAGACCTTCTTAACCTACACTGTCCAGTGCAGCAGCCACTTGTGTTTAGGCAGCTCTGTAATGTAAATTAATGAAAATTAAGCAGAATTTAACATTTAGTTTAGTCGCATCAGCCACCATTTCGAACCACAGGTGGTGGGGGTATGTGAGTCGCTCAGCCATGTCTGACTCTTTGCTACCCCATGGTCTGCAGCCCACCAGGCTCCTCTGTCCGTGGGATTCTCCAGGCAAGAATACTGGAGTGGGTTGCCACGCCCTCGTCCAGGGGATCTTCCTGAGTCAGGGATGGAATTGAGGTCTCCAACACTTCAGGCGGATTCTTTGCCACTGAGCCGCTGGGGAAGCCCTGCCTGGTGGACAGGTGGATATGGATGGGCAACGGACACATACACGGAGGACATCTCTGTGACTGGAGAAAGCTCTACCCACATCACTATTCTCAACCATACAACCTGGTGCAAATAGACAGCAAGTCATAGTCTTAGTGCCACTGCCGGAAGTTAGACCCAGGGTACACACACACCCGTTCACAAACGGCCACGCACCTTGAGCACCGGCATCGCAGACTGCCGAGGAACTCGTACGTCACCGCTGCGTCGCAGGTAGTCACGAAAGAACAAAAACATAATTAAAGCCTTGGTGGCTCATACGGAAAATAGGAGCAAGGATCAAATAATCACGGGCCACCGCTTTCAATAAATGTCATTGTCTGGACTACAAATAGTTCCACGCACCTTTTAATTACAGCAGCAAAAAACAAGACGAGCTCTCCTTCCCTGTAAAATTACTAGTTTTGATTCGCTATTTATAAAAAGACATGTTTTCTTCTGGGTTCTAATATCCTTTACTTGTGTTCTTCAAGGCTGAGACTCAAGGCTGTGAGTGCAGAGAGTGGGAAGCAGCTACAGAAGAGCTGGGTCCCCGCTCACAAGGTACTGACAACACCAGCGCTCTGAGGATGCACGGAAAGGACAGTCACGCATAACATGTCCCCCCCAAGCACTGAGCGAAACAGTCATTGATACCAACAAGAATAACAATGGCCAACATTTATCATGTGCCAAGGCTTATGCTCCATGCTTCAAAACCCTTACCGCATTTGTCAAGGGAAAGTGAAAGTGTTAGTTGCTCAGTCGGGTCCGACTCTTTGTGACCCCATGGACTGTAGCCCAACAGGCTCCTCTGTCCATGGGATTTTCCAGGCAAGTACACTGGAGTGGGTTGCCATTTCCTCCTCCAGGGGATCGAACATGTGTCTCTTGCATCTCCTGCACTGACAGGCGGATTCTTTACCAGAGTCACCTGGGAAGCCCAAAACAGTGACGCAGTAGATGTGCGGCATATTTATGGATGTAGAGATTTATAGACAAGGCTCAGAGAGGTTAAGTAATTTGCCTGAGGTCACTAAGTAAGTAAGTATCAGAGTCAAGGATCAAACTTAAGTGTGTCCGACTCCAAAGACCATGGCTCATGAGCCCTGTTCCCAATCAGGGTGGCCCCAAATGGAGGAAGCATTCCACCTGCTCCTTTAGGGAAGGACGGTTTGGGCAGGGNTCTATAGAATATTTATTAAAAGGTATATAAGAAATTATTAACAGAGGTTGCCTCTAGAGAGGGCAACTGGGTGGTTGGGGGGAAGGGATTGGGGGACACTTCTATTAGAATTTTGTATCTTGTGAATGCATTACCTCTTTGTTTAAAAAATAATAACAAGTTAAAAAAATTTTACTCCTTATAATTCAACCAAATAAGACACATTAGTACACATGTTTTACTTATTAAGTGTTTTGCATTTCTTTTTTTCTAATTAGAAAAAAACTGCATCCAGAGGCCTGATCAGGTCACAGAGTCCCACGTGCCCCCCAGCCCTCCTGCTGAGAGGAGCCTTTGGGAATTGTGGTCAGTGACACTAGTGTGCTCATCCACACCTGATTTTCAGTTTCTGCCTCATAAACTTGATCACAGATGCACACATGTGCTCCACATACTGTACCTGGCTCAGCTGGCCTTTCTCTTCAATGTAGGAGGCAGCTTTTTTCTGCTCTCTGTTTACTTCTGAAGCCAGCCTCATGATTGTTTCTCTGCTAGCTTTTGCTTCCATCTCATGGACATTTACAGTCTCTTCAAGAGCAGCAATTTGTCCTTTCACAAATGCATTTTCCTTGCACAGCTCTCCAAGCTGAAGAGAAAGCAATTACAGCTGTCCTGTAAAAATTAATAATTTCATACTACTCTCTCTAAGCAAGTCTGATCTATGTACCCCTGTGATCACATCATCACATGAAAACAGTAAAGGCACTGTTCCTCCATCCACTCAAAAGATAACGTTTTCAAAGGCAGCCTCTAAACTCTCTTGTTATGGGCAGACAGGGTAGGCAAATTGAAATTAATCAAAAGGTAGCTACAAGGCAACAATGATGAGCATTCAGCCAAAAGCTTTCAGACAAAACAGGCATTGGCAAGCCCCTGGCTGCTAAATACTCCAGGGATGGTGATGTTTCTACAGAGTTACAGCAGGCAAGCAAGGAACTTCAATTCAGCCCACGTCTGCTGGCACCAACTGATTATAAGGCTTTACCTAGCACAGAGGAGAAATACAGAGAAGAAGGCAGGACTCTCTTTATTTCAAAAGAAAGTCCTTCTAATTAATATAAGCATAGAAAAAAATCCTGAATAACATGCTCAAACCATGGTTATCTTTGGGACTAGCTGGGCTTTTCACTCTTCATGTTGTGCATTTCAGGGGCTAGCTGGGAACATTAATAAGATTTGTATGATTTAGAAGGAGGGAAAATAAAACCAACCAGGCTCCTGGGCCCCAGGGAAACAGCCATGCAGATAGCTCAAGGATGCCTGTAGGAAGACCCGAAACTCGACAAGACACAGTCAGCATGTGTGTTAGGACCATTTGGGGAAGTGGCGCATCTTCAGCCTCAACAGTTTGCCAACATGGTGCCCTGCTCCTGAATCAGGGCTTTTCTCTCTCTCTTGAACACTTTTCCTTTCCAACATCCTTTTATTTAAAAAAAAACAACATTTTGTTTTATATTGGAGTGTAGTTGATTAACAATGTTGTGAGAGTTTCCAGTGGACAGCAAAGGGATTCAGCCATACATACACATGTATCCAATCGCCCCCTAAACTCCCCTCCCGTCCAGGCTGCCACATAACATTGAGCAGAGTTCAATACAGTGGTTTCAATATCCCTTAAAAGTCCCCATCCCAGAGAGCACGGCTTAGCCAGTCTAACTAAACTAGCATTCCACGCCTCTAACTTGCTTTATGGTCTTTCCCCTGAATCTGAATTGTACTTCTTCACTGCACCTTTTACTCTGTGGGGTAATATTGTATACTTATTCGTTTATTGCCTCTGTATCTTGACCCACAACAGTGGAAGTTCTTAGGTGGGCACAGACTCTGTCTTGTTTCATTCACTGCTGTATCCCAACACCCAGAATAGTGTCTATCACATAGTAGTCACTCACTCAATATTTGGGAAGTGGATGGATGGATGTCAAATAAGTTCTTAGAAATCTCTTCTTTTCTACCATCTTTCCTTCAGTTCAGTTCAGTCGCTCAGTTGTGTCTGACTCTCTGTGACCCAATGGACTACAGCACACTAAGTCTCCTTGTCCATCACCAATTCCTGGAATTTACTCAACTCATGTTCATTGAGTAGGTGATGCCATCCAACCATCTCATCCTCTGTCATCCCCTTCTCCTGCCTTCAATCTTTCCCAGTGTTGGGTCTTTTCAAATGAGTCAGCTTTTCGCATCAGGTGGACAAAGTATTGGAGTTTCAGCTTCAACAGCAGTCCTTCCAATGAATACTCAGGACTGATTTCCTTTAGGATGGACTGGTTGGATCTCCCTGCAGTCCAAGGGACTCTCAAGAGTCTTCTCCAACACCACAGTTCAAAAGCATCAATTCTTCGGCCCTCAGCCTTCTTTATAGTCCAATTCTCACATCCATACATGACTACTGGAAAAACCATAGCCTTGACTAGATGGACTGTTGTTGCAAAGTAATGTCTCTGCTTTTGAATATGCTGTCTAGGTTGGTCATAACTTTTCTTCCAAGGAGAAAGCGTCTTTAAGTTTCATGGCTGCAGTCACCATCTGAAGTGATTCTGGAGTCCAAAAAAATAAAGTCTGCAACTGTTTCCCACAGTTTCCCTATCTATTTACCATGAACTGATGTTAAGGCAACTTTTTCACTTTTTTCTTTCACTTTCATCAAGAGGCTCTTTAGTTCTTCTTCACTTTCTGCCATAAGGGTAGTGTCATCTGCATTTCTGAGGTTATTAATATTTCTCCCACCAATCTTGGTTCCAGCTTGTGCTTCATCCAGCCCAGCATTTCTCATGATGTACTCTGCATACAAGTTAAATAAGCAGGGTGACAATATACAGCCTTGACGTACTCTTTTTCCTATTTGGAACCAGTCTGTTATTCCATGTCTAGTTCTAACTGTTGCTTCCTGACCTGCACACAGATTTCTCAAGAGGCAGGTTTCCTTAGAAGGTGTGTATACATGTATTTATGAGGTAAAGAGAATAAGGGAATGGTTTTGAAACTGGAGAGGTTTTGGTAACCTCAGGGAATACCTAGTGAGTGTTGAAGACAGCAGGCTTTTTACTCTTGACCAGTGATTTCTATGTAAGACGGGGAGCGGGAGTTCCCTGATGATCCAGGGGTAAAGAATCTGCCTTCCAAAGCAGGGGACATGGGTTAGATCCCTTGTCGGGAAGCATGCCTCTGGGCAACCAAGCTCATGCACCACAACTAGAGAAGCCGCCATACGCTGCAACAAAGACCCAGTGCAGCCAAAATAAATAAATAAGGTGAGGACTTGCTCGGGTGACTGAGATGCTAAAGCTCTAGGGTCCTAGTAACTGTTTAAAAATATAGGTTATATTATCATTCAGGTAGAGTGAGGCCAACAAATCAGGAGACACTGAAAGAGAGTTTGTTGCTCACAGTTCCTGAGTGAAGGGGGCACACCATGCCACGTAGGGCCACCCAGGGAGTACCAGGGCTGGGCAGGAGACAGAGGGAGCCAGGGTGAAAACATGTTTTCCACAGGAAGAAAGAGGTGAGGCAGCGTGGGCAGGCTTAGGGTTGCCTAGTTTGAAGAATTTCAGTGGGTTCTGGACTGTGGGAGCCATCTCTAGGCATCCGGCACCTGGCTCTGGGTGATTGGTTGGATAGTGGCCCAGAGTGTAAAAACCTGGTAGAAGTGGTTGGGGTGTGGGCTGCTCTGAGTTCGGTGGTTTGCATAGGAAAGCTGTGCACCCAGGAGAGTCATTTACTAGGAACTGGCTCACCCTGGAACCCAAGGTCAGCAAGGCCCCAGATGTCAAGGCATTAGAAGAACAGAAAATGAAAAGGCGAGGTTAATATGGTTTCAACACAGATTAGTACTTGGAGATCGCCTGTGAGGTGGGAAAGGGTGTCTTAAGGAAGAAGCATTTTAATTTTCTTCTCATTTCCCACTATTTGCTTTAAAGATAAACTTCCAAATTACAATGCAAAGTAGACTTTTACAGCCAGGCTTCCTGGTCACATGTTAGCAACAGAGAGAAGGAGAAAGAGCTGCATCTAGCACCTTGAGGGAATTAGATGGATCTAGGCAGTTATGACCAACCTAGATAGTATATTCAAAAGCAGAGACATTACTTTGCCGACTAAGGTCNAGAAGATCCCACGTGCCTCGGAGCAACAAACCTCGTGCACGGCAACCGCTGAGCCTGCACTCCATATCTCGCAGACCACAGCCACCGAGCCTGTGTGTCTCCGCAGTGAGCCGCACTCGCGTTCTGCAGCTACAGAAAGCCCGTGCAAAGCACCAAAGCCCTAGTGCCTCCAAAAATAAATAGATAATGAAAAAGAGAAAAACTCTGAATCTTAAAAATAATCATAATAAATCAAATACTTGGTTAGAACACATTCTGCACATTTTAGATTGAATTCCTTATGAAGTGAAAGTGAAAGTTGCTCAGTGGTGTCCGACTCTTTGTGACCCCATGGACTGTATAGTCCATGGAAATCTCCAGGCCAGAATACTGGAGTGGGTTGCCTTTCGCCTCTCCAGGAGATCTTCCCAACCCAGGGATCAAACCCAGGTCTTCCGCATTGCAGGCATATTCTTTACCAGCTGAGCCACAAGAGAAGCTCTTGTAGTCGCAACTGAATGCTTGAGGAATTCATAAAAGAAGAAACTGAAAACGTGTCCCTGTGGTCTGTCTTCTCTGTCTCCTGATCATCACCACTCCCTCCACCCTCACCACCTGCAACTCCTCCATCACCCTCTCTGGCTCCGACATGCTCTTCAAGGCTCACCTTAGCCATTATCTCCTTCAAGAATCCTCTCCCTTCTCTCCCAGCTACCACTCTAGGCCAATCTGTCTTAAGACAACCCTCCTTTGTATTCTCAAAGCACAGCACAGACATATCTGTATGGAAGCATTTTTGCACAGACATATCTGTATGGAAGCATTTTTCCTTCTAGATTGTAACTGTTGATGTAGCTGGCTTTCATTTGCCACAAAGTCAGAGTTCATTGACCTCTTTGTTTTCATTGTCTAGCCTGAAACATGCCTGGCTCGTAATGGTGGTTTAGTTGCTAAGTCATGTCAGACTCATTGTGACCCCAGGAACTGGGGCTGGCCAGACTCCTCTGTCCGTGAGATTTCCCAGGCAAGAATATTGGAGCGGGTTGCCATTTCCTTCTCCAGGGGACCCTCTTGACATCGGAATCAAACCTGGGGTCTCCTGCATTGCAGGCAGATTCTTTACCAGCCACCAGGGAGCACTGGCATGAAATGGACCTACAGTAAATATTGATGATACAACGACAACATGAATCGTCCAAATTATTCAAAGGCTAGAAAATAATAAGTTTTTCAGATTTTGAAACTGCGGAGACTGTTTGGGGTATTTATCGGCAAACATTGTGACCAGCTGACTTTTCCAAAGTCAGTTCAGTTCAGTTCAGTCGATCAGTTATGTCTGACTCTTTGTGACCCCATGAACTGTAGCATGCCAGGCCTCCCTGTCCATTGCCAACTCCCAGAGCTTACTCCATTGAGTCGATGCCATCCAACCCTCTCATCCTCTGTCCCCTTCTCCTCCTACCTTTAATCTTTCCCAGCATCAGGGTCTTTTCAAATGAGTCAGCTCTTTGCATCAGGTGGCCAAAGTATTGGAGTTTCAGCTTCAGCATCAGTTCTTCCAATGAATATTCAGGACTGATTTCCTTTAGGATGGACTGGTTGGATCTCCTGGCAGTCCAAGGGACTCTCAAGAGTCTTCTCCAACACCACAGTTCAAAAGCATCAATTTTTCGGCACTCAGCTTTTGAAACCCAGCTTTCTTTATTGTCCAACTCCCGAATCCATACATGACTATTGGAAAAACCATAGCCTTGACTAGATGGACCTTTGTTGGCAAAGTAATGTCTCTGCTTTTTAATATGCTGTCTAGGTTGGTCATAACTTTTCTTCCCAGGAGCAGGTGTCTTCTAATTTCATGGCTGCAGTCACCATCTGCAGTGATTTTGGAGTCCAAGAAAATAAAGTCTATCACTGTTTCCACTGTTTCCCCATCTACTTGCCATGAAGTGATGAGACCAGATCAAGTCCAGTGCTAAATAGCATGCCAGAGACCTAGAGAGAGCAACACTACCCGAATCTCACCACTAGATGGCAGCGGCGCCCCAGGAGCTGGCGATTCCTGCCCTCTGACCACACCCTGCCCGGGGCTGCCCACCTTCTGGTCTGCTCCTTCAGGGATCTCAGGTCACCGGATGAGGAAGGCAGGACCTGGCAGGTATTGATGACCCTGGGAACCGCATCCCCAGAAGGTGTTTTTTCCTGCCCCACTCCACTATCATGTTCTCATAAATGCCACCAGTCTCTTCCTCCTTCACGTCCCTGCTTCTCTACCCGCCAGCCACCACTTGATAAAACTCCCGTTGCCTACAGGGCAATCCGATTCCTCGTGCAGGACCCCACCCAGCTGCAAACCACTTGCTCAGTTAATATGCACTAGGAAAGAAAGGGGCAGTGTCTCCTGAGTGTCTCGCAGAGAAATCAGGCATCTTGAGAACTGTCATGTAGGAGAAATAGAAGCACCCCAGGAGGAAGACAGACAGATAGACAAGGGGAAAAAAGGGCCTCAAGACACAAGTAGAGAAAAGCAAAAGATGGAAGTGCCGGAGGAAGCAGCTATAAGAACTAGCTCTGGGCGCTATGTGGCTTAGAGAGGAAGAGGCTTGACCAGCCGGAGAGACTGGTGAGGGGGACACTTGACTTAACTGAATTTGTCAGGAGGACTGAGGGGTCAGACCTGGAAAGACTCAGGGCCAGGTGCTCCCTGTCCAGGGCACCTCTGATGGAAAAGGAAGGGAAGCAGAGATTAACACTGTGGGGGCTGAGGAGGGAAGGCGGAAGGTGGTGGCTTCTCTCTGGGACTCCCTGATCTAAGCAATTGCTTGGCATGATTTCCCAGCGCCCTGGAAAATGAAAAGGCTTCTCCCGTCGAGGGGGCCTACTGAGAGACAGACACAAAGTGTGGCCCTGATTGTGTCACGGGGCTGCTTTGAGGACCCAGTATCACGTACACAATTATGTGAATTACATATTCATATACAATATGTATAGTATGGCAAACGGCCTCTGTAAATGGTAAGGTGCCTTGTGAATGTTCTCTTGGCTGTTTATTCCACGCTGACCACCAGCACCTCTTTGCCAAGGCCATGTCCTAGCATCCAGGGCAGAGGCAAAAGTCCAGACCCAGCCCTTGCAGAAAAGAGGGAAATGCGAGATAACACCATTTAAGTTCTGCAAGTTAGCGTGGTTTCCAATTTCCACTTCTCTTACAGGAAGTCTTCAGTCATCTGAAGCAGCCGGCCAGGTCTGGAATGTGGGTTCTCCAAGCCGCATGCCCTGGAATCTTCAGTAACTAGACGGCGTGAGCCGAGGCGGGGGCGGCTACCGATGAGACGAAGCTTGGCAGGCACGACGACTAAGTGTCAGGCCGGCCCTTGGGAGGACCCTCTTCATGGAGACCTGACCATAAAAAGACATCTCTGAGGCAACTGGGGATCTGTGAGTGTGCAGTGGTTATTAACATTAAGGAACATGTACATTTCAGGTGAGCTTATGATGGCATTGTGGTTATTTTTTTAGAAAAGAGGAAGAGGAGAAGGAAGGAAGTCCTCATTAGACATACACATCTCCAATTGCAACGATTTATGGAGGGAAAAAATTCTTGGGTTTGCTTTTTAAAAACACTTAGAAAATGTAGAAAGAGGGGTAGTTCCCTGGTGATCTAGTGATTAGAATTCGATGCTTTCACTGCCACGGACAAGGTTAAATCCCTGGCCGAGGAACTGGGATCCCACAAGCTTCACGGGGCAGTCAAAAAAAAAAAAAAAAAAAAAACCTATAGAAGGGTGACAGATGAAAAAGAATGGGCATTGGCTACCCTGTCACACCCTGTCATGGGGGTGATGGCTGCCATCCTGTGCCACTGGTACGTGGACTTCTGGGCCAGCTGGGTGAGGGGGGCAGAGCTGAGCTGGAGCAGCTGTGAGCTGCACGGTGGGGAATGGGGGGGACACAGATATCCCCCAGGCAGGGCCTGGGCCTGCTTTCTGCCCCCTCGATACCACAACTGCCTGTGATGCCTCCTCTGTCCTGTGAAGGAGGAGACTGCAGGCAGCCCAGCTCGTACCTGGACACTTGTTCCTGGGCCCAGACCCCCCCAGTCTGTGGATGCGCTTATGTATGTGTGTGTGTGTGTATACATATGGATATATACATATACACATGTGTACATACATACATATATTGATGTTATATACATATTGATATTATATGCATATATACACTCTACACAATATACACATTATATCTAATATGGGATACATTAATCATATATCATGTATTACATATTATAATTATGTAATATATGGATTCGGAGAAGGAAATGGCACCCCACTCCAGTACTCTTGCCTGGAAAATTCCATGGACGGAGGAGCCTAGTAGGCTACAGTCCACGGGGTCGCAAAGAGTCAGACATGACTGAGCAACTTCACTTCAGTCACTTCACACTTCATCACTGGAGAAGGAAATGACAACCCACTCCAGTATTCTTGCCTGGAGAATTCCATGGACAGAGGAGCCTGGTGGGCCTTGGTCCATGGGGTCACAGAGTCGGACACGACTGAAGTGATCAAGCACAATATGTGAATTATGTATTCATATACAATATGTAATAGTGTTAGTCACTCAGTCTATCCAATCTTTTGCAACCCCATGGACTGTAGCCCACCAGGCTCCTCTGTCCATGGGATCCTCCAGGCAAGAATGCTGGAGTGGGTAGCCATTTCTTTCTCCAGGGGATCTTCCTAACCCAGGGATCAAACATAGGTCTCCTGCACTGCAGGCAGATTCTTTACCATCTGAGCTACAGGGAAGCTATACATATATTCATCAAGCCCTTTCTATGTGCATTTTCTTATACAAGCCTTACAAAAGCTATCTAAGGTAGCAGTGATCACATCCACTTAACAAATGAAAAAATTAAGGCTCAGAGAAGTTAAGTAATTTGTGCAAAGCCAAATATAAGGATAGCAGTACACCTCACATCCCGATCAGATTCTGTGGGGGAATCAGTGGATTGCTGTACACAGAAAGTACTTAGACTAGTGCCTGACACAGAGGAAATGCTAAATAAGGGTTTGTCTTTCTGATGGCTGTTACTCCACTGCCTGCCACACCCTGCAGAGGGTGGAGGAAAGCATAGAAATCTGAACCAGGAGAAAAGAAATGATCTGATTATTTGCCTTGCAAAGGAAGTCCCCTCTGGGTTTCTTCACCAGCCGGGCCACTGGGCTTGACAAACCGACTGTAGGACTGCAGAGGCAGCTACACCAGAGCAACATTCTCAAAAGCCTCCAAGTCCAGGTCCCCTTTGACAGAGAATGCTCAGCTTCCAAAGGAGGCCAGAGGAAAAGCCCCCTCGGCTCAAGCCCCTCCGGCGGCTCGGTGGACGGCCTGCCCTCCAGCCCTCTGCTTCTCAGGCCCCTCATCCCACATCAACCTCTGCAGACCCTTCCCCCGCTGGAAACTTCATCTTACGAGATTCCCACGCCTGCCTGGTCTGCACGTCCCAGGTCCCTCCTAGGAGAGCCTCCCCAGTAGGCCACCTAGGGAGTCCTCACCCAGTCCTGTTACCGTAGCAGGGGCCTCTCCCGCCTCACCCTGGGGCTCCCAACCAGTGAGCAGAGAGGCTTATCCTCCTGGAGTTGGTGTGAGCACGGAGGGTCGGCCCGGCTTTCTTGTTGGCTTCAGGGTGCAGACTCGCGTTCATCCCTCATCACCTCCCGCCTGGCTTCTGACAGCACAATGTGGTACTGCTAACAGAAATGGAGCCCCTGCCCCTCCACTGCAGTGACAATCCTCACTGGCTTCTTATCGCCATGATAAGTAACACGAAAAGCACAGGGATGCAGTCAGGAAAGGGGGAAGAAGCAAAGGTGAGCGTGC
>SJYV01027065.1:210655-233133 GCA_006410875.1 Neotragus pygmaeus | reverse complement strand
TGTCTACACTTGCTTTCTCCTACATCCAGAACAAACAGGCCTCCTAGATCCCATGGCCAAGACCTGCCCTGGACCGAGCTGAGTGCAGACTCTGAGTGATCCACTTTTTGACAGCCACCACCATCATAGTCACACACTCCACTGACCCAGGGACCCACATCTCCAGATTTCTGAGCCTGGGGTTGGGAGGAGTGGCTCTGCCCACACACCAGCCTCATCCAAATCTCCCCGAAACCTGAAGACCAACTGCAGCGAAGCTTCATTAATTTTTCAGCAGATCATCTACTAGAGGCTGAGCAGAGCTGAGCCAGAGCCCTATCACAAGCGCCTCTGCCAGCGGCCCACCAAGGGTTAACCCATTAGCCCACATCCTGGTGAGCTCACCCCGCTGGAGCCAGCTCTGCGCCGGGATTCGCTACACACGGCTCCTGGAGGGGCCAGGGAGGCTTCTTCCCAGGGCTGGGGTGCAGGACTTGAGCAGGAACTCACTGCCTGCTTCCTCCTGGCACCAGTTGTGTGCGATGATCCCCAGGACTCCCCCATCTTCCCCGGGGGGCGTTGAGCACAGTAAGTAAGAAGGCCACTGGCCCTCTGCCCCTCCTTCCACTTCCCTGGAGGAAGGAGCCGGTTTTAACTTTGCTTTAGAGCGCCTTGAGTCTGTGAGCAGGAGGTGGGAGGCAGATGCGCACAGCAGGCTAAGGGGAGGCGGGCTGGCTGTGCCCTGGGAGAGAGGTGATGGGGTGGGCTGCCCCGCCCCACGCTGCACCTGGAGAAGGAGAAGCCGGGTGCAGGCGGCTGCCTCTGTCCTGTAGTAGGGCAGCCAGCCTTCAACCTCCACAGCCGTGGGCGGGGACCACCCTCCCGTGCTGACACAGACGAGCCAAACAGCCTGACTTCGAAGTGCTAGGCGTCCTTGGGTCCCGGGGGCCACAGTGGGACTCCAGAACTAGACGTAGGCATCCCCATCAGACCTCAGTGTCTGCCAGTCCATCCCTCCCAGCTGAAGGTGTGGCAGGCACCCAGGGCAGGTGCGGGCAGGGGCTGGGCAGACTCCGTGTCGGGAAGGGGAAAGCAGGCTGGCCCATATAAACATAGACAAAATGTGCACGGGAGACGTGTGCCTTGGGAACCACACACCCAGGGAAAAGCAGACGTTACCACCTGAGCTGTTTCTCCACCTTGTTACTGGGCAGGGCCTGGGCTCCGGCTGCGTGCAGTGGAGAGTGAGGTGAGTGGCCCTGTCTGGATGGAGCTGGAGAACTTCCCTTCCTAGAAGCCCTGGGAGCAGGTGACAGACGGGTGGCCCTGCCCCGGGGACAGCAGCAGCTGATTCAGAAAACTTCTCAGCTCAAGCACTAGGGCACCACTCACCTAATGGGGGGCAGAGTCGCCAATGGAATGCCTGGTTGGCGGTGGCCAGTGGCCAGCAGTGACATTGGGTGGGGGTGCTGTGGGGACCCCGGTGGGAGAGGCTAGAGCCTCCATGTCTCGGGAATTCCAAACAGAAACTCAGGCTTGCGTCTTTCTCAGGATCCTCTTATCTCTGTCACTTGCGTTTTGCAAGCTGCCCTCCCCTCTTTTCCCACAAAAGGACCCTTCCCTCTGGGCCACCTCCTGGCTGGGAGACATGAGCCCTGTCTCCCCTGCTCTCAGTCCCTGCAATTCCCAGAATAGTCCAGCTCCTATCAGGGATGAGAAGCTTGAGAAAGGACTGATAACTCCAGCCCCAAGCACAATGGGGCCTCCTATCATATCAGGGTTGCAGATATACTAACAAGGATGCCAGCTACTTTTGAATTTCTCACAAACAACAAATGCATTTCGGTGTAAGGATGTCCCAGGTCACCTTTGGAACATTCTTGTAAGTAAAAGCATCTGTTACTTATCTGAAATGCAAATTTAACTGGGCATTTTGATATTTTACTGGCCAAATCAGGCAATCTATTAATATTGACAGTGTTAAGCGAAGGGGAAGGGCAGGCTTCTTCCTTGAGCAAACACAGTAGAGTATAAAGACCATGACTTGGGTTTTGGCAGCTCTGAGCCTTGGTTTCCTCATCTGTAAAATGGGAATGATAATAACAGTACCACCCTCATAGAGCCGGGGCTTCCCCAGTGACTCAGTGGTAAAGAACCCACCTGCCAATGCAGGAGACTTGAGTTCAATCCCTGGGTCAGGAAGATCCTCTGGAGAAGGAAATGGCAACCCACTCCAATATTCTTGCCTGGAGAGTTCCATGAACAGAGGAGCTTGTTGGGCTACAGTCCCTGGGGTCGAAAAGAGTCAGACAAGACTGTGACTAACACATTCACTTTCACTTTCCAGTATTCTTGCTTGTGAAATCCCATGGACAGGGGAGCCTGGTATGCTGCAGTCCATGGGGTCAGAAAAGAGTCGGGCATGACTTAGCGACTAAACAACAACCTCATGGAGCTCTTAAGAGATGCTCCAGGTGAAGAAAGTGGCAGGTACCAGGCATTTTGTGCTCTACTGGGATGATGGCAGTGGCGGCAAGGCGGGTGCTTGTGGCCACTGTCACAGGCCTCCTGGTGCTCTGCTACTTGCAGCTCAAGGCCCCAGGCTCCAGCCCACACACCCTCAGCAGTTTCACCCAGCAGCGTCAGCCTAATGCCTCACCCGAAGCAGCCACCCTGCACTGCTGTTCATGGCCCATGCCCCCATTGCGCTCTTCACTCACCATTCCTCTGGTTTAAAAAGAAAACCAAAAGCTCAAAACCTTCCCAACAGGGAGCAGGATAGACTCGAACCCAGCCTCTGCAGCCAAACAGGCTCCACAACTCCCATTTCTAGCCTGGTTCTCTATGTACCTGCTAAGTAACTTTGGGCGAATCACCTAACCGCTCTGATCCTTGGTTTCCTCACCTGCAAAATGGGATAATAATTGTCCCAGTCTCAGTGACTTGTCAGGAGAGGGAAATGACGCACTGCCGAAAAAGCACTCAGCCTGGTCCTCAGCCCCTAGTAAGAGTCGTAGAAATGACAGTTATTGTTATTGTATGAAGTGTCGACCCTCCCCGTGATGCACCAGGTGCCGCTTCTGTTTGGAGAAGCCACTGGGGCATCCTGCAGACTTCAGGAGGCCAGCCAGCAGAAAGCACCCAGTCTTGACGAGAGGTCTGTCCATCAGAGACCAGGGAGGGAGGGGGCAGTCAGAGGGTCCCCCTGCTCCTCACCACTGCCTCTCCTGCCCTCAAGTTAGCCAGTCCCATCCTTCTGCCCCCTGTAAGAGCAGAGGGGACAGGTGATGAATGGGGAGGAACGGCAGTGGAGACTTGACCTTGCGATGCTCAATCTTCCCATCGCATTTCTGCTGCCTAGTGAGTCATTTACCATGTGACTGGTGATCCCCAAGCCCCAGCCAGGTGCTGAGCTACCTGCTGGAGGGCACGGGAAGCGAGGAAGCCCCAGGCCCGGCCCTAGAAGGCCTCGGGGAGCGACTGGAGAACGTCCAGCCCTGTAAGAACAGACACGCCTCTGGTCACCTCCAGGACAGTGACCCGCTAATTTCGCTTTCAACTGCCGTCCGTTAAGTGATGCATTTCTGACATTCGAGAATCTACTGGAGGGAAAACTATATGGTCCTTACTGTCCTGGACACTCGGTGTTGCTCACCAGCTTGCAAGATCCATGCAACCCACCCAACCGCCCGTTGGCGAATGAACCTGTGAGTGCGTGAGAAAGAGCCAGAAAGTTCCTGCATTCTCTCCCCTCTCATTTGAGATGTCACTTTACCCCGTTCATCAGAGATGCTGCTGAGCCAGGAAATGTGGACGCCCAGAGCTCCTCTTCGGAGAGGGACATGTGTCTGTGGCTCCATGTCTAGAGTTCGGTGCGGTGTCAGGGAGCACTGTGGAGCAAGCTGGGGAACACAAGGTCAAAGGGCAAATACTGAAGAGATATTCGTAGGCAGGGTCTCCAAATACCTGGCCCATTACAAATATGCGGCACCCCACTCCAGCACTCTTGCCTGGAAAATCCCATGGACGGAGGAGCCTGGCAGGCTGCCGTCTATGGGGTCGCAGAGTCGGACACGACTGAAGCGACTTAGCAGCAGCAGCAGCAAGGAGACGTACTCTAGCAAGGTTAGAGACCGTCCCTTCTGGACACTAGTTCTGCCAACCAGACCCTGTCTTTGCCCTGTCCAGGGCCTCCTAGCTCTGTGAAAGAGTTTGCCTTCAAGAAAGAAAATGAAAGTGAAATTGAAGTCGCTCAGTCGTGTCCAACTCTTTGCGGCCCCATGGACTGTAGCTCGCCAGGCTCCTCCGTCCATGGGATTTTCCAGGCAAGAGTACTGGAGTGGGGTGCCATTGCCTTCTCCANGCCTTCAAGAAAGAAAATGAAAGTGAAATTGAAGTCGCTCAGTCGTGTCCAACTCTTTGCGGCCCCATGGACTGTAGCTCGCCAGGCTCCTCCGTCCATGGGATTTTCCAGGCAAGAGTACTGGAGTGGGGTGCCATTGCCTTCTCCAGAGGATCTTCCTGACCCAGGGATCAAACTCGGGTCTCCTGCATTATAGGCAGATGCTTTACCGTCTGAGCATATCTTTCCAGAGATGAGGTGAAAACAGTAAAATTCCTGTTCTCTCTCTCCCTCTCTCTCTCAACTCCACCTCCACCTCCATCCCTGTCGCCATCTCCATCTCTTATCTCCACCTCCATCTCCACTCCCATCTCCACCTCCACCTCCATCTTCTGTCCCCAAACCCCAGTCTCTCAAAGACGTGCCTTGTCTTTCTCTCAGGATCTCCTCTTTCTCAGAATCAGCACAGAGGGCTCCTGTAAGAGCCAGGTGACACTCTCACCTCATAGACTTCCTTCTCTCTCCTATCCTGGGGCCACTTTGCCCCTGCTCACACCCCCACCTTCCTTTTCTGGGGTAATGTGCTTCCTGCCCACACCTCTACCCTGGATCCCAACTCCCATCATAGGACTTCAACCATTATCAACACGCTGCTGTTCTTAGTTTAACTACACTTTCACCTGCTTCCCAGACTGACCCACTCGATTATTCTCACTATGACTTTTACAGTTCTTTTTCACCGGGTATAATTTATACACATTGCAATGCACAAATCTTAGTGTACCACATTGACAAATGGATCCTCTATGTAACCCACACTGACATAAAGAGATGGAGCATTTCCACTGGCCCCAGAAAGTCCCAGTTATTTCCTCCCCACCCTTACAACCACTGTTTTGATATCTGTCACCTTTGATTAGTCCTTAGAAAGTTCTAGAAGATCATATAAGTGGAAACATATACTATATGTGCTCATTCATATCTGACTTCTTTTACCTACCACATCTATGGGACTCAGTTAAGTTGTGTGTGTATCCAAAGTTGGTTCCTTTTTATTGTTGAATAGTATTTTGTATATTTGTGAAAATACAATGTGTGTTCATCTTTTCTCCTGTTCGTGGGTATTGGGGTTGTTTTCTGGATTAGAGCTACTATGAACAAAGCTGCGACGAATATTCTTAAACAAGTCTTGGTGCACATAGGTTTCCATTTATCTTGGAGTGGAATTGCTAGCTCAAGGGAAGGTGGATGTTTCACTTTGCAAGAAACTATTTGACCTGGTTCCAAAGTGGATGTCCAATTTTACATTCCCACCAGCAGTCCACCAGAGCTCTGGTTGTTCCCCACTCTCACCAGCATTTGTGTTGTGAGATGTTTAAAGTTTAGCCATTCTAGTGAATGAATGTATCTCCTTGTAGTTTTAATTTGCATTTCATCTTTCATTTAATTTGCATGTCAGTCTCAAGGTGGTTTTTTTTCCCCATGGATTTCTTCTTCATCTGTCTTCCTCTGTAATGGATCTCTTCAAATCTTTTGCCGATTTTTCAAATTGTGCTGGTAGTGTTGATATTAATGTCATGTGGTAGTTCTTTACATATTCCAGATGCAAATCTTTTGACAATACATATTTTGCTAAAATTTTCTCCCGGTCCATAGCTTGCCTATTCATTTTCTTCTGGTAGCTTTCAATGAGCAGAAGTTTTAAATTATGATGAAATCTAATTTATTGATTTTTTTTTCTTCCTTGATTATTGCCTTCTCTGTCCTAAGAAATTTGCCAACTTCCAGGTCACAAAGATATCCTCCTATTTTTTTCTCCTAAGAGCTTTATGGTTTTCACTTTTATGTTCAGGTTTTGCCCATGATCCATCGCAAATTCATTTTTTGTTGATGGTATGAGGTGGGGACAAGCTTCACTTTTTTCCATATGAACATTCAGTTATTCCAGCACCACTGGTTGCAATGACTTCCCTTTCCCCCATGGAATAGTTTTGGTGTATTTGTCAAAAGTAGTTGTCTGCAGTTACTGTTAGGCTTGGGGGGCTGATTACTAGGAAGAGTGGTGTGACTTCCTTGAAGTCTGACTTCCAGAGACAGGGTTGGCTTCCTGGGCTGGTGGTTTCTCAGGCTGGTTTCTCAGGCTGGTTGCTGCAAGTTGTGGGTCAGAGTTCTGCTTTTATACATGTCTGGCTGTTGTCCGTTTGTATATGCAGTGTGTCATCTATTATAGACATTTGCAAACATGTTTGTAGTAGGATAAACAACTTAGGTGAGATGGTAAGATAGCCAACTTCCACACATCCATCTTCCATAAAAAGACTTTATAACCTTTAACATTGTGTCATATCTGATCTGGAGGTTCATGTTTCATGTATATCATGCCATTGAGACATTTCATCCCCGTATGTGGTTTCAAGATATAACTCTATACTCATTAAGATGCTTTCTTCTGTGTCCACAGTATCGTCATTATACTGAATAGAAAAAAAAATTTAAGACATACCACAGGGCTTGTGGGATCTTAGTTCCCCAACCAGGGATCGAACCCAAGCCCACAGCAGTGAAAGTCCTAACCCCTGGACTTCCAGGGAAGCCCCCAAATACACATTTGAAACCCTCAGTGCCACTTAACATCCAAACCAAAGCCAAATTTCCCTAAAACCCTCCCCAGACATACCGGTTGGTCTCTTCTAGTCAGAATCCAAAAAAGGAACATATTGTATTTGGTTATATTTTTTGATTTTCCTTATTGAAATATTTTACTGATTTTTTAATTGATCCCTCTCCCCCTTTCCCCTTTGGTAACCATAAGTTTGTTTTCTATGCCTATGGGTCAGTGTCTGTTTTGTATTTAAGTTCATTTCTATCAGTTTTTTAGATCCCACATATAAACAACATGACATTTTCTTTCTCTGTCTGGCTTACTCTCTTAGGATGATCATCTCTAGGTCCATGCCATTTTACTGATTTTTGTCACACACACACGAGAGTAGTCACGTCACAGTAAACAGCCCCTGTAACCGGCTATGGCCAGACAGAGAGCTGGACCATAATGGCACTCCAGAAGTTTCCGTCTAGTCCCCCTTCCGGCCACCACCCCAATTAAAGGTAACCACCATGCGGCACTGATTGTCTTACACGTTTTTGAGTCTTCTGTAAAGGGAAGATAGCATCTAGCTTCTCTTGCTCAAGTTTGGGGCCCTACATGGACAGATGTGAGGTTCATTCTCTCCTCCTCATACTCTGGAGCCCCAAGGCCAATGTTCCCTCCTGGCGCCAGCCTGAAGCCTGACCTTCCCTAGTTCTGTGCAACAGACATTAATACATCTCCACGCACTACACCTGCCTCCTGACACCCAGAAGAGGCCTCCAAGGGGAAAGGACCTCCATCTCCCTTCTCAAATTGCTCCCTTTGGGGCTGAGCCAATATGCAAACCCATGGATAGTCCAGGAGGCCCGCACCCCAGGCCTTCCTTCCACTGACTCCTCCCAGCCCAGCCCCTCAGGGCCTTCAGTCCTCATCCAACACAGCTCACCTTCCCAGTAAATTTACTGCTGTGTACCGAAATCTCTCCCATCCTGCTCACAAAAAGGGGTATTAGTAAATGCTGTTTGAGAGGGGCCTGAGGTGCCCCAACAGGAAACACAAAGGGAGAAGAAGAATGTGAGGCACCAGGAGTGGGGACTGGACGGTATGCCGAGGACCAGGGCCGTAAGGCACTCTAGATCACACAGCTGGAAAGTGGTTGAGTCTGAAAACAAGATGCCATTTTGTAAATTACAGCTTTTGTTTGTTCTTTTAAAGGGCATCATTGTTCCCTGATTAAATAATAAGTTGGTTTAAGTGTTAGTCGCTCAGTCGTGTCTGAGTCCTTGCGACCCCATGGACTGTAGCCTGCCAGGCTCCTCTGTCCATGGAACTCTCCAGGCAGGAATACTGGAGTGGGTTGCCATTTCCTTCTCCAGGGGATCTTCCCGACCCAGGGATTGAATCCAGGTCTTCTGCATTGCAGAGAGATTCTTTACTGTCTGAGCCACCAGGGAAGCCCATTTCTCTTACATGGAAAAAAAAAAAAAAAACAGCTTGAGAGGCTTCTTATTTTTGTAGATCTCATCTGCTTTTCCTTTTGACTTCAGCACTGAGAGCCAGGCTGGAGACGGATGCTGAGAACAGGAAGGGTGTGTGAAGAGTGCTTGCCCTTGCTTCTAACCATTGCTGGTACCAGGAGCCCAGGCTCGAGAAGCGGTGACCATGGAGGCCCTCCCCAAGGCCCTGGAGGTTGAAGAGAAGTCTCCTGAGTCCAAGGACCTTCTGCCCAGCCAGACAGCCAGCTCCCTGTGTATCAGCTCCAGAAGTGAGTCCGTCTGGACCGCCACCCCCCGGAGTAACTGGGAAATCTACCGCAAACCCATCGTTATCATGTCCGTGGGTGGTGCCATCCTCCTCTTCGGTGTGGTCATCACCTGCTTGGCCTACACCCTGAAACTGGGTGATATGAGCCTCAAGGTCCTGAAGATGGTGGGGCCTGCCTTCCTGTCTCTGGGACTCATGATGCTGGTGTGTGGGCTGGTCTGGGTGCCCATCATTAAGAAGAAGCAGAGGCAGAGACAGAAGTCAGTGTTCTTCCAGAACCTCAAGTCCTTCTTCCTGAATCGCTGATGACAACCTTGCCCTCTGTCTGCCCCACCACCCTGACACCTTGTCCTGGAGAAGGTGTGATGGCCAAAGTCCATCATCTCTGGTCCCTTGGCTGGTGGGGTCTGCCATAAGACTGATGCAGGCAAACCCTCTCCTGGGCCCCATGGGAAAAAGCAAGCTCAGGGCTGTGCGCTCCGTGTGGCTGGGAGGCACTGCTGGGTGAGCTCATTCGTCTCTGTTTCGCCCTGCGCTTCCCCCAGATCCTGGCCGCAGCCGTGGCCTTCCATGGCTGTCACCTCAGCCTGTGCATCCAGGTGTCACTCATCTAACGAATGTGCTCTGCCAAGCGCTATGCATGTTGGGAAATTCCTTGAGATGGACTATCCCCCGAGAAGAACCTCCTGCTTGCACTTCTGAGTGCTTGAACTGGATTCTGCATTTGTTTCCTTCCAGAACCCAGACTGACCAGCAGAGGCCCTTTGCAGAGAGGAGGGAAGTCCTGACAATTGGGCTTACCCACCCCAGCTCTCTCTGTGGGCGAGTTGCTAGCTTGCATTTCAAGAGATCATATAAGTCACGAGTACCAAACATTCCAAATAGTGAGCAGTGAAGGTTGACTGGGAAGAAACACTTTCCAAGAAGGCACATTCTCCCCTGGAAATGGCTCTGGGAATTAGTCGGAGAAGCAATTTAACCTTCAGTTATACAGTATTTACGCCAGAGCTGGTGGCATGGGCTAGGGGGTATCACAGTCTCCCCTTGACCTTCTAACTCCTTCTCTGTGAATACTCTTCCATCCGAACTGGACACTTAGTCAAGAACAAGCACATGTTGCCCTAACTTCCTTCTCCCCCGACCCCGGATTCTGGAACAGCTGGGTGGAGAGCCGCTGCGGAGGGCTGCTGTAAGCGTTTGCTCTGCTTCATCCCCATCAAGAATCACAGCCCAGAGATTCGACTCTACAGCTGAGTGTCTGGAGGTTTCCAGAGGTGGCTTTTACTTCAGAAAACCCCGACTTCTGCTCTCCCAGCCCCCACCCCCTCACCCACAGACATTCAGCGAGGGCTCAGCTCGGGGCCAGGCCCTGAGACGGAGCAAGCTAGACAGCTGGTCCCTGCATTCATCTTCCACATGGAGAGAAAGACACGGCCAGGCCAACAGGTGGCCAGACACCTGGTGCTGAGTCCTTTCTGGGGCTGTGAGGGTGGGGGCAGGAGCGTGGCAGCGGGAGGCAGGGGAGCAGTCTGGTCTAGCTGGAGGCTGTGCAGCCAACAGACCCAGCAGAACCAGAGGGAAGCAGAGAACTGGCACAGGCAGGAAGGGACAGCATTTGGCGGGAGCAGTGTGTGCAGAGCTGGGGGAGGGGAGCAGGATACGATTAGCAAACCGTGGAGCAGGTTCCCTGGTCTGGAAGGGTCACCCGAGCCCCTCCCTTGGCCTGCTCCTCGCCCCGCCGCCTGCTTCCCAAGTGCCTTACTGCAGCTTCTCCTCGAAGCCCTCCGGGGTCTGTGCCAGAGACTGGGTGAGGGGTTCCCCAGGGCTAACCACACAGAAATCACACGTGAGGTAAGTGCTCCCCAAAACAGAGGCTTTCTGCAGCATACACAGGTGGCCAGACCAGGAGGGTACCTGTGAGGAAGCCAGGCTCCCAGAGGCCTGTGGCCAGTGGACAGCAACTGATCACCAGGGGAGAGTCACCTCAGCCTTCTATCCCCGCCTCCGCCCCTGCCCTGGACTGCATCACTATGGCAACCTCTCTCTCTCTAACAGGCCTCCAGGGGTCTCCATCTTTATTGCGGTGGTTCCATGTGTAGAGTCAGGACACCACCTTGTTCGCTCTGCATCATGGGAAATTCTGTGGAGGCTGGTACCTGTGACATGGGGACACACCCTGCCCTGCCCACCCAAGGAGCCAGAGTTCGGGGAATTTCAGCCAGAATGACCATGTTTCTCGTTCAAACAGCACGGTCACCTGGCCCCTGCACACAGGCAATCAGGGCCCGCCATGGGGTGTCGTCAGTCACTACGTCACTCACTGTGGTTCCAGCGCCTCATGTGGCTTATGGATGGTTTCTGACATGAAAGTAGATTCCATAACAGCCCCACCCTATCAGTCTCAGAGTCCTCTATGCTTTTCCACCTGGGAGCAAGCAAGGAAGACTCCTGGCTGGTTCGATGGTCATCCACATGTCCCAAGTCTCATTTCTTCCCCCAATAAGCTTGTCATCTGGGCATTGCCGTGGAACGGGGGCCAGGTGATGCTGCTACCACATGTTGTCTTGGTGGAGGGCAGTTTGGGGACCACAAGACTCTAGAACATATCCAAGGTCTGGACTGACCTTGAAGGCTCCCACAGTCTTGCCCACATTCCCTACTCCTTGAGCTAGTTTCTCATCATTCACCACCCGCCTCTGCTGGACTTCTCCATATAACTGTGGACTAAGAAGCATGTCTGGGTCAGGCTGAGGGGCTTTTGCCAAAGACCATTGCCACACAGAAGTCTGAGGAATGCATGTGCCTGGTCAGATGCTACATTTCTGGAAAGAAAAATCCCCACCATGCCTCCTTCCATGCCATGGATGCATCCGTGCATCTGGTTACTGGATTGTATTATCCCACCCATGGCTGTTCTGTTTGGGAGAGTTCCATTTAATCTAAGTGCTGAAAAAACTGATGGGATGTTAAATTGCATCCTGTTTGACAGTGTCCGCTGTGTTTTCATTCTATTCCATCAGGAATTGCAGACTCGCCCATTAATTCAATCCTCTAACATGCACGCCTCCACCCCATCACCACACACCCTTCCCAGCAATGTGCTATCTGGGAGAAATGGGACTGTGTGGGTTTCACGCCTGGTTCCTCGGGGACCCCATGGGAGCTGATGACCCCACTCTGAGATGCTGACAGAGCAGACAGAACAGAAGCTCCTGCTTCCCTCCCCACAAGGCTGGTCTTGAGAGATGGAAAAAGAACCTTCCTGAATGAATCAGTGGTCCAGGGGAAGAGACTGGACTGCCTGGAACCATGTCTTACAGGAAATACAAATAATATCTCATTTAAGCCACTATTTTTTGGGTCCACTACTTGCAGCCAAATAAAATTCCTATTTACACACAGGTGACAAATCTGGAGATAGAGTTCTTTTCTTCCTCTGAGCCTCTACATTCTTTTCTTCCAGGACTTGATGAGACCCGGAACTGATATATTTAGAACAAAGACTTTCACAAATAAGCTCCAAATCAGCGCAGTGTATCTTTCCTCCAAATCCTTCCAGGATTCACTACGTCTCTAAGGAGAGGGACACAGGAGGGAAACCCAGGGCAGAAAGACCACGACGGGGCCAGACTTCCTGTCCCCCTGTCTCTGGGGAGCAGGGACCTCTCTTAGCCCGGGCATCGCGTGGTGGGCATGGAAAGAGTGGGGTTCACACGGGGCACCTGGCAGCCAACTCTAAGAGCTGAGGCAGGGGTGGGTGGGAAAAGGCGGTCGGTTTATAGAGAGTTCTATAACCTAGAATCATTAATGAGAGGAGACACCTAGATACTCAGTTCTCTTTCTCCCAGGTTTCAACCTCCACATTTGTCAAAATTAAAGTGACCCAAGTTTACAAACATAGAGGATTCTGTATTGGTCAGGAGCACAGATTCTAGAGACAGCCCACCTGGGCACATGTCCCATCTGGTCTTGCCAGGTCTTTGACTCTGGACAGCTTACTTCATTTCTGCAAGCCTCCATTTTAGTGTGTGTGTGTGTGTGTGTGTGTGTGTGTGTGAGCTCTTTTTTTTTTTATTTTAATTTTTCTATTGAGGTAATATTTATTTAGGGGCTTCCCAGGTGGCTCAGCAGTAAAGAATCTGCCTGCCAATGCAGGAGACACAGGAGATGTGGGTTCAATCCATGGGTCAAGAAGATCCTCTGGAGGAGGAAATGACAACCCACTCCAGTATTCTTGCCTGGAGAATCCCACGGACAGAGGATCCTGGCAGGTACAGTCCATGGGATTGCAAAGAGTCAGACACGACTTAGTAACTGCACAACAAGTATTCCACTGTACATATACCACATTTTCTTTATCCATTCATCCAGTGATGGGCACTCAGACTATCTCCGTATCTTGGCTATTGTAAATAATGTCAGGATGAACATGGAGGTGTAGATATCTTTTGGGATTAATTTTTTATTTTCATACATACCCACATCTTCACAACTGCAAATGGGGTTAATAAAAGTGCCTAGTATTAGTTGCTCAGTCATGCCCGACTCTTTGCAACCCCATGGACTGCAGCCCACCAGGCTCCTCCGCCCATGAGATTTTCCAAGCAAAGATACTGGAGTGGGTTGCCATTTCCTTCTCCAGGGGATCTTCCCAACTCAGGGATTGAACCCAGGTCTTCTGCACTGCAGGCAGATTCTTTACCGACTGAGCTACAAGGGAAGTCCTACAAAAGTGCCTGCCTCTTCCTAAAAATTAATTGAGATAATCTACATAAGGCTTTATGTATTAAACCCTAAATATTAGTCATTATTAATGTCAAAGGACTGCACCAGGCAGTATATTCTCCTGAATGGTTTTACATAAGGAAAGAATACAGGTCTATACAACTAAGTGTGAGTGATTGGAAAAAGATAATTGGGAGACTGAGGAGTTTACAGTGCATGTGCTGTCTGGTGAAAGGGGGCCTGATGCCACCAGCCACCAGTTTCATTTCTTTTTGACTCCTGCTTCCCCTCTGCTCCACAATCCATCCCAATCAACCGTGTATGCCTACAAAGTTGCTTCAGTTATGTGTGACTCTTTGAGACTCCATGGACAGTAGCCCACCAGACTCCTCTGTCCATGGGGATTCTCCAGACAAGAATACTGGAGTGGGTTGCTATGCCCTCCTCCAGGGGATCTTCCCAACTCAGGGATATGGCCCATGTCCTTAAGTCTTCTGTATTGGCAGATGGTTCTTTACCACTAGAGCCACTTCAGTTCAGTCATTCAGTCGTATCTGACCTTTGCGACCCCATGGACTGCAGCACGCCAGGCTTCCCTGTCCATCACCAATTCCCAGAGCTTGCTTAAACTCACGTCCAGCAAGTCAGTGATACCAACCAACCATCTCATCCTCTGTGGTCCCCTTCTCCTGCCTTCACTCTTTCCCAGCATCAGGGTCTTTTCAAATGAATCAGTTATTTGCATCAAGTGGCCAAAGGATTGGAATTTCAACGTCAACATCAGTCCTTCCGATGAATATTCAGGACTGATTTCCTTTAGGGTGGTTGTATCTCCTTGCAGTCCAAGGGACTCTCAAGAGTCTTCTCCAACACCACAATTCAAAAGCATCAATTATTCAGTGCTCAGCTCTCTTTATGGTCCAACTCTCACATTCACACATGACTACTGAAAAAAACCATAGCTTTGATTGGATGGACCTTTGTTGACAAAGAAATGTCTCTGCTTTTCAATATGCTCTCTAGGTTGGTCATAGCTTTTCTTCCAAGTAGCAAGCATCTTTTAATTTCATGGCTGCAGTCACCATCTGCAGTGATTTTGGAGCCCAAGAAAATAAAGTCTGTCACTGTTTCCCCATATTTGCCATGAATTGATGGGAATGTATACCATCACATCACCTTAGCACCACTTAGGAATCCCTAATCAAAGCCTACAATTTCTATTTCTCAATGATGGCCATTTGTTTAAGGCCTAGGCAGCTCACTCACTGTCCAGAAAAATCCATGTTTCCCCCTCAGAGTGAGGGGTGAAGCAGGTGGCCCATCAGGTCCACATGTCCGGGGATGCTTAAGTCTGGGTGTGACTACACGATAGGCTCAAGGGAGCAGAATCGGCATTGACTCTGCTGAGCCGGACCTAATTGGAGGTGGGCCTATTCTCCCAGCTCTACAGGGAGGGGACACTATGTGTCAGGAGCCGAGATCCAAGTCACCAAGGGAAATGGTACAGAGTGGTCTTTCTATTTCTCCGAAGTGTATATTCAAAAGCAGAGACATTACTTTACTGACTAAGGTTTGTCTAGTCAAGGCTATGGTTTTTCCTGTGGTCATGTATGGATGTGAGACTTGGACTGTGAAGAAGGCTGAGCGCCAAAGAATTGATGCTTTTGAACTGGGGTGTTGGAGAAGACTCTTGAGAGTGCCTTGGACTGCAAGGAGATCCAACCAGTCCATTCTGAAGGAGATCAGCCCTGGGATTTCTTTGGAAGGAATGATGCTGAAGCTGAAACTCCAGTACTTTGGCCACCTCATGCAAAGAGTTGACTCACTGGAAAAGACTCTGATGCTGGGAGGGATTGGGGGCAGGAGGAGAAGGGGACGACAGAGGATGAGATGGCTAGATGGCATCACTGACTCAATAGATGTGAGTCTGAGTGAACTCTAGGAGTTGGTGATGGACAGGGAGGCCTGGCATGCTGCAATTCATGGGGTCACAAAGAGTCGGACATGACTGAGTGACTGAACTGAACTGAAATGTATATNGCTAGATGGCATCACTGACTCAATAGATGTGAGTCTGAGTGAACTCTAGGAGTTGGTGATGGACAGGGAGGCCTGGCATGCTGCAATTCATGGGGTCACAAAGAGTCGGACATGACTGAGTGACTGAACTGAACTGAAATGTATATGTTGAGGTCCTGGCTCCCCAGGGGATGGTATATGGAGGTAGGGCTTTTGGCACGTAATGGGGTTCAGATGAGGTTGTGAGGGTGACACCCTCAGGATGGATTAATGATGTCATAAAAGCAGGAAGAAACAGGACAGCTCTCTCTCTACACCCACATACCCAGGAAAGGCCACGTGAACACATGGTAGGCAGGTGATCATCTGCAAACCAGGAACTCATCTGCCCTGGACCTTGCACTTCTCAGCCTCCAGAACCATGAGAAACACACATCTTTTTTATAAACCACCCACTCGATGATATTTTGTACGAAAGGCCTGAGCTGGTTATGACCTTAAGGAAAGTGCCATGAAGATCAGAAACACCAAGTTGGAAACTCCCTGCAGGCAGTCACTACATTTCCCTTGCTCACTTCTAGCTGATTTTGCATGGTAAAGAGTCTCAACAGCTCCAGAGAGCTGAGCTCAGCCCCAGCTTAGCCCATGGTGGAGAGGCTACTAGACGTGGAGCCTGTGGGTAGAGGCACCCAAGCAGAGGCCAGGGGCTTGGCTCTGGGCATGACTGGGAGAGGAAGAGGGTCACAGACATATGAGCCCTGTGCAGCTTTAGCCTGGCACTTGCAAACAGGCTTTGCAGGTAACTGCTCCTGAGGTAGGCGAGAAAAATGGTGACAGAAGATTCTAGCACCAAACCCAGTGGATATACTGGAGTGATGCCTTTGGATTTGCTGAAATCCAAAATGTCATACTGTGGTGCTGGAGAAGATTCTTGAGAGTCTCTTGGACTGTAAGGAGATCAAACCAGTCAATCCTAAAGGAGATAAACCCTAAATATTCATTGGAAGGAATGATGCTGAAGCTGAAGCTCCAATACTTTGGCCACCTGATGCGAAGAGCCAACTTTTTGGAAAAGACCCTGATTCTGGGAAAGATTGAAGGCAGAAGGAGAAGGGAACAACAGAAGATGAGCTGGCTGGATGACATTACTGACTCAATGGACATGAGTTTGAACAAACTCTGGGAGAGAGTTAAAGAGAAGGAAGCCTAGCATGCTGCAGTCAATTGGCTCACAAAGGATCAGACACGACTAAGTAATTGAGCAAAAAATGTCATGAGGCCTTAGTCAACTACCTTTCTTAAGCATGGCTGGTATGGCCTGAACTCCCAAGGGCTCTCCTTTAAAGGCTGTACTCTGCAGAAAGCTGCTGGGGACTTTTCAAGCCCTGATGACAACAGATTCTAGTATTTACTGAGACTGGACTTTCTATCAGCTTTGCAAAATCAAAGTCGTACTTAATATTCAAGGTTGGTTTAATTTGATTTTAAACATTAAGCAATTTGACATTTTTCTGTAGACTTGAGTTTGTGAAAACGCCTTCATATCCACTAAAATTTGTTCCTCTTTTTTTTTTTTTTTGGAGCAACATCACAGTTTATAGTGTAAGCATAATATACTTCCTAGAGAAGGGAATGGAAACCCACTCCAGTACTCTTGCCTGGAGAATCCCATGGACAGAGGAGCATGGAAGGCTACAGTCCATGGGGGTGGCAAAGAGACAGACATGACTGAAGTGACTGAGCAAGCATAATATACTTACTAGATGGCAAACCTAAAGGGCACGGAAAAGAAAAACTAGCAGCCCAGTAGACCGTTTCTGCCATGTGATGAAACTTTAGAGTGTCCTCTGGAAGTGTTTTGCTTCGGAAGGAGCTGTAGGAGCACTGATTCCTCAGAAACAGGGAGGAAGCAGGAGATGAAAGCTGCAAAGGGACAATGAAGGGATCTGTACAGAGCTGGGGGGATTCTGGTGAGTCACTCTCAGCTTTCCCAGTAGCTGGGGGCACCCAGGGGTTACAAAATGAATCTAGTCATAAACAGTGGGCGCTGGGTTACAAGAAGGCAGAGCTGCTCCCCAACTGAAAGGGATGCCCAGCCTAGCGAGAGAGATGGAAAACTCAACAAATTACCTCCATAAATGTACCAGGTGCTATAAAAGTAAACATCCAGTTAAACGGGCATCTGTTTCTTATCCATTAGGATTGCTACAATCAAAAGAACAGAAAGCAGCAAGTGTGGGTGAGGATGTGGAGAGATTGGAACCCCCATGAATTGCTGGTAGGAATGGAAAACAGTGCCATTTCTATTGAAAGTGGAAAGGAAGTTTCTCAAAAGAAAGAGTGACTCCTCTATGATCCACCAACTTCACCTTTATGTATATATTGAAAAGAATTGCAAGCAGGACTATTCAATATAGTTCTGGAAGTTTTAGCCACAGCAATCAGGGCAGAAAAAGAAATAAAAGGAATCCANAACTGTTGCTTCTTGACCTGCATACAGATTTCTCAGGAGGCAAGTCAGGTTGTCTGGTATTCCCATCTCTTTCAGAATTTCCCACAGTTTGTAGTGATCCACACAGTCAAAGGCTTTGGCATAGTCAATAAAGAAGAAATAGATGTTTTTCTGGAACTCTGTTGCTTTTTCAATAATCCAAAAGGTGTTGACAATTTGATCTCTGGTTCCTTTGCCTTTTCTAAAACCAGCTTGAACATCTGAAAGTTCACAGTTCACATACTGTTGAACCATTCGCTATCATGGTAATCCAAGTCTATGCCCCGACCAGTAATGCTGAAGAAGCTGAAATTGAATGGTTCTATGAAGACCTACAAGACCTTCTATAACTAACACCCAAAAAAGATGTCCTCTTCATTATAGGGAATTGGAATGCAAAAGTAGGAAGTCAAGAGCTACCTGGAGTAACAGGCAAATTTGGCCTTCGAGTACAGAATGAAACAGGGCAAAGGTGAATAGAGTTTTGCCAAGAGAACACACTAGTCATAGCCCACACTCTCTTCAAACAACACAAGAGAAGACTCTTTACATGGACATTACCAGATGGTCAATACTGAAATCAGATTGATTATATTTTTTGTAGCCAAAGATGGAGAAGCTCTATAGAGTCAGACCAGGAGCTGACTGAGGCTTAGATGATGAACTCCTTATTACCAAATTCAGACTTAAAGAAACTAGGGAAAACCACTAGACCATCCATGTATGACCTAAATCAAATCCTTTATGATTATACAGTGGACGTGACAAATAGATTCGAGGGATTAGATCTGATAGAGTGCCTGAAGAACTATGGACAGAGGTTTGTGACATTGTACAGGAGGCAGAGATCAAGACCATCTCCAAGAAAAAGAAATGCAAAAAGGCAAAATGGTTGTCTCACAAGGCAAAGGAGAAAGGGAAAGATATACCCATTTGAATGCAGAGTTCCAAAGAATAGCAAGGAGAGATTAGAAAGCCTTCCTCAGAGATCAATGCAAAGAAACAGAGGGAAACAATAGAAAGACTAGAGATATCTTAAAGAAAATTAGAGATACCAAGGGAACATTTCATGCAAACATGAACACAATAAAGGACAGAAATAGTATGGACCCAGTAGAAGCAGAAGATATTAAGAAGAGGTGGCAAGAATACACAGAAGAACTGTACAAAAAAGATCTTCATGACCAGATAACCACAGTGGTGTGATCACTCACCTAGAGCCGGACATCCTGGAATGCAAAGTCAAGTGGGCCTTAGGAAGCATCACTACAAACAAAGCTAGTGGAGATGACGGAATTCCTGTTGAGCTATTTCAAATCCTAAACGATGATGCTATGAAATTGCTGCACTTAATAGCCCAGCAAATATGGAAAACTCAGCAGTGACCATAGGACTGGAAAAGGTCAGTTTTCATTCCAATCCTAAAGAAAGGCAATGTCAAAGAATGTTCAAACTACCACACAATTGCACTCATCTCACAAACTAGCAAAGTCATGCTCAAAATTCTCCAAGCCAGGCTTCAACAGTACATGAACTGTGAACTTCCAGATGTTCAAGCTGGATTTAGAAAAGGCAGAGGAACCATAGATCAAATTGACAACATCCATTGGATGGTCAAAAAAGCAACAGAGTTCCAGAATAACATCTATTTTTGCTTTACTGACTACGCCCAAGCCTTTGACTGTGTGGATCACTACAAACTGTGGAAAAATCTGAAGGAGATAGGAATACCAGACAACCTGACTTGCCTCCTGAGAAATCTGTATGCAGGTCAAGAAGCAAAAGTTAGAACTGGACATGAAACAACAGACTGGTTGCAAATTGGGAAAGGAGTACATCAAGGCTGTATATTGTCACNCTTTTTTTTTTTTTTTTGCATATGGATATTGAGTGATCCGTGACCATTTGTTGAAAAGACTGTCCCTTCCTCCACTGAAATGTCTTTGCGTCTTTGTCAGAAATCAATTGACCCCACGTGTGTGGGTCTATTTCTGGACTCTCTCTTGTCACCTTGCTTATTTAACTTACATGCAGAGTACATCATGCAAAATGACAGACTGGATGAAGCACAAGCTGGAATCAAGATTGCCAGAGAAATACCAATAAACTCAGATATGCAGATGACACCACACTTAACGGCAGAAAGCAAAGAAGAACTAAAGGGCCTCTTGATGAAAGTGAAAGAGGAGTGTGAAAAAGTTGGCTTAAAACTCAACATTCAGAAACCTAAGATTATGGCATCTGGTCCCATCACTTCATGGCAAATAAATGGGGAAACAATGGAAACAGTGACAGACTTTATTTGGGGGGGGCGGCGGGGGGGCTCCAAAATCACTGCAGATGGTGACTGCAGCCATGAAATTAAAAGAGGTTTGCTCCTTGGAAGAAAAGCTATGACCAACCTAGACAACATATTAAAAAGCAGAGACACTACTCTGCCATCAAAGGTCTGTCTAGTCAAAGCTATGGTTTTTCCAGTAGTCATGTATGGATGTGAGAGTTGGACTATAAAGAAAGCTGAGTGCCAAAGAACTGATGTTTTTGAACTGTGGTGTTGGAGAAGACTCTTGAGAGTCCCTTGGACTACCAGGAGATCCAACCAGTCTATCAGTCCTGAATATTTATTAGACAGACTGATGTTGAAGCTGAAATTCCAATCCTTTGGCCACCTGCTGCGAAGAACCGACTCACTGGAAAGACCCTGATGCTGGGAAAGAGTGAAGGCGGGAGGAGAAGGGGATGACAGAGGATGAGATAGTTGGATGGTATCACCGACTTGATGGACATGAGTTTGAGTCTGAGTAGGCTCTGGGAATTGGTGATGGGCAGGGAAGTCTGGTGTGCTGCAGTCCCTGAGGTCGCAAAGAGTCAAACACGACTGAGCGACTGAACTGAACTGAACTGAAGAGTAGGGCAAGTGGAGAGATCTGAGACTGATGATGATAAAGAGCAGCTGCAGCAGGGATGAGACTCTGGACTGGGAAAGCATTCCATGAGGCCAATGGCTTCATCAGGGATGAATCTGTAGCCGTCACAAATGCAGGCAGGTTCTTCCCTGATGGTCGAGTGGCTAAAAATTTGCCTGCCCACACAGCAGACACATGTTCAATCCCTGGTTCAGGAAGATTCCACGTTCCCCGGGGCAACTCGGCCCATGCACCACAACTACTGAGCCGAGAACCCTAGAGCCCAACTCAGCAACAAGAGAAGGCGCCGCAATGAGAAGCCATTGCACCACCGCTAGGGAGTAGCCCCTGCTCGCTGCAACTAGACAGCAACGAAGACCCAGCACAACCAGAAGTAAATAAATAAGAATAAAAAGGATGGAGGGAGGGCTCAGCATGGACCTAGAGGGCTGGGGTGTGGGGGCAGGGGAACAGGGGACAGGGAGCTATCCCAGGTGAAGCCAAGACTGATAAAGGGGGAGAGGATGATGGTGCAAGAGAGTCAGTGGCAGGTCCTTCCCAACCTGGGGTTTTCCCTATAGAAGCTCTGTGGCAGAAAGGAGGTAATAAAAGACACCAGTGACGATCGTACGGTAACACTTGTCTGTGTCCCAGCCTGCAGGTTCCAAGCACTCTACCCCTATGAACTCGATCTCCACAGTAATCCTGTGGAATAAGGGACTGTCTTACAACGATGAAATCGAGGCCCAGAGAAGCCAAGTGACTTTTCCAAGGTCACACAGCTGACGAGTGGCACAGGCTCATGTGGTCAGACCTGCTCAGCATCTGAGCCCTGCCACTCGGGCGGTGACTGAGCCTTTGTCATTCAGAGAGTCAGGCCCGGAACGGTGGCTCTGGGTCAGCTCAGCACCTGGCTGGCCTGTCCCTGTCTCTGTCTCTGCCTGACCTGCAGGATCCAGGTCATGAACAGGTGTGACGTCACAGGCATGACAGACTGTGGTGACTTTGCCAAGGGAGTGGCCAGGTCCCCATTGCCAAGAGGAGGCAGGACTGTGTGGTGACAGCCAAAACAGAGATCTCTCTGAGCTGTCGGGGCGGCTGCAGCCCCAAGGATTCCCAGAAGTGGAGGGGTGGGAGAGAGTCCTAAGGGACCAGCCCTCGGAGTCACTAGCTGGGGTTCGGGCATCTAGCTGCACCCTACACGCCATGTTCATGGTTCAGAAAGCATAACAGATGCCTGCTGTCTTGCATTTCCCCGTTTTTGTAATTTTTTTCCATCATATTTTATCACTCAAACAAAGAATTGATGCTTTCGAACAGTGGTTGCTGGAGAAGACTCTTGAGAGTTCCTTGGACAGCAAAAAGATCAAACCAGTCAATCCTAAAGGAAATCAAGCCTGAATATTCACTGGACAGAGGAGCCTGGTGGGTTTCAGTCCCTGGAGTTACAGAGTCAGACACAGCTGAGCAACTAACACTGAACACCAGTGTGCTTCTGTTACCCAAGCTCCTAATTTACTCTTCCTCAACCCCCAACCCCACCCTCCCCACACCAGCAATTAGTTTAAGGTTGCTGTTCGAGAAAATGTCCACAAGGCGGCAGCATTTCTTCATTCTCTCCTCTTGTTGCTATGGTAACAGCAGCCTCAGTGGTTTTCCTAG
>SJYV01027065.1:87105-207974 GCA_006410875.1 Neotragus pygmaeus | reverse complement strand
CTGCCCCTAAAGAGGGCAGAGCTGTCCCTCAACTGTTCTTCCCAAGAGACTTTCTCTAGTCAAAGCTGGGGACAACAGACGGGAAGAGCTGAGGCTTCTCCTGCCCTGGGAGGTGATCTTGTGTAGGTACCTAATCCCTTCTGAGGACAGCCTGGGGAGAAAATGTGGATACGGGGTGGGGGCTTGGCTTTAGCGATTTCTCGAGATGCTGATGCTCTGGACTGGCTCCCTGGCTTTGGACAAGTCTTGTGTTTCAGATCCTAAAATCTATAACTTAAAACACTCTCTCCCTCCGCAATGCTTTTTACCTGAAAGTTCCTCACTCATCCTGCTTAGTTTACTCGTAGGAAACTAAATTTGAACCCCCCATGTTTATTTTCATTCACGTGTGTGCGGGTGCACAGTCACTTCAGTTGTGTCCGACTCTTTGTGACCCCGTGGACTGTAGCCCACCAGTTTCCTCCGTCTGTGGGATTCTCTAGGCAGGAACATTGGAGGGGATCGCCATGCCCTCCTCAAGGGGATCTTCCCAGCCCAGGGATCGAACCCGTGTCTCTTGAATCTCCTGCATTGCAGGCAGATTCTTTATCTTCCCAGAGCCACCTGAGAAGCCATTTTCATCCACAGGAGAAGGCCAAAGAAAAAGTAGAAACGATTTCAGTACAGCGTGTTTCTCAGCTTCTCCATTCACTTCTACATTCACTTCTCCACCACACCCTGGGAGGGGCTGGGTGATAAGACACCCCTGTTTCACACATAACCCCTCAGGATCACGTGCAGCGGCCCTGACACAGAAAGCAAACGGGGAGTCAGTCAGTCTGGAAAGTCACACTGCCAGAGAACCAGGTAAACATTTCTTGACTTTGGCCTTCTGGTCCACACCCAGCCCACCCAGACTGAGGCCACATGTCCCCTCCCTCCTTGGTGTCCCTGCCCTGTCCTCACCATCCTTTCCATCGCTGCCCCTCCCCAAGATCTGCCTTCAGGCCAGAGGGCACAGCCCAACTCCAGGCAGCTCGGGCCTGGGGGCTTCAGAGTGGAGAATCTACAAGACACACAGGCTTTTCCTGCTGCTGACATGGACTGCTTCTTACAGCACAATTTCAAGATCTATTTACATGGACAAACCCTCTTCTCTAAATTTTACATGAAGCCTCCCATCCCCACCCAGGAGAGTAGCGCAGAAGGCGGGATGGGGGTGGGAGGAAGCCCCCAGCCAACCGCACATCTCAGGAGCCCGGGAGGACCCGCCCAGGACTGGAGAGGCCAGGGGCCAGAACAGCGCCTCCTCCAGACCCCTCCCCTGACACACCATTTGTTTGGCCCCCAGGGGATGACAATGTCAGGCTGTACCAGCGGTGATGTCAGGCTGCTTCCATCAGGGTCATACCTGAGCTGTGAAACAGTTAAGAAATATCTTGCCCCACTGGCTGCGTGCTCATAAAGGGACGTCCACCTGTACTTCCGTGTGGCTCCAGAAAGGGCGGCTCTCTCTCTCTCTCTCTTGCTTGCTCATGCCCGGCGGGGAGAAAAGGGAGCGTCTGGCAGCACCACCTCCTGCCCGTGCAGGCCGGCCTGGGGAGCACAGCCGGGCCCCTCCCGCCTCTGTCTTCTCGGCGATGCTCCTGGGGAAGCTGTGGGGAACGTGCCGCCTCGGACGCTGTGCTTTCTTCTTCGGCCTGGCCCTCCTGCTCGACGTCGTGGGCCTGGTCCTTCTGCTTGTGGGCATCTTCGCCTCCCTTGACTTCTGGGACTTCTTGATCTACACGGGGTCCCTGATCCTGGCTTTCAGCCTGCTGTTCTGGATCGCCTGGTACACCCTCAATATAGAGGTGCCTCTTGAGAAACTGGACTTGTAGTCTGGCTGTGGGCAGAGGAGGAGGGACGTGGGCTTCCTGGCAGGTGGAGGAGCGCAGGGCTATTCTGCCCAGCCAGGGACCAGGTGAGTGCCCCTGACCGGCATGCAGGGCTGGCGGGAGGCTGGACCGAACAGGGGTCGGGGGAGACAGAAGGGGCAGGTGGCCCGAGGACCACTCCCCGGCTAGGGACTCTGTCCACCTAGGTTCCACCGGCAGGTGCTTCCCTCCCTGGGGACCCCTTTTCCCATGGAAACTGGAAAGGGGGTCTCCACAGACACTATTGCTTCGGATCCACCACAAGGGTCCTGCCGTGCGGAACAGGAAGTTATCCCTTCAGCTTAGAACTTGGAACAAGGAGCCCACCCGGGCTTTCTGTTCAGGAGAACGCTGCTGGTGAGAACTTTGAGCACTGCAGGAGGATGGAAAGTTCCCTGACAGCCGTTTATGCTTTCACCTTGTGGGCTGCCTGCTGCAGGAGGAAGCGGAGCAGAACCTTCCAGAACAGCCCTTCTCATTTCCTTCCTCCTGCATCTGCCCAGATGGGACATGCGGAAGGGGTCAGGACCTGCATCCATGTCCCCTCTCAACGCACCTGCCTCCTCTTTCAGTGGCGCCCCCAGCCCCCGCTCCCAGGCAGCCCGTGCCCCACCTGTCCACCCCCAGCCAGCCTGAGAGACCGGGAAGCCGAGGGACCGTGACTGACCATTTCATCCCAGCTGGGCCAGCGCTGGGTTGACTGTAACCAGGGAGGTGGATAATTGTAAGGTGTTTCACATGAACACGGAATGCAAAAGACAGAGCTGGTCTGGCCCCCACAACCCTGAACTAGAAGTGGACAGATCTCTCCAGAGGACTGAAGTTGGGGTCCTGGTCAGTTTTGTCATCATCCCCTCCTCCAGGTGGGCTGGACCTTGCCCTTTGGCACAGCTGGGCACTCTCTTTTGATAGCTGCATGGGAAAGCAAAGGTCATCTTCGGGTTGGAAGGAGGCAATAATAACTGTGTCTTTTCTGGGGGATTCCACCTGACTCTTGGAAGGGGGAGAGGGAACAGTAGTTTGGAAAGGTTTCAGAAGGGGAGGCTGAACTGTTTTCGGCAGGTGAAAGGACAGAGATGAGAAGTCAGAGCACCTGGGCCCTGCTTGAAGCTGCACCACCTGTTTGCTCAGGAGGCATCACGCCTCAGTATTCCCTATTTACAATTCCATCTGTAAACTGGGGATAATGGCCTGCCCTTGTTGCAACACAAGGATGCGTCAGGCACTGTGCAAGGAGCTGGGGATGCGGTGAAGAGTAAAACACATGAGCTCTTTATCCTCAGGGAATTCCCATCAAGTGAGAGATAGACATGAGTCAGCCTCACCAGCGAGGCATCAATACAATAATAGTCTGGTGAGAATTAGGAAGAAAAGGGATATTGCTCCTTGGGAATGTTCAGTACAGAAACTGACCCAGAAGGTGGAGTCTTACAGAGGGAGGAGGTGGCTTGAGCAAAGATCCTGGGGAAGCAGGAGAGAGAAGCCAGCAGAGTGATTGAAGGACAGGCGGCAAGTGCAAGGGAGGTTCAGGGCAGAGGGAGGCCAGACCAGGCAGGGCCTAAAACCCTTTTAGTCGTGATTTCAAGAACAAGAAGTCATTGAAGAGATGTAGGAAAGGGTAGGCACTTGACATAATTTGATCTATTTCCAAAAGACCACCTTGGCCAAAGGCACAGATGACAATGATGATGACCCACGCAAGCCCATCTGGGGAGTTCAGTCACTTGCCTAAACAACAAGCAGTCCCCAGTTCAGTCTCCTTGTCCTGCACATCCTCCCTTCATTGAATTGAAAGTAATTCCATAACCCAGTGATGAAGACCACGGGTCAAGACTCAGACTGTCTAGTTTGAATTCAGTCTTGTTTCTTACTAGCTACAAGACCCGGGGCAAGTTACAAACTAATTATAAACTAGTTATGACTCTGTGACCTAGTTTCCAAATCTGGAAAATGGAGAGGGTGCTAATAATAGCCTCTCTTTCAGAGATGATGCTAATGATATCCCCACCCTCATAAGGGTGCTGCAGAGATTAAGTTCATGTACGTAGAGCACCATACAAGTGACAGCTGATGAAACAAGGGGCCCTCAAACCTGTGTCCTGATGCGGGTAGCCAGCCCATTACAATGGGGTGGGACCTTCCTCAGAGACAGACATCCCTAAAGCCTTCCCGACCAGTTCCTCAAGCAGCAGCATATGGTGTTAAGATTCCCCAGTGGATATTGAGTGAGGGTCGCCCCAGAACTCCAGGCTTCTGTCTGGGCTCAAAGGGACGTCCAAAGTTGTGGGTCTGCTGTGGTCTTACTGATCACAATCAAGCAAATATCTCCTTCATCGGTTCAGTCCCCAAACTCTGAGTTCTATAGGACCCGAGAGTCAGCTGGCCCTTCCATCCAGCTCAGCCTGGACCCTGCATCCCTGATGGTATCTGGAGCTGCCCAGAGTGACAGGTTACAGCCAGCCGGGACCCACCATCCACGGGGTGGTGAGCAGCCCCTGACTGACCTTCTGGCAAGTCATCCGAAGTCCCTCTTGGAGTAGAAGGTTTGGTCCGCAGGAGAGGTTCCAGATTGTTTTCTGCAGAGGCTGCTGGGGGCTGGGGCAGCAGCAGGCAGAACGCCCACAGCCCACTGTCCCACCACACACTCACCAGAGCCGCGGGGTTTCCAGTATGAAGGTTCATACCTGACTTTCCCATAAGACTTCATGAATTTGAACCCAAGTTTCAATGCTAAGATATATTTCTGAAACACCTCGACCCACCCACTTCCTTTCTGTGACCTGTGTCCCTGAAGCTCTCTCCGACCATGTTCACGATTTATGGTCCGTTTATAACTGACTCAGCCAGTTCCACAGCCCGATAAGTGGAGCAAAGGGAAGACCGCATGCCCCGGAGGCTTGGGGGGGTGGTTGCTAGGACACCCCCACCCCACCCGCCTGAAGACCAGCAAGCAGGTTGCCCCCCAAGCAGCAGTCAGGATGGGGCAGGGCCACCCAGCCTCTGAAACCTCCAAGACATTCCAGGAATTTGGGGATGAGCTGCTCATTTTTAACCCCTCGACTATGTACCAAGCGGTTTTATAATTCAGTAGCTCTATTTTCCAAAGCTTTGCTTGTTCCACGTTCTCCTGGTTGGGCATCTTTTGTGGATAAAGTTCCCGCAAAGGCAGGGGAGGATGCATCCTTTCACAAGAAGGGGTGAGTTTACACTCCCCCCAAAATGCACATACACATGCCACACGTGTACTCACATCCCTGCCCTCTGCACACATTCCCAATGTACACCCCCTCTGCATCCCCTCATAAACATGCCCACAGGCACACACACTCTACGTGCACAGCAACCTCTCCCATCACACACACCCAACTCGCACACTATCTATCCCCGATACACTCTCTCCACACACCTACACACACCCACATTCCTCACCTACACCTTCCATACACATCAACACCCCACGCACGCACACGTGTCACATGTCCCTCACCCGCTGCACACACACATTCACACACACACATAAAAACCTCACAGTCACAAGGCTTCCACATCCCATCTGCCCTGTTCACACACAAACAGGCCCTCACACCTGCCATGCACATGCCAGAAAGACACCCCCACAGCAACAAGCACTTCCTCCCCCAGCAACCAATGCTGAAAGGCGCCCAGCCCCGAGCCCTGGGAGGAGCACTTCTTCCCGCTCACAGGCTCTCCTCTCTGCCTCGGAGGGGCCAGTGAGGCTGCGAGGTCAGCTTGGAGCAGAGCCGGCTGGAAAGACCTGCCTACCTGCACGGTGCACGCTCTGGGGCTGCAGGAAGAGCTAAACTTTCTCCAAGTCCTGGAGGAACTGTTAGTCTAGGAGAGAGCAAGCAAGTACACAGGGCCTCGAAAATGTACATGGAAGAAGCACGGTCTCACAGGTGCTTCCTCCAGATGAGGAAGGGGGCTGGGAGAGAAGGGGGGTGACGTGTGGCTTCAGCTTCTGAGTCCTGAGCAACAGATAAGAGCACGCCGGATAGAGCCGGCACCTGGGAAGGCCCAGAGGGAAAGGAAGGGAAGAATGAGAGGGTGGCCCAGAAAGCGTGCGCAGACACCGGGGGCCAGGGCTCGGGGTCCTGACTGCTGAACTTGGAGGNCACCAGAGCCGCGGGGTTTCCAGTATGAAGGTTCATACCTGACTTTCCCATAAGACTTCATGAATTTGAACCCAAGTTTCAATGCTAAGATATATTTCTGAAACACCTCGACCCACCCACTTCCTTTCTGTGACCTGTGTCCCTGAAGCTCTCTCCGACCATGTTCACGATTTATGGTCCGTTTATAACTGACTCAGCCAGTTCCACAGCCCGATAAGTGGAGCAAAGGGAAGACCGCATGCCCCGGAGGCTTGGGGGGGTGGTTGCTAGGACACCCCCACCCCACCCGCCTGAAGACCAGCAAGCAGGTTGCCCCCCAAGCAGCAGTCAGGATGGGGCAGGGCCACCCAGCCTCTGAAACCTCCAAGACATTCCAGGAATTTGGGGATGAGCTGCTCATTTTTAACCCCTCGACTATGTACCAAGCGGTTTTATAATTCAGTAGCTCTATTTTCCAAAGCTTTGCTTGTTCCACGTTCTCCTGGTTGGGCATCTTTTGTGGATAAAGTTCCCGCAAAGGCAGGGGAGGATGCATCCTTTCACAAGAAGGGGTGAGTTTACACTCCCCCCAAAATGCACATACACATGCCACACGTGTACTCACATCCCTGCCCTCTGCACACATTCCCAATGTACACCCCCTCTGCATCCCCTCATAAACATGCCCACAGGCACACACACTCTACGTGCACAGCAACCTCTCCCATCACACACACCCAACTCGCACACTATCTATCCCCGATACACTCTCTCCACACACCTACACACACCCACATTCCTCACCTACACCTTCCATACACATCAACACCCCACGCACGCACACGTGTCACATGTCCCTCACCCGCTGCACACACACATTCACACACACACATAAAAACCTCACAGTCACAAGGCTTCCACATCCCATCTGCCCTGTTCACACACAAACAGGCCCTCACACCTGCCATGCACATGCCAGAAAGACACCCCCACAGCAACAAGCACTTCCTCCCCCAGCAACCAATGCTGAAAGGCGCCCAGCCCCGAGCCCTGGGAGGAGCACTTCTTCCCGCTCACAGGCTCTCCTCTCTGCCTCGGAGGGGCCAGTGAGGCTGCGAGGTCAGCTTGGAGCAGAGCCGGCTGGAAAGACCTGCCTACCTGCACGGTGCACGCTCTGGGGCTGCAGGAAGAGCTAAACTTTCTCCAAGTCCTGGAGGAACTGTTAGTCTAGGAGAGAGCAAGCAAGTACACAGGGCCTCGAAAATGTACATGGAAGAAGCACGGTCTCACAGGTGCTTCCTCCAGATGAGGAAGGGGGCTGGGAGAGAAGGGGGGTGACGTGTGGCTTCAGCTTCTGAGTCCTGAGCAACAGATAAGAGCACGCCGGATAGAGCCGGCACCTGGGAAGGCCCAGAGGGAAAGGAAGGGAAGAATGAGAGGGTGGCCCAGAAAGCGTGCGCAGACACCGGGGGCCAGGGCTCGGGGTCCTGACTGCTGAACTTGGAGGACGTTGAAAGCCAGATGAGGAACCTGGCACTTGGAAGGCAAGGAGGGACTTTCGATGACTTCGTGGTCTGGAGGGCAACTCGGCTAGGCTCTGATTGAGGAAGAGAAACCTGGTGTCACTTGCAGCAGGGGCTGGGGGGGAGAGGCATGGAGACTGCAGGAATTTATATTTTACTTCTGGAAAAGTGAGGAATATTTTATTAGGCATTGAGTGGTTTAAGTAAAGAAAGAAAAAAATTAAATTTACCCTAACTTATTTTGCTAATATAGTTTCTGAGAAATATTAAAAAATAAGAAAGGAATTGGAACCAGACGTATGAAGAGTTTCTTTTCTGTTTGTTCTTCTTTCCTCAACTGAGACTGAGGCTCTGACAGTTTTGATCTTGGGTGTTACAAAAGCTTTCAGGACTGAGGATTCTTGGAAATAAGGGAGGACAAGGGGGATGGGAGTGTACATGTACCCTGTATCTATATTTATGCTATTCATACAGTCTCATTTTACATTGATGATATGATAATGATAGCAATGGTTTTTATATTTAATTGTTTATTATTATCAGATTTTGTGCTGGGTTTAACACACATTATCATATTTAATCCCTGTGATCACCTTCAGTTCAGTTCAGTCACTCAGTGGTGTCCGACTCTTTGCGACCCCATGAATCACAGCACGCCAGGCCTCCCTGTCCATCACNTGCAGCCCACCAGGCTCCTCTGTCCATGGGATTTTTCCAGGCAAGAGTACTGGAGTGGGGTGCCATTGCCATCTCCAGAGTTGAACTTGGGGAAAGGGGAATTCTGAAGGCCTCTGAATGCTCACCTTCAGGCACCACGTTGAACGCGGAGGTATTGCAAACGAGCTGAGGCCTGGGTGTGGCGCGGAGCAGTCTGGAGGGCACAGGGCCGCTGGCTGTTGCTGCTGGCTCTGGCGCCGCAAGTGGTGTCCTTGTTGCCACAGTTCCTGTCTGTAAGATGGGAAGAATCCTCCTGGCCGGATTCCAGCCCTCCAGCTGAGCTGGGGGAAGAAGCAGTCTGAGCGAAAGGCTCTTGATGAGTTTTGGCTTTTCTGTGGCTGCCGCCCACCACGCGCGTGAGCCCAGTTCGGTTTCCTGGCAGCGGGGCCGAGGAGGAGGTTCAGTATGTCTCCCACCCACGCCTGAAACCTTTCAACCGAACCCGCCTTGGGCAGGGAAGCCATGGATCATCAACAGAGAGGAGGCAGAAATTCACCCTGGGCTGCAGCTTAGCACAGATGGAAGCACCCCAAGACAGGGCGCATATCCCTGGAGGGCTTAGTCGCAAGTCTCTAGATCCCTGCGGGCTGGGAGCCCCTAGACTGTGCTCGTGGGTTTCCAGGCAGCGCCGGCCACACAGGTTGCTGCGGGTACCCTGTGACTCGGAGCTGCTGCCTGTGTCTGTAGTCAGCACGGAGAGGTTCCCAGGATCAAAACACTGTCTTTTGGCTGACACTCGTTTAGGAATATGAAATGGCAGAGAAGTGGATCTCAGCCTTGGTTGCACTTGAGGCCAACTCTCCTAGCCAGGAAAGGGTTTGATTACTAACATAAGAGAAAAAAAACCCAAATCACCGGCTTCCAGACAGCCTAAACAAGAGCAGAAGTGAAAGTGTGCCTGGGGATAAAGCCAGGGGAGCTCTCTTAAGAGGTTAGTCTACAGTGACGCATTCATTCAGTCATGNAGTTCAGATCCCCATTTTACAGGTGAGGAAACTGAGTCTCAAGATAGTTTCAGGACCAGCTCTGAAAGAGAGCCAGCATTAGAATTCACACCCGAGTCCAGCAGACTCTGAGAACCATGCTTGTTTCACCCTGTCCAGGCTGGAGTTGACAGGTTCAAGTCTCAGACTGATCTATTTCATCTTAATTTATTCAGCCCAGGTGCCATCTGATGGAGAAACAGCAAACAGACGCCCTGTCTCTGCAGCACCTCCTGTAACAGAACACCTCCTGTAACAGAACCCACAGGAGCCAAGGGCTTTCAAAACACCTGCCAGGATGTCCAGAGATGGCTATGAGGGCCAGCCTCCATCAAGACATCCAAACCCCTTCCCCTTGCCACTGGCTGACTGCTGCTGGTGCTCCAACTGTCTGTGAGGGTCTGGAGAGCCCCTAACATTTGCATAGTGGGGTTTTATGGCAATAACTCCACTGTGGGCTTGGGCAGTCAATGAGAAGTCCCATCCTCCAAGGCTCTTCTCTTTAATGTCCCTTAAAAAAAAAATATTGGAACCAAGTATAGAAGTCCAAATGAGATTTCTTCGAGTACACATCATTTGGAATTGCTGCTCATTCGGCTCTTCAGACAGACTGTGTGAACCCCTGGATGGTCTACCTCACTCATCCTTCCGTGTCGTCCAGTCAGCACATGGGTGTATATTTCAACAAGGCAGATGCAGAGCCAGTGCTGAGGGCAGGGGCCTCCTTCCTTGGCTCTGGACACCGGGAACTGCCAATTGACTTGCACAGCTGGACCACGTTGTGGGGGCTCGCGTCAAGCTTTCGGTCAGATGAAACCCTCTGGGGTTTTTCTGACAAGCAAGCTGGGCTCCGATGCACTGTCCTTGAGTCACTCATTTCTTGATTCTAAGAGCATTATTCTATTTTTATCTTGATTCAGCTGCATCTAACTCAGTGCAACCCAACTGGTGTACCTGGATTCGGGGCTGGGGGTGGGGGGGGTCAACCTTCACAAGCTCATCATCACTAATTTATATTTTCCATGGTCTAATTTTGTACTTTTTATTTATTTCTCACCCTAACTGTGTATGTGTTTCTTAGACACTGCCTCATATCTTTTATGGTGTGAGGTGGTTACCTAAATAAAAGATTCAACTGGCCTTTTGCCCTAACTCGACATTAACTGTTTCTGGGGCTTTCTGGGTGGCACTAGTGGTAAAGAACCTGCCTGCCAATACAGGAGACCTAAGAGATGTGGGTTTGATCTCTGGGTAGGGAAGATGCCCTGGAGGAGGCCATGGCAACCCACTCCAAAATTCTTGCCTGGAGAATCCCACGGACAGAGAAGCCTGGATGGCTACAGTCCATAGGATCGCAAAGAGTCAGACGTGACTGAAGCAACTTAGCATGCACACATACACACACAACCTGCTTCTGAGTCTATGTGGTTCCATAACAATACCCAAACTCCCAGCTTTAGGGCAACGTCTTCTCATTTGTTTCACCTGCTTCTGTGCAAATCCTGGAATCATATATTCAACTCAGCACCTCTTGGGAAGAAATGCACAGAACCGGGTGGGTCGAGACAGTACATGGGTTATCCTAACACCATGGAAGCTTCTGGAAGCTCTGTGCTCGGCCACCAGCCTGGCTTCTCAGAATTAGGCTGGACTTGGGAACCTGAGGGCTTCCCCTCAGATGGTGACCCAGAAGGTAAACAATCTGCCTGCAATGGTAGGAGAATCCAGGTTCGATCCCTGGGTCAGGAAGATCCCTTGGAGAAAGGCATAGCAATCCACTCCAGTATTCTTGCCTGGGAGATCCCATGGACAGAGAGGAGCCTGGCGGGCTACAGTCCATAAAGTCACAAAGAGTCGGACACGACCGAAGCGACTTAGCACGCATGCACGCACCTGGGGACCCAGGTTAAGAGCCAAAACTGAGAAGGCACACTTAGGCAATGTGTGTGCAATGTCAGGGTGTTCCCATGAGGCAAGGCTTGGTCTGCACCTGAGCATCTTCCAGGGCAGGACAGTATCTCAGGGATCCCTGATGGCACAGAAGTAGAGGCCACAAGCGCCACACTCCATCTCAGAGATGATGGGAGCAGCACCCTGCCAATGGGATGCAGATCACCCGGGGGTCTCACTGAAAGAAGACTCCAATTCAGGGAGGGCTTCCATTTCTTACAGGTATCCATTTTTCCAGGCAGTATCACTGCTGCATTTAAAGTGTCCTTAAGACACTTTGAAGAGTGAGGACCTTGAATAATTCTGTCCATTTAGAGAAGGGGACAAGCCTTCAGGTGACCTGAGTTTCCCAAGTTCAAGCAGCTGAAGAGTGGCAGAGCCAGGACTGGGGCCCAGGTCTGCAGGCTGCCTGTCGAGCTCTCTCTGACCACCCTCCTCACCCTACCTTAAGCTGCTGACAGACTCTCCCGAGCCCTGCAGAGCACCAGGCAGGTGGAGCAAGCTGGGCAGCAGCCAGGGCAGGTGAGCACCTCAGGCTGCAGGTGAGTCATGAACCAGCAGGTCTCCCACTGCACCCTGGCTGTGCTGCGCACCAGGAAGGTGACCCTGACCAGGCTTCCACGCTGCTCTGTGTCACTGCAGATGACAGGGCCCAGGGCAAGCAGGGGGAGAGCAAGGAGGACAGGAGGGGCTGCGTTTCCACCAGACAGGGCCGCACAGAGCTGGGCCAGGTCTGATCGGGGCTCATCCTCTCAGTCGGCTGGGCATGGGACACCCCCTACTGGCCTCATGGCCCCTCTTCCTATCTCTTCCCTTGAGAGGCAACTGGTCTTTTTCAGTGACCTGACTCAGTCCACTCTGCCACTTGCAAGCTGAGTGACCTTACAGGTGAACCCGGCCTGTTAGGGGATAATATTATAACAATAATGACATCACAGTCACAGGGCCAGGTGTCATTCTGTGCTGGCTTTCTGAGACTCACAACCTCCTGAATGTAAACACCTCACAGAGTATCATTTCCCCTTTTGTAGAAGTCAAAACAGAGCTTTGAAGTTTAGGTCACCTCCTCAGATGCCTAATGACTCCAGGACCACAGGACTGGTCACCTGAAAAGCTTTTTACAGTCAAGACTGCCACTAATAATCAAGTCTACACTTCACATAACCTTGTTTCCACACTTTACTGCAGACAGGACCCACAGAGACCCACAAAACCAGGGCAGATGGCAGATGACCAAGGGGCAGGGTTGGTCCACCTCAGCTCGGCAGCCCACCCCCAATCAATAGCCTTAAAGCCCCTCTGAGTCAACTCATCTCTCAGTAAAATTACAGTGTTGTTGAGGAGGTAGATCAGAAGCTAAGCCTTTCAAGTTGGAGGCCATTCCCAAAATGTATTTAGGTGAAGGACCAAAGAACTTTCTGGGTGAAGACCTGATGGCTCAGACGGTAAAGAATCCGCCTGTAAGGCAGGATACCCAGGTTCGATCAATGGGTTAGAAAGATCCCCTGAAGGAAGAAATGGCACCCCACTGTAGTATTCTTGCCTGGAGAATCCCATGGACAGAGGATGGTGGGCTACAGTCCACGGGGTCACAAAGAGACAAGACTGAGCAATTAACACTAACACTAATTAAGGGAAAAGAGAGCCAGGCAGACAAGTGTGGTTCAGCAACAACTACTTCACACAGACATGCCCAGTGTCCTGCATTTCCCCACACCCCTGCTTGTTCTCAGGGAAGAAGGGCTGTAAGAAGGATTAGGCAAAGCTTGGGGTAAAGATCTATATAAGATACCAAGGCCCATACATTGTCACTCAGGCACATCCAGCACAGACCTGGGTTGTGTTGTCCTGGTAAACACAATGATATCTGGCAGAAAAGTGACACATGGAGATGCTAACGTTGTTTATTGTTCAGTCATTCAATTGTGTCTGACTCTTTGTGACTCCGAGGACTACAGCATGCCAGGCCTCCCTGTCCTCCACCTTCTCCCAGAGTTTGCTCAGATTCATGTCCATTGAGTTGGTGATGCTATCCAACCATCTCATCCTCAGTTGCCCCCTTCTCCTTCTGCCCTTCTGAAGAGTCCAGGCTACTGCAGCCATTCTAGCCTCTGCTGTTGTCTGGAGCAATGAAGGGGGACTCTCAAGGTGCAGTCCTGGGACCAGCAGGTCAGCCTCACTGGGAATTTCTAAGAAGGGTGAGGGCTCCAGCCCTGGTTGGGTGACCAGCTTATCCTGGTTTTCCTGCACTGGGGATTCCATCCCAGACCTGAACTGAGAGGCCTTGGGGACAGGGCCCTGCAGCCAGACTCTCCAAGCCCTGGGGATTCCAGTGCATACTGAAGTCCTGGATCCTCTCTGGGGAAGGAGCTCTGAAGCCCAGCCTGTGCTTGGAGGCTGCCCCCCAGCTGACCCCATCTCCTCCACCGCTGCCTCATCCACTGTCACATGGAGTCCTAGTCAGGCTGGACCAGCCCCGGGTGGCTCTATCAGCTCTGAGGGATCTCACAACCTAGCCAGCCCATGCTGTCCTGAGTCAGCTGCCACTCATGTCCCTTGCCAGCCAGGGGTGGTTTTGCTTTCTTCTTGCTTCTTCTGCATTTCAGTTTTTAAGACAATTAAGTTTCTTTGTTGTTCAGAAGAAAGTCAAGAGGGGGAAGCTGCTGGAGCAAATGGACAAAAAAGGAGGGAAGAAGCAGGAGAAAAGTCCAGAGGGAAAGGGTAGAAGACACTTAGGGAGTGTGAGCAAGTGGGAAATAGGAGTGCTTCTTACGTGTGCTTCCTGGACCGGCAGCAGCAGCCTGGCCTGGGACTATGTTCTACATGGAAATTCTTGATCCCACCTCAGACCTTTGCAACCAGGAACTCTGGGAGTTGGGCCCACTTGTCTGTTTTTAAAAGTCTTCCCACCCTTGGCTGTTCGCCTGAAACTACCCCAGCATCATTAATTGGCTATGTACGCTCAGTCACGCCCGACTCTTCGCCACCCCATGGGCTGTGGCCCACCAGGCTCCTCTGTACATGAGATTCTCCAGGCAAGAACACTGGAGTGGGTTGCCATTTCCTCCTCCAGGGGCTCTTCCCGACCCAGAGATAAAACCTGAGTTTGCTGCTAAGTCACTTCAGTCGTGTCCGACTCTGTGCGACCCCATAGACAGCAACCCACCAGGCTCCCCTGTCCCTGGGATTCTCCAGGCAAGAACACTGGAGTGGGTTGCCATTTCCCTCTCCAATGCATCAAAATGAAGAGTGAAAGTGAAATCGCTCAGTCGTGTTCTTCCTCCATTGCAGGTAGATTCTTTATCACTGAGCCACCGGGGAAGCCCTAATCAGCTATACTCTAACATAAAATTTTTTTTAAAAAGAAAGAGAAGGAAAAATAAAAAGTCTTCCTAGTAACATTATAGCTTGAGAACCACTGGGCTGAATAGGTCTACTGGGTTGGTCAAACAGTTCGTTCAGGTTTTCCATAAGACAGTAGAGTAAAATCTGAACAAACTTTCTGGCCAACCTAGTACTTAAGCAGGCAGACTTCACCTTGATCTTGAGTTTCAGTGTGCTTTTTTTTTTAATTTCTGCCTGGGGTATGGTGACTCAGTCCTGATGTGCTTCTCATACATACCACCTCTTGCCCTAAAACTTCCTGATTTTGCAGAGTTTGGAAGAAATAGCTGTAACATGCCTTTCTCCTCCGTCACTACCCCAGACCACTGGTATCACCAGCCTTGGGCAGTTCTAGACTGTGCAGCCTTTTTCTAGAAGGGTTTTGGGCCTGGAAAGAGCCCTAAAGAGCCTCTGATCCTATGTTACTTTCTGACCAATTCAATACTGAGACCCTGCTTTATTATTTTTCTCCCATTTCTCCCATATTGTCTTGATATAGGCTGTCTGCTGAAGAAACTAATCATTAAGGAATAATTAATTCATTTCCCCATTATTTATTAATCAAATGCATCCATAACTGGGTCTGCAAAAAGCAGAAAACAGATGTATTATGGTTTCCATTAGAGTTTTTGAAACATTTAAAACAATCCATTACAACCACCGTGAACCCCTAGGGACCTGGGGAAGAAGAGATGAAATGAGAGATCCCAGACCTTGGCTGCCAGAGTGAACAGAGGCAGGAAGAGGAAACAGTGAGGCAATCAGCAACAGTCTGCAGGCTCCTGCTTCAGTCACTCAGGACTTTGCTCCCTGCAGGAACTTCACCCCACCCCACCCCTGTTTCTGGGTTTCTTCAAAAGGCATCTCACAGATTCATGAACAAGCCAGCCCTAATCCAGGGAGGCTTTGGCCAGTCGCTACTGTCTCTGCTCCCTCCTGCCCACCCACCACGGCAGGCCCCAGACCCTCCTCCTCCTGCAAATACTAGTCACCTTCAGTCTCCACCGTTAAACACACTGGAGCCCCTACAGGATGCCAGGCTAATGGCACAGCTGTGGCCGAGTTCTAGAATAACCCCCTATTCCCCTCGGTCAGGTCATCTCTGAGCCCAGTTGCGTTTCTAGGTAAAGAAATGACTCCTCCCATTTCTGCCTGTAGAGCCCCTGTTCAGACATGAATTCATGGGACCCAGGAGATGAAGGCAGGTGATGGATCTCTCTTCTCCTCTGATGACTAAGGCTGTCCTACTGCCTCAGGCTGGATGGGCCTGCCTCCCATTGCCTGGGACACTCGTCAACTGAAGCATCTCAGGGCAGAGGTGAGCAAGCTGAGGTCCAGGATGCTAAGTGACTCAGCCAAGGCCACGCCACCAGCAACTGACAGAGCCTGGACCCACAAACCACTTTGAAAACTCACATAAGTCATGCATTAAGCAGAGTATACAGAAGGCTTTTGCCTCTGTAGTGGAGAGCATTAGTTCTAGATTAAATATTACTCTGATCTTGCATAACAAATTTATAAGCAAAACTCAATATGATCAAATTATTTACTTTATCTGCTTGTAAAATACATGACAAAAATTGTATAAAGGCCAGGAGGAGGCAAATTAAAGTATAATCATACTATACATGAAGTGGTGGGTACTACTTGAAAATAGATTTTTATAACAGACTTTATAGCTAATAGCTGGAAAAGACACTGATGCTGGGAAAGATTGAGGGCAGGAGGAGAAGGGGATGACAGAGGATGAGATGGTTAGATGGCATCACTGACTCGATGGACATGAGTTTGAGCAGGCTCTTGGAGTTGGTGATGGACAGGGAAGCCTGGTGTGCTGCAGTCCATGGGGTCGCAGAGTCAGACACGACTGAGTGACTGACTATAGCTAATATAGCTAATAAACCAGCAAAGAAAAGGTAAGTGGATAATAAAGTTATTCAATTTTCTGAAAAGAAGACAGAAAAAATAAAGCTGAAGAAAACAAATAGCAGATGGGTCAAACAGAAAACAAATCATAAGATGAAAAACTTTACCATATCAGCAATTAAATTAAACATAAGTGGTTGAAACACCCCCAAGGCAGAGATTGTCAGATTTTATTAAAAAAAAAAAAGACCAAAATATGCCACCTGAAAGAAATGTATTTTAAATATAAGGACACAAATTGTTAAGAGCAAAANGATTTTGGAGCCCCAAAAAATAAAGTCTGACACTGTTTCCACTGTTTCCCATCTATTTCCCATGAAGTGATGAGACCTGATGCCATGATCTTCATTTTCTGAATGTTGAGCTTTAAGCCAACTTTTTCACTCTCCTCTTTCACTTTCATCAAGAGGCTTTTTAGCATAGCAATCCTAAACACATATGTACCTGATAATAAAGTTTCAACATGTAGTAGATAAACACTAATAGAACTGCAATGAGAAATAGACAACTCCACAGTGATAGTTGCAAATCTCAACACCATAATAGTTGATTTAAAAAATGCAGAGAGAAAAAAATCAGCAGGGAGATACATCACCGGAACATTATCAACCAACTTGACCAACTGACATTTATAGAACAATCCACCTAACAACAATGGTACATTCACCAAGACAAACCATATTCTGGGCCATAAAACAAGTGTCAATAAGTTTTAAATTATGCAAAGCATATTATCTCACCACAATAGGATTAAATTAGAAACCACTTACATAAAGATATCTAGAAAATCTTCCAAATATTTGGAAACTAAGTAACACACTTATAAACAGTCCATAACTCAAAGGGAAAATCAGAACATTTTTGAATTGAATAAAAAGCACATACAACTTAAAATTTGTGAGATACAACTCAAGCAGAGCTCAGAGGGAATTTATAGTTTTAAATTCTGGTATTAGAAAAGAAAGTCTCAGATTAGTAACCTAAACTTTGTTTTTAAAATACTGATTTAAATATCCCTGAGCACATATTCAGAGAACTAGAATTTAAAAGACCGACCTCACCAATCATTGGCCAGGATATAGAGTGACTGCAAGTCTTGTGCATTGCTGACAGGAATGTGAAATGGTACAGCCACTTTGGAAAACAGTTGGCTGCTTCTTAAATAAAACAACCCCCTATCATGTAATCCAGTCATTCTAGTCCTAGATATTTACTCAAGGGAAAAGAAAATCGGCATCTGTACAAAGACCTGTACACAGATGACTATAGCAGCTTTATTTGTAATAGCCAAAACTGGAATAGTCATCAATCTTTCAACAGGTCAACAGAGATACAAATTGTTGCATATCGTACAATGGAATAGTACAACTCAGCAATAATGAATTATTGATACAGCCAGCGATGAGAATGAATCTCCCGATTATAACACAGAGTGAAAGAAACCTGACGAACTTATAAAAGAGCACATTTTGTATGATTTCCTCTGTATAAAACTCAAGAAAACTAAGCCACAGGAACAGAAAACAGATCATTGGAGGCAGGGCAGGAGAGAAGGGAGTTACGGAAAGAGGGATTTCAAATTTTTAACACAGGAATTAAAAGAGTAATTACCTCCTTTACTCCCCATTCCAGCATCCACAGCAGGTATTATCAACTGATCACAATGCTCTCCTGCAATTTACAGATATGAACAACACCCACCAACTTCATCCCAAGTCCTTCTCCTTGGTTCACCATCAGATAACTGATCACTTGGGTTTGTCTGTGCTTTTGGTACTAGTTTCTTCATCCTCTCTGCCCAAAGTGTCAGTACATCCCAAGTCCAGCTTGGAGTGTTCTGAGAAATATACCACTTCCCCATCTTGCCCACTTCCTCTTGCTGTAGATACTACGGTATCTATGGTATAGATGGTATAGATGCTATGGTGCCAGCCTCCTGAAACAAGGAGGCTGCGACGGGGATGTGCTGGCAACAACTGACTACAGGAGTAACAAAGTTGATGGGTGGGCAAGGTAGGTTGTGGGGGCTCTTTCTGGGGAGGTGCAATACAATTCATTTGGTAAGCACCCTGATGGCAGGGATCTTTGTGTCTTTGACTCTTTGATATATTCCAAACACCTAGAACAATATTTGGCATATAGTAGATACTCAGTAGACCCTAGTTTGATTCCTGGGTCAGCAAGTTCCCCTGGAGAAGGGATAAGCTACCCACTCCAGCAATCTTGGGCTTCCCTGGTGGCTCAAACGGAAGAATTCGCCTGCAATGTGGGAGACCTAGGTTCAATCCCTGGGTCGGGAAGATCCCCTGGAGGAGGGCATGGCAACCCGCTTCAGTATTCTTGCCTGGAGAATGAGCGACTAAGCACAGCACAGATACTCAGTAAGTACTCACAGAAGGAATGAATGATAAGCATTCTAAATAATTCTTCTTTCTCTTTTTCCCTTCAAAAGACCATTGGTTTTCCATTGTTTATTAGCTGTTTTTCCACTGAGAGCAGAGTCAATCTAATGTCATGTGTTCACAGCCTTCTATTGTATTACAAATGATTTCAAATCAGATGAATTGGAAGCCACTGGAGGTATCTTACCTATAACATTGGGTCATGGTAGTATGGAGTCTAGGGGAGACAAGAGGGGTTTAAACAGAAAGGACCAGACCTCTGGGTCCCAGGCACTGGGACCTGTGCACTGGCTTTTGGGGAGAGAGGTCTGTAGAGTGGTGTGTTTTTGTGATTATGATTATGTCATGAAAATTAAACTGCATTAATATTGTTTATAGATTTTGGAGAACAAAGGCAGGGAGAAAAATTCATGAAAATTCATTTTAGCTGAATGGTGTTAATTACCTTCTTACACGAGCTGCTTACCGTTAATGCGGGATTACTCAGCACATGAGAAACCGCACATGCATTACACTTGTGTCAGCTGGGTTCTGAGGCTTTATTTGATTACGACATACTGTGAAGGATTTGGTCTCCTAAATGGCTTAAACATTTGCCCATGACTTTAAGAGGCTTTGCTGCATGCATTTCAAATCTCAGCTGACATTAAAATCACTTGGGGAGGATTTTTTTTTTTAATTCAGCGAAAAATAACATGATATTGGGGATTTTTTAAAAAATGATCCAACACAAAAAATGGGGTGGGAGCAGAAAAGATGAAACAAGATGGATGAAATGCTGATAATCATCAGAACTGGGTTATCTCTATTTCGTGTATGTTTTAAAATGATGCTGACAGAAAGCTGTGTGGGGAATTTCTTTGCACGGCCGTGAGAGGACAAAATACTCTGAAGCAGACGTGGGGGATACGGACATTTCAGTAACTGGGTGCTTTTATCTCCGTTTGCACGTTTGCATTCTCTGCCACCAAAATAATTCTTACTTGAACAATTCTTGGTGGTTTTATCTACCTACCTATCTACCTATCTATCACCTCCTAGACCAATTGAATCTACCTCTGATGGGGGTAGGGGAGAGGGCGGCCTGTTCACACATATCCTAAGGTATCCAAATGACTCTAATGTGTAGCCAGCGTTAAGAACTACCAGGAAGGGGAAGCTTCTGAGGGCAAACCTCAGGTGAGCTGTTTTTTAAAAAATAAAACCAGCTGCTTTGACATATCTCTGAAGGCCCAGACTACACTCAGGGAGGCCTGGGTGACATGAGAATAGATGCAAATATCCTCAATAAAATGTAAGCAAACTGATTTCAGCAATACAGAAGAACCATATACCACAACTAAGTGGTGCTTATCCCAGGAATGCGAGGCTGGTTAGACAAAAAAATCCTTAGACATGGCACCAAAACAATGATCCATTCTTAAAAATTGATAAATTGGACCTCATCAAAATTATAATCCTTTCTTCTGCCTAAGACACTGTTAAACAAATGAAAAGAGAAGCTATAGACTGGGAAAAAAAGATTCTCAAATCACATATCCAACAAAACATTGCATCCAGAATATGTAAAGAATTCTCAAAATTCAGTAATAAGAAAACAACCTGTCGACTTAAAAAAAAAATTCACAACTTGAGAGTTGCAAGTTAAGTTTTATTTGGGGTAAAATGAGGACTGCAGCCTAGGAGACATTTCAGACAGCTCTGAGAAACTGCTCCAGAGAGGCAGGGGGAAAGGTCAGTATACAGGTGATTTGGGGGAAAGGAGAGAGCATGCAATCAAGCACGTATTTTTTTCACAAGGTTGCCGTGAATCATGAGGAGCAGTTGTCACCATGAAGGATTTTTAATGCTTTTCGAGATATGAGGAGATACAAGAATTGAGCTCACAAAATAGGCTCCTGAAAATATCTATCTGAAGACCTGTTCTGCCAGTTTTTCCCCCAGCACATTTCTGCTTTTCACCCTGAACTCCTGTCAGGGGTGTTGATAATCCAGAGCTGCAGCAGCATCTGATTTAATCCTTGTGGAGGCAGATGGCAAGCACCCATGGCACTTGTAGTTAACAAACCCAATTTGAAAACGGGCAAGGAGTTAGCAGACACTTCACCAAAGTTCACCAAATGATAGTAAATATGTTCAACATCAACAGGCCTGAGGAAAGGGTAAATTAAATCCACTTCAAGACATTACTACACACTTATTACGATGTGCTTAGTCAGTTGCATCTGACTCTTTGCAACCAGTTGGACTCTAGCCCACCAGGCTCCCCTGTCCATGGGATTTTTCAGGCAAAAAAGAAAAAAAAATGGAGTGATTGCCATTTCCTTCTCAGGGGATCTTCTTGACCCAGGGGGTCAAACCCGAATCTCCCTCATCTCCTGCGTTGCAGGCAGATTCTCTACTGTTGCGCCACCAGGGGAACCCATTTTATATACAGTAGTGTCTATATGTTAATCCCATAATCCTAATTTATCCTCCCCACTCCCTTTCTCCTTTGGTCACCATAAGCTGTTTTCCACATTTGACAACCTCTTATATGGTTAAACACACACTTTTCAGATGACCCGTGAAACCTACTTACTGAGTATTTACTGAGTGTTTATCCTACAAAAATACCTACAAAAAAGGAAAATTATGTTCGCACAAAACCACAAATATTTATAACAGCTCTATTTATAATCCTCCCAAACTGGTAACCACTCAAATGTCCTTTAAGGAGTGATTCAAGGAGCAAACTATGGTACAGCCATACAGTGAAATACTATTCAGTAAAAAAAGAAACATGTTACAGATACAACCTGGCTAAATCTTAAGAGGCACTGTGATGAGTGAAAAAGGCCAGTCTCAAAGGTTACAGGCTGTGCGATTGTAGATAAGCATGAAAAGACAAACCCACTGTGATGGAGAAGAGATAGGTACTTATCAGGGTTAAGGTTGAGGTGAGGGTGTGATTTCAAAGGAATTTCAAGGGAGGGTTTCGGGTGATAGAACTGCTCTGTATCCTGATTGTTGTTGTTGCTGCTTGCGTGCTCAGCTGTGTTGGATCCTTGACCCCACAGACTACCAGGCTCCTCTGTCCATGGGATTATCCAGGCAAGAATACTGAAGTGATTTGCCATTTCCTTCTCCAGGGGATCTTCTCAACCCAGGAACTGAACCCATGTCTCCTGCATCTACTGCATTGGCAGGCAGATTCTTTACCACTGAAGGGAAGGGAAAGTGTTAGTTGCTCAGTCGTGTCCAATTCTTTGCAACCCCAAATTTTCCAGGCAAGAATACTGGAATGGGTTGCCATTCCCCCTTCTCTAGGCGATCTTCCCAAACCAGGGATTGAACCTGAGTCTCCGGCATTGCAGGCAGATTCTTTACCATCTGAGCCACTAGGGAAGCCCCTTTACCACTGAGCCACTTGGAAACCCCCTGATTGTGGCGGTGGCTAACAAAGCTATTCATGGGTTAAAAGTCATAGAACTGTACTCCAGACTTCCCCCTGCAGGTGCCAAGGGAGATCAGGGGAAGTGAGCTTCCCCTCAGTCTTTAACATTGGCAGTAGACATGTCCAATGTCAAGTACAGTTTCATTTTCCCCATTTCCAATCATTCTGGCACACCTAAGCTCTTCCCATATGGAAATAATGGAGCAGGCTATTGCCCCCAAGGTCTTCCCTGGTGGCTCAGTGGTAAAGAATCCACCTACCAATGCAGATGTGAGTTCAATCCCTGGACTGGGAAGATCCCCTGGAGGAGGAAATGACAACCCACTTCAATATTCTTGCCTGGGAAATCCCATGGACAGAGGAACCTAGTGGGCTAAAGTCCATGGGATTGCAAGAGTCATACGGGACTTAGTGACTAAACAACTGCCCTCAGACCGCCTTCCCTCCCTTTGCTTCCCAACTGGCCTTACAAAATTCAAAAGAAACCTTCTAGTAAGGGAGGACCTGGAATGACAGTGGGGAGAAAACGGGCTAGGCTAGCATCCTCCTTGGATGATCAGAAGAAGGTAAAGTTTGGAAACCCACTTTAAAGTATCCGTGAATGTGAAAGTGAAAGGGTTAGTCATTTGATCATCTCTGACTCTTTTCAACCCCATGGACTGTAGCCCACCAGGCTCCTTTGTCCATGGAATTCTTCAGGCTCGAATACTGGAATGGGCTGCCATTCTTCCTCTAGGAGGTCCTCCTGATCCGGGGAATTGAACCCAGGTCTGTCTCCTGGTGGCTCAGAGGTTAAAGCGTCTGCCTCCCATGCAGGAGACCTGGGTTCGATCCCTGGGTTGGGAAGATCCCCTGGAGAAGGAAATGGCAATCCACTCCAGTATTCTTGCCTGGAGAATCCCATGGACGGAGAAGCCTAGTAGGTTACAGTCCACGGTGTTGCAAAGAGTCGGACACAACTGAGCGACTTCACCTTCACCTCCTGCATTGCAGGCAGTTTCTTTACCCTCTGAGACTCCAGGGAAGCCCCATACATACATCCAAATACATTATTTGAAATGGCCAAGTTGGAAAGCTATAGACTTGATATCATGCCACTGCCATGGTCCAAAACATTTCTAGAATTTTTTAAATAGCCTCTAAGCCCGTATGGGCTGCACAAGGACTCCAACAGTAACAATGAAGATTCGAGCCCTTTCTATGTATTAATGTATAATTTAATCCTCACAACAACTCTGTGAGGTAGGATCCCATTTTACAGATGAGAAAAAGTAAGGCACAAAGTTTAAGCAACCTGATGAAGTTTGCAGGGCTAGCAGTGGCTGTGGTAGAGGTTGGCTTTGAAGCCAAATGATAAAGATCATGACCCATGTTCTTAACCATGAAGCTAGCCCATCTATTGGTACTTTCAATTTCTTTTGTACAAATTATTGGATTATTTTTTAACCTCAAGTTGTATCAATCCATTTTATTCCAATTGGATTTTAGTGATTCCTAAAAAGTAAGCTCTCCTCCAAAGAAAATCACCAACACAGAATAAACTCAGAAGAACTTGCTGCAGGCTCTGGAAGTAACTCCCAAGAAAGTTACCCAATTGCTTGGGTAACGGCAGTCTTCTGGGATGACGTGTTCTACCTGAGGCCCCGGAGATGTACTATTGGACCCGGTTTGTTGATTAACAATCACCTACCTCACTCCTTTGGAGTCACACCTCAAAGCAAGCAGGCACCTGGGTGGCAGGTGAGGGGTGCAGCTTCCAGAATCCTGCATCCCCTTCCTTCTCAAGGATGCTCAATGAGCGTGAGAGGGCAAGTCAAATCCCTGACTCAGACATAGAAGATTAACAACTTCTCCCCTACCCAGTTTACCCCAAACAAGGAATAATATTTCTGCCCAATGTGTTTGGCGAGCTCCAGGATTTGGAGTGGGAGTAAGAAGGTGAGTGAAGAACAGCTCGGCTATCAGCCCCCCCCTCCCCCAGTCTTCAGCTGTGCTCACCTGGAAGCCTTGCCCACTCCCAGCCCCACCCCCATCACTTGTTTTCAGGCAAAAGAAATGCCTTTCAGATCCAAAGCAACCCTAAAGAGACCCTCCCCCACGAGGGAACACTCAGGGTAGCNTCCACTCCCTCTCCTCCTCCTATTTCTCTTATTCTCCTCCTCCTCTGACAACCTTCTAAAGGTGTAGAAAATGTCCCAGCCATGGGCAGCACAAAAGCATGCAGCTGGCTGGATTCAGCCCACTGGCTGTGGTTGGCTGACCCTATCCTAGGTCAACGATTTTCAAACATTAGTCCTTGGACCAGAGAGGAGGAAGGTCAGTGACATGCTGGTAAGCCGGCTCTCATAAAGCAAAATCCTCACTGGCAGCCTTTGCCAATTCCACGGTGTAAATGCTCCCGCCATGGCCAGTCTCAGACCACCAACGTGACGTCACTGAGCCAGAGTCCTGAGCAAATGTGCTCACCAGAGTCGGCGCTCACCAGGCGGCTCCAGCCCATCACTTGACGGGCATTATCTGGGGAGCTGCTGAGCAAAGCACCCCTGGAAATTCTGGTGCCGCCAAGTGTGGGGAACGCTGTCCTTGGGTCTCTGGGGAAATGATCTACTGATCCATTCATTCAACAAGGTTTAAACAAGGCCCTGTGCTAGACTTTGGGAAAGTCCTCACCCTCAAGAAGGCCAGAGTCTAGAGGAGCCTTCCGAAGCTGGCTTTACAATATGACAGCGGAGGCCCAGGTGCTGTGACTACACAAGGAGAGGCCTCTGACCTGGATGGTGCATCAGGGACTCACGTGTTTGGGGAAATTATCCATGACTTGGAATGTAAAGCAATGCTGGTATGTGTTAGTTCCTCAGTCGTCTCTGACTGTTTGCGACCCCATGGATTGGACCCCCGCAGGCTCCTTCGTCCATGGGATTCTCCAGGCAAGAATACTGGGGTGGGTTGCCATTTCCTTCTCCCAGGGATCTTCCCAACCCACGGATTGAACCCACATCTCCAGCATTGCAGGCAGATTGTTTAGCACTGGAGCATTCTCCAAAAAGTCCCCTGGAGAGTCATCTGACCCTCTAAGAGAATATATTTTTGACAAATTCTTGATTAGAACTCGTGCATAAAATTAGAAGTTACCTTTTCTAAAACAGAGACACCATTTTTTTTTCTGACCAGTAAATAAGTGCTGTGCTTAGTCACTCAGTCATGCCCAACTCTTTGCAACCCCATGGACTGTAGCCAGGTTCCTCTGGATTAGGGATTCTCCAGGCAAGAATACTGGAGAGGGTTGCCATTTCCTCCTCCAAGGGATCTTCCCAACCCAGGGATTGAACCAAGGTCTCCCTCATTGCAGGCGGAGTATTTACCATCTGAGCAACCAGGGAAGTCACAACTGTGGAAATAAAAATCACTTATACTTTCTAATTCCAATGTGATCAAGCTCTTTATATACCACAGCTAGGAAGAAAATTAAAATGGAAAGAACAGGATCACCTTGCCTGCCTCTGGTTGCACATACTGTAAAACCTTGTCTATTTCCCATAAACCTGCAACTCCTCCCTAACAATTCCCATTTACCCTTGATTTTTTTGCTGTCCTGATATCTGAAGATATGCCATGACCTTTGGGATTATGATAATGATCAGAGAAAGCTGATGTTTTTCATCATGAAAAGGCTAATTTAAACTTGATAACCTTGGTGATTTTACAGAGGTTTTTTTTTTTTTTTCTTTAAGGGCTCATTATGTTTTATATTTGGCAAGTCAGCCCTTCTGAAGTCTCTCTCCCTGACGTCTTTGATGGTAAACTTTTTCTTTCATTTCCTAAACACTATCATCTCTGAGTCTCTGATGGAAGATAATGGGTGATGTTTTTATTACCCAGTTGAATATTAACCAGTTTTACACTGAATTGCAAAAAGTGAATTGGTACTTTTCTTTCAGCAGTTTTTTTTTTTTCCCCACTGACTGTATAAATCCCAATTTCTCGTTATCTTTTAGTGAACCAGCTATTTTTCTTTCTGTTAATCCCCCTCATGTATCAGGTAGCTTCAACAAAACTCCAAACTGAATGGCTTCAAACAAGAGCCATTTATCTCACTCATCACTCTGCATGTTGGCTGGGCGGTTCCTCTGATCTGGGATGGAGGAGTGGTCTCTACTAGACGTGATTATGGGCTTGCAGTTAGCTGGCAGAACACCCTACAGTGTTGGCCTACCCTGAGTATGAGGCAGACGTGATAACCACTACACTACGGGAATGGGCCCCGGCCCCTGGGTGATCTAAAACGTCCTTGCTGCCCCGACAGGTGATTGGCCGGCTGCTGACCGGGAGCAAGAGGGACAACCGAAACTGTATCTCCAATCACCCAGCAGACTAACCCCAGCTTTTCATACAGTAGTTGGTGGATTCCAAGAGCAGCGAGTGAGGGCAAGCACTGCCAGGCACATGCTTTTCCAGTCTCCGCTAGTATTTCCTTTGCTCTCGTGTCATTGGTATGCGGCAGGGTGGGAAGTACAGACATGGGGAGGCATGGATGAACTGGGGACCTTGTTGGAATGACTTACCACACCTCATTCATGAATTGAATGAAAGTTTGGCCCAGGTTAAGAAATAACTCTGTCAGAGTATGATGCTTCTACGGGATGAAGACATGCCAGGATGCCCAAAGGGATCCCTGTAAAAAGACAGGGGTCAGAAAAGTGAAGAGGCATTGAAGGGAGGTGTGCTTCAGGCAGAAGGGAAAGTGCATGCCAAGTCCTGGAGGTGGAGCTGCAGAGCCTGCTGCAGAGAGATGCCCGCTGTGGCTGGAACAAAAGGCAAAGCTAGTGAACCTTGACTTTTTTGTCGTTCCCATCACTAAGTTGTGTCTAACTCTTGGTGACCTGCATGGACTTCAGCACATTGGGCTGCCTTCTATTTTATTCATATGTGCTGCTGCTAAGTCGCTTCAGTCATGTCCGACTCTGTGCGACCCCATAGTTGGCAGCCCACCAGGCTCCCCCATCCCTGAGATTCTCCAGGCAAGAACAGTGGAGTGGGTTGCCATTTCCTTCTCCAGTGCATGAAAGTGAAAAGCGAAAGTGAAGTTGCTCAGTTGTGTCCAACTCTTTGTGACCCCATGGACTGCAGCCTACCAGGCTCCTCCATCCATGGGATTTTCCAGGCAAGAGTACTGGAGTGGGGTGCCATTGCCTTCTCTGTATTCATATGTACTTCTGTTTAAATACATTAAGTACTTCTGTTAAGTACATGGGAAAAGACCCTGATGCTGGGAAAGGTTGAAGGCAAAAGGAGAAGAGGGTAGCAGAGGATGAGATGGTTGGATGGCATCATCAACTCAATGGGATATGAACTTGGACAAACTCTGAGAGATAGTGAGGAATAGGGAGGCCTGGTGTGCTGCAGTNCCCTGATGCTGGGAAAGGTTGAAGGCAAAAGGAGAAGAGGGTAGCAGAGGATGAGATGGTTGGATGGCATCATCAACTCAATGGGATATGAACTTGGACAAACTCTGAGAGATAGTGAGGAATAGGGAGGCCTGGTGCACTGCAGCCCATGGGGTCTCCAAGAGTTGGACATGACTTAGCGACTGAACAATGGCACTTTATATTTAAACATGAAGAGGTTTCAATCACCAGTTTATCAATGGCCAGATCACTGTAATATGAAACTCTAATGCTTTTTTGCTTTGGCTCCTTATCTCTGCCTTCTGAGAAGACCTACGTCTAGAGATCGGATCTTTCCTTGACTAAGGATCAGGTCTGATGGGCCATTGCAGTCTACAGTGAAAAGACTTGCCTTTTTGGAGACAGGAAGGATTCCTCACACACTTGAAGGAGGTTTGAGGAAGAAGGGAAGAGAGGCAGATGTAAAGAGGGGGCTGGCAGGAAGCTGGGCGAGATCCCCGGGAATTTGACCAAGACAGAGGCTGCATGCACTGGGGAAGAGCTGGGGGTGGGGAGAGAACCTGGCAAAGACTGTTGTGAAAGGTTTCGTGGAGTCCAGAGGTTGCACAGGCTCCCTGCCTCCACCTGGGCTGTTCCTCTCACAGGTGCCAGCGGGGAATTCACTTTGACCGCACCCAGCATTTTCCCAGCGACCTCTCACCTCGGTCCCTATCTGAGTTTCTCATCTGGAAGAAGCACGCTCTGTACCTCCAAGCTCCTATAAGCCTAAGAGAAGGGTGGCAGGGGACCTGGGCTGGGAGTGAGACAGTGGATTAAGCGGCATCCTCTTCCTTCTGTTTCTTTTTTTTTAGGGTCTGATGGAGTGAAATAAGACTGCACTGAATCAGCGGAAGAACCCCCAAGCCTCCCTGTCATGGAAGATTTCATGATGGAACACAGACTAGCTCGAACACACAGTCCCCTCCCAAGAGGCAGTCACTGTGAAAGGGAAAAGCGAAAGTGTTAGTTGCTCAGTTGTGTCCGGCTCTTTGTGACCCCATGGACTCCTCTGGCTCCTGGAGCCAGGCTCCTCTGTCTGAGGGATTCTCCAGTCAAGAGTACTGGAGTGGGTAGCCATTCCTTTCTCCAGGGGATCTTCCTGACCCAGGGATTGAACCCGGGTCTCCCAATTCTTTACTGTCTGAGTCACCAGGGAAGCCTTAAGTGTGCTGTTCCAAAACTTGTGTGTTTTTACCCATGCCAAGCTATGTGTGACATCCACAAGTGTGGATTTCAAATGTGTTTTCAAACTGTTAAAGAAAGAGTGGAGGGGAGTCCAAACAACCTAGGTTCCTATAAGAAAGCTGGATGGAAGTCACTGGGTTGGCTATCTGAAAGGACTGAGTGATTTTATGCAAAGTAACTGGTACCCAGAGGTCAGGCTCAAAGACAGCAGGGAGAATGAGAGATGTAGCTTCATTTCCAAAGCTGCTCTTCCTTAACTTCAGGAAGAAGTGTCAGTCAGCTTCTACAATTACCTCCTTGATACCTCCATCATGCTCTCCTGATCACAGAGAGGAAGGGAAGCTAAAGCGACTTGCAAGGAACGGGCCCCTGGGAGAAGAAATGAGATTCTCCCCCCTTGAATGCCAGCAGGGAGGGAGGAGCAGAGAAGGCCAGATTGACAGGGGAGCAGCTCAAGAGCTAATTAAGTCTGCACAGGAGCCAAGAGGGCCTCTCCCTGGGACGCTGCCAGCAAGCAAAACTTTTTGATGTAGCTCTGAAGTCTGGGCGGGCAGGCAGAACCAACTCCAGGCCCTGGAATGAGGGCTGGTGTTGCAGCTGCCAGAAGTTTCAGGAGAGGAAGGAAACGAAGAAGACACCTCTGGGCAGACTGAAGACCACCACCTGATTGTGCAATGACAGTGTGAGAAGGGCATTCAAGCCTTTCTGGTACGATCATGTCAGTAAATGTATTGTAATCGAAGGGGGCAAAACCCAGCCCCAAATGACACCCTCCCTGTTCACGTCATGGATCAGGCACCACCTAGTGTCAGCTCCTGGAATTACAAGCACAGATGTTAACTGGATTTGACTACTTGCAAGGGTTCCCGTGTGTGTGTGTGTGTGTGTGTGTGTGTGTGTGTGCAGGTCAGTTAGATGTTAACTGGATTTGACTACTTGCAAGGGTTCCCGTGTGTGTGTGTGTGTGTGTGTGTGTGTGTGTGTGTGCAGGTCAGTTGTGTCAGCCTCTTTGAGACATGGCCTGTCCCTCCCATGAACTGTAGCCTGCCAGAGTCCTCTGTCCATGGAATTCTCCAGGCAAAAATATTGGAGTGGATTGTCATTCCCTTCTCCAGGGCATCTTCCTGACCCACGGATCAAACCTGAGTCTCCTGCATTGCAGGCAGATTCTTTACCATCTAAGACACCAGGGAAGCCTTGCATGTTGCCAAATCCAAGGCTCAATGGTGAAGCATCCGCCTGTCAGTGCAGAAGTCTCGGATACAATCCCTGGCTTAGGAAGATTCCCTGGAGAAGAAAACGGCAACCCACTCCAGTATTCTTGCCTGGGAAATCCTGAGGACAGAGGAGCCTGGTGGGCTACAGTCCATGGGGCTGCAAAAGAGTCAGACACGACTTAGCGACTAAACAACAACAGCAAAGCTAAATCACAGAGCAAGCAGGGTGCGTGCCCACAGCTTCTCTTTCACTACGATCTCACTGTAATTGCCCACCCACCCCTGGCCTCACTCTTCTGTCTCTGCAAAGGGCTAACACAAATAATGCTAATAATGTTTCCTGGCATTTGGATGACCTTTCAGAATCTCAAAGCCCGTTCACATAAATGACCTCAAACCACAGAGAGGAGGCAGGCAGGAAGCTGTCTAATGATCCCTGTCTTACCAAGATGGAAAAACTAAGGACCAGAAAGACAAAATAGCCTAGATGGTTTCACGAGGGAACCAGCTCTGAAAGGTACCCCCTCTCCCCGTCCCGGCTCCAAGTTCAAAGCTATGTCCCCCTGTCTCACTGAAGCCTCTCGACACACAGCTCCCCTGCTAAAAGCAGGGGAGCCCAGGCCTGGCTGCAACTGGAGTGACCTGTGGAGTTTCAGGCACACAGTGGGGCCTAGGTCCTGAGTCTGGAAATTCTGATTTAACCAGTGTGGGGTAATACCCAGGGAATCGGTGTTTTATACAGTTCTCCAAGTGAGGTGAGGTAATGTGCAGCCGGGATTGAGAACCACGGTGTTAGAGGAATGACAGCAGGAGAGAAAGCCACCGGGCTTCAGTCTCAGAGAGTTTATGGCCACTAGAACACCAGACACACCAAAGACTTCTGAACATCGCTCTGAGGCCCTTCTCAGCACATACAGGTACTTGCAGACAGACACACACTCAGGGATGCAGAGAGACACACGCCCAGACACACACTCAGGGATGCAGAGAGACACACGCCCAGACACACACTCAGGGATGCAGAGAGACACACGCCCAGACACACACAGGCATGGACACACACGTATGGCGACTTGACACGATATAAGGGACGTGTTCTTGGGCAAACTCCAAGAGATCATGAAGGACAAGGAAACCTAGCATGCTGCCATCCACGGGGCTGCAAAGAGTCAGACATGACTTGGCGACTGAACAGCCAAGGGACATGTTAGTGCCCGACCTGTTTTCCAGCTAACTCACACCCAGACCTAAACAGGAGACTCCCAGCTTTCTGCACCCCTCCAGGATTATGGAACTCCTCTGCGTTAACTGAAATCATTGTCGAAATCAGAACTCAGGAAACCCGCCAGACCCCAGCCCACTTCCTGCTCTCTCTACTCAGAGAACTACAGCATCCAGAAAGGTCTCGGGTCAAGCCATTCACGGCACAAGGGAAGAGATTGCCCCAGAGGCGTCCATACAGAAAGCTGGAACAACTAGATTTCTTGAACTTCAAGTGTCACCTGGGGTAAGTCACATAACATTTTCTGTGCTTGGTGGAGACTGGCTAAGAGTCAAGTCTACAGTCAGATACCTCCCATCTCCCTCACCTGTGTTGAAGCCAGTGATGTTGGGACTAGGGTAGCTGTACATTCAAACTCAGTTCTACTCCCCTACCCAGGGCTACAAGACAGCACCTTACAATGGGATTCCTGCAGAAAAGGAGGCTGGTACCACCTGGGCATGTAGCTTTCTCCCTGGCCTTCTCTAGGTTCAGCCAGGAGAGCTCCTGTCTCACTCATCCCTGCCATGGCCAGGCCTGCACCATGCCCAAGGCACAGCCCGCCCAGACACAGCATCCCTGGACAAGGAAACCTCTGTCCTGGAAGGTCACCCTGGCAGTCCTGCAGCTGAGCCAAGGGGAACGGAGGAAGCTAACAGGATTAGGTTAGTGAGGTCCTGGCCAGGGTGTCCTGCCTGTGTCTCAGATGGTTGCATTTTCCAGCTGGTGATTAAGAGGCAGCCTCTGCAGGATTTAGGCTTATTACCATGTAATTGAATCTCCTCCCAGACGCCAGCTGAGGCATGGAGCATTTAAGTACATTTTCCGAGACCACAAAGCCAGGCAGGCCGCCATCAGAGCTCCATGGGGACATTCCGGGGTGCTGGGAAGTGTCAGGCCCTCTGGGGACGGCATTTGAGCAGAGGACTCTTTCTGTCAACTGGTGGCAGCTTGGGCAGCTGCTCTGAGCAAGGATTTCAGATGAAATGCAACCCCCTTCTTCCTAGCAGCCACCCCATACTCAGCACTGCCCCCAGGCCTCAGGCTAAAAGCTCAGGGCTCCAGAGGAGTCACGGGAAGAACCCTGGAGGTGGGGTAGCTGGACTGGGGTCCTTCAGCCCAGCAGCTTCGGGGTGGGGGCTGCGAGGTGTGGGGAGGCAGCATGACTAAGTGATTATGTGGTCTTGTCTAGTCACTAAGATGTGTCCGACTCTTTTGCAACCCCAAGGACTGTAGCCCACCAGGCTCCTCTGTTGATGGAATTTCCTAGGCAAGAATACTAGAGTGGGTTGCCATTCCCTTCTCCAGAGGATCTTCCCAATCCATGGATCGAGCCCATGTCTCCTGCATTGGCAGGCAGATTCTTTACCACTGATTATGGGCAAGTTATAAAAACCCAACTCCACCATTCACTAGCTCAGTGACCTTCAGTTCAGCTCAGTGACCTTCAGTTCAGTTCAGTTGCTCATTGGTGTCCGACTCTGCGACCCCATGGACTGCAGCATGCCTCCCTGTCCATCACCAACTCCCAGAACTTGCTCAAACTCATGTCCATCAACTCAGTGATGCCATCAAACCATCTCATTCTCTGCCGTCCCCTTCTCCTCCTGACTTCACTCTCTCCCAGCATCAGGCTCTTTTCCAATGAGTCAGTTCTGTGCATCAGATGGCCAGAGTATTGGAGTTTCAGCTTCAGCATTAGTCCTTCCAATGAATATTCAGGATTGATTTCCTTTAAGATGGACTGGATGGATCTCCTTGCAGTCCAAAGGACTCTCAAGAGTCTTCTCCAACACCACGGCTCAAAAGCAACAATTTTTCGGTGCTCAGCTTTCTTTGTAGTCCAACTCTCAAATCCATGTATGACTACTGGAAAAACCATAACTCTGACTAGACGGACCTTTGTCGGCAAAGTAATGTCTCTGCTTTTTAATGTGCTGTCTAGGGTGGTCATAGCTTTTCTTCCAAGGAGCAAGTGTCTTTTAATTTCATGGCTGCAGTCACCATCTGCAGTGATTTTAGAGCCCAAGAAAATTAAGTCTGACACTGTTTCCATTGTTTCCCAATCTAAGGACTCAGTGACCATAGCCAGGGTACTAACCTCTATGTGCCTCGGTTTCCTTATCTGGAAAAGGGTAATGATGAAATGACATATCTCCTAGTTTACAGCAAAGATGTATAAAATAACACTCTGTGCAAGAGCTTGTAACTTGTCCCTCTTGGCTTCTGAGCTCCCAGGGGCTGTGCCAGAGCACCAGCTACAGGCTGCTTTTCTTGTCTTTCTCAGAACCAAGCACAAAGAGATCAGCAGCATTAGTTGCCCACGGCTGGGGCTCCATGGGGAGGTATAATAGGCATTCACTATATTCCAGATGGGGCTTCCCTGGAGGCTCGATGGTAAAGAATCCGCCTGCCAATGCAGGAGATGTGGATTTGGTACCTGAGTCAGGAAGATCCCCTGGAGAAGGAAATGGCAACCCACTCCAGTATTCTTGCCTGGGAAGTCCCATGGACAGAGGAGCCTGGCGTGCCTACAGTCTGTGGGGTCACAAGAGTCAGATATGACTTAACGACTAAATACACACATACACATATTCTAGATACTGAGCCAGGCATCTACTTATAAAGTTGAAAGTACACTTCATGGCATCCCAGGTTATGTTTTATGAAAACAGGCTCAGAGGCTCAGTGAAGAAAAGACCTTGCCCAGGGTCTCACACCCACAGCCAGCAAGTGAGGGGGTTGGGGTTTCAAACCCAGGTCTTCGTGAAGAGCATCTACACAAAGGTGAAGAATGCATCTTTAACTGATGGAGGTTGTGAGTTCCTAGAGAGAACCAACAGGAGGGTAGTTGAAGAGGCTCTTATTCCTCCTTGTCGGGGGAAGACAGAGGTCTCAAGACAGGAAAACCAACACTACACACTGCTGACGTGTTATTCGTGGCTGCACTGCTTTATTTTCTCCTTTTCTCAGTGTTGACAGAGGCATCTACATCCTTCATGATACTGCCTGCATCACTCTTCTGTAGGTAGAGAGTAAATCTACACAGGCATTCCAGAGGGATCTTCACAGAGACCGTAAGGCAGGTTGTCGCTAACAAGTAACACTCTGCTTTGCAATGGAGTAAGTACAAAAAGCAAAAGGGATTTGCTAATTCTGCTGTTATTTAACATGAGGTTTTCCAGCCTCAGCACTATTGACATTTTTGGGCCAGTAATTTTTTTGTTGTGGGGGAATGTCCTCTGCTTGACAGCATCCCTGGTTACCAGTTATTAGATGCCAGTGGCACACACTTTCCTCCCAACCACAAGTTGTAAAAACCAAAAATGTCTCTGCACGTTGCCAAGTGTCCCCTGAGGAGGTAACATTGCTCAAGGTTGAGAAGCACCACACCAAGTCATAACTCTGCAGCTACAATTTATATAATGCAATGCAATTTACATAGTAGAAATCTAGTAAGTCCTAGTCATTGCAAAAAGATAATTAAATACAGTGAGTTAGTTATAGAAGGAAGTTAGTTCACTTCCTTATATAATGTAACAAATTAAATTTCAAACAGACTAAAGAATTCAGATTTTTTAAAAATCAAAGAATGAAAACATATAGAAGAATGTTTATCTGATCCTATGGTCTAAAAATTAACACTTTTAAAGTAAAAAAAAAAGCATAAATAAAAGGTAAAATTCAATGTGACATAGTCTATATATATATTAATATATTAACAGTCTACATTCTATGTGACATATGAAGGATTAATATATTCCTACATTAAAAATAGATGTTATAAATAGAAAATAAAAGACCATTGCCTCAGTAGAGGAAACATAAAAGGCAAAGAATATGAGCTGGATATGCACAAAAGAAGGAAAGTAAGTTAGTCAACAAACTTTAAAATGTCTGATATTTTCAGTAACTCAAAAAATGTAAATTAAAACAATTGCAATGTACTTTTGCATATACAATTGACAGAAATTGGCTTTACACAGTAACATCTAGTTGTGGGGAGAGTGTGCAGAACCTGGTTTTGCATATGGGAATTTATGTGGTTTTATCTTCCCAAGGGAGTTTTGGTATCAAGAGTGGGCATATTTTTGACCCAAACATTTCACTTTCAGAAATGTATCCAGAAAAAAAAAATCATGATTGTGTATAAAATGCATCATCAAGATTGCTTTTCACAGCAGGAGGCAGCTGGTTGCATTAATGATGCTATATCCATAAGTGAATCCCGTGAAATCTGTTAAAAGAATATGCAGACTGTGTTTTCCAAACTGGTCTTTCCCAATTTCAAGGGGTTCCTTGGGTTGCTTCAGCAGTTGCTTCTGGTTGGTGGGGGTTGTATGGAGGGGACTATCAGCCAGGGAGGGACAAGGGGACAGGAACAGGTAAGACTGAGAGCTTCCCACTCCTATTCAGTATAGTCCACTTCATTTTGTTTTACATATTAGGCTTACAGAAGAAGTCCTTTAAATAATGCATTCCAGGGCTAAAGAAGTTTGCATAACATTGTTGTAGAATAGCATACTGGCAGAATGACATGAGTTTGGAAATCAAACAGATCTAGTTATAGTCCTTGTTCTGCCACTAAACTAGTCTTGTGACCTTGGGCAAGATGCTTGATCCCTCTGTGCTTTGGTTTCCTCATCTGTAAATTAAAAACAATAATAATGCCTAACTTACAATCCTGAAAACGGAGATAATACATGTCAAGTGCACAGACCTCAGCTAATAATAAGCAGCAATCAAAGGTAGCTACCACTATATTATATATTATATGTCTAATGAGATACAAAAATGTCCACAAAGTACACTGAACAAAGACGATCATCCACAGCAAAATCATACATGATCAGGTGAGAGAAAATGTATGTATAACATCAGTGCTAATGTTTGCTGGGAGGTAGAATTCCAGGTGGTTTAGAGTTATATCTTTTTGCTTCCTCTCTCAGAAAGTGCTTTCCTAGACTCCTAAGACCCTGTATCTCTTTATGTGTAGGAGGGTCATGTGATATGACTCACATTCCTTTTTACAATGTCCCGACAGTCCAGACAGAGTTAGACTTCACCTTTAGCCTGTTTGATAGGTAGGATTTGTATCACTCAGGATTCATCTTGTCTGCTAATTCTGGGCCTTTAGGAGATGATACATTGGTGTCAATATGTGGAGATCATTAAATCCAACTGAGAATTGTCTCATCGGAGCTGGTGGAAGGATGCTGTGGATTACAGCAAGGCAGCATCTCATAAGCTTTGAGGACAAGGATTTTTGAAATGGGGCAGCGTTGAGAGCCAGTCATTTCTTCTGCCTCTTTTGATATAAACGCTGCTGCTTATTATGGGATGTCCTAGGTACTGCAATAAAAGAAGACAGAACAGAAAAGGGATTTTAGAATGTGAGAAATGACATGGCCTACATCAAACTATCTCAAATTTATCTCTTATTTGAGTTGTGAAGTTGAACAGTTCTATGAAGACCAACAAGACCTTCTAGAACTAACACCCAAAAAAGATGTCCTTTTCATATAGGGGACTGGAATGCAAAAGTAGGAAGTCAAGACACACCTGGAGTAACAGGCAAATTTGGCCTTGGAATAAAGAATGAAGCAGGACAAAGGCTAATAGAGTTCTGCCAAGAGAACGCACTGGTCATAGCAAACACCCTCTTCCAACAATGTAAGAGAAGACTCTACACATGGACATCACCAGATGGTCGACACTGAAATCAGATTGATTATATTGTTTACAGCCAAAGATGGAGAAGCTCTATACAGTCAGCAAAAACAAGACCGGGAGCTGACTGTGGCTCAGATCATGAACTCCTTATTGCCAAATTCTGACTGAAATTGAAGAAAGTGGAGAAAACCACTAGACCATTCAGGTATGACCTAAATCAAATCCCTTATGATTATACAGAGGAAGTGAGAAATACATTTAAGGGACTAGATCTGATAGATAGAGTGCATGATGAACTATGGACAGAGGTTCNTCTTTTAACCGGCTCTGCTGAAATGTCCAACAGCACTGTCTTGCAGCAGCTGGAAAGCTCTGGGCTCTGAGTGGTGGTATGTTAGGGTCATTTCAAAAATATGCTTCCCACGTAGAATCAGGCAACCGAATGAAGAAAGGGCTTTAGGCAGGAGGGCAGACTACTGACCAGGAAGTGGCGGCAGCCATTTCTGGATCATGTGACATTCTAACTTCCAGTTCACCAAAGCGATGTCTGATCCACACCCATAATGAACCTGACCAAGGGACTAAGGATTTCTTCCACTCAGCTCCCAGCTCTGGGATCACAGTTGAGACCTCCCCCACAAATTTTGTCCTTTTTCTCCATAAAGGACCATCATTATGGTAATGAAAAATCATTCTGTGGATGCACTTTCCAGGCCAGCGCTGAGCTGGGCAACTCTTCACCTCTTCATTCATCCTATAGTTCTTCATTGGCCAACTACTGTGTGCCAGGCTGTTTTGGGTGGTGGGGCAACAGTGAGGGATAAAATACACGAAGCCTGGGTTCTCAGTGGGAAGAGACAGGCCATTTAAAATGAGTATATAAATACAGAATATCGAGCAATGAGAAGTGCTCAGAAGAAACACAGAGCTGGGTAAAGGGATAGAACGTGAAGAAGAACGCCATTTCTGACAGAGTAGTACCGTCTTTAGGATGGAGTGCCATTTGAGAACCCTAAAGGAAGTGAGAGATCAAGCCACAGGAGAGGGAAGTATGGTCTGAGTGGATAAATTGTGTCCGGAAAGGTAACAGCCTGCTTGAGGTTTGCTGGAGGAAGAGCTGGGAAGTCAGCAGGGACGATGCAGAGCGAGCAAAGGGGAGACAGTAAGACTCGGGACCAGGGAGGTCATGGGCCATCTGGGAAGTCCCAGATTTGGGACTTTATTCCAGTGCCATTGGAGAGTTGTGAGATGGGGAGAATCTTGTTTTCTGTTTTTGTTTGTTTGTTTTAAGAACGGTTCTGGCTTCTGAGAGGTGGAAGGAGGGTCTGGGACAAGAGTGGAAGTGGAGGCACAGTGAGGCAGCAATGGTCCAGGTGAGAGACTTTAGCGCGGGGTGGAGGGGCTGCTGTGGATGGATTTTAGAAGCAGAAGTAACAGGTTTTGTCGCTGAATTAAGCACAGAGGAGAAGCATACACGGAGGATGACTGCAGGGTTTCAGCTCGAATACCTGGGAGAACCAGTGGGGCCACTGACACATTTACGACTCAAGGGCGGGGCTCAGGAGGGGTGGGGGCGGAGCCANGTCGCTGAATTAAGCACAGAGGAGAAGCATACACGGAGGATGACTGCAGGGTTTCAGCTCGAATACCTGGGAGAACCAGTGGGGCCACTGACACATTTACGACTCAAGGGCGGGGCTCAGGAGGGGTGGGGGCGGAGCCAGGATTTGACTGCAGGTGGGTTATCACGGCTGGGGCTGGGCGCTGGGAGACAAAAGGCTGAGGAATTAACCCCAGGGGAATCCACCGTGTGACTGAAAAAGTGAGGATGGGGCAAAGGAGGCTGAGAAAGTGGCAGGGAGGCTGGGAGGGACCCGGGAGAGACAGGGGACCCCTGCCTGAAGGCAGCAAGTAGTCCATGGAGAGCCCCATCAGCCGTGTCAAAAGTTGCTGGTAAACAGAGCAATGGAAAACCAGGGATTGACCTCGGAACTGAGCAGACAGGCAGGGGAGGCTCAGTGGTGCCCCCGAGGCCACGTCAGCAGTGAGAGGGTTGCAGTGTGGATACATCTGTGCCCCCATCGAGGTCATCACACCCCAGCCATCCAGGCTCCTCACTCCTCTGGCCTCTGAGAAGACAGACTGACTTTACTGCTAAGGAGTTGGTGTCAGCAGGCAGCCCTTTTAGAAAGCAGCTTGACCTGGTTCAAAACACGAGCCTGACATTTCGTTTTCATTGTTTTGACTTCTAAAACTTACTAGGTTTTCTCTCGGCCTAGCTTTGCGATGATATCTTAAAAACGTTATCGTTTGTAACTGGACAATTTTTGGTGAGCTAGTTTTGAGGGCTAACTCTGCCCACTTGATGACTAGGGGAGCGGGTGGCCGCTGTCTCCCTTCTCTGTGCCTATCACTGCCTTGAAACTAACGCGAAACGACAATGAGTGATTTTCTTTTCCTGTATATTTGGACTGTCTTGTGGATTACAGAGAACAATAGCTACCTTTGAAATACAATTTTTTTCATATTATGTTATTTTTATTAAAGAGCTCGTTATGAAAATTTTCAAACACAAAGTTGAAAGTATTGTGCTGTGACCTCCTATATACCGCCACCTAGCGTCTACATGTAACATTTTTTTCTACTTGCCTTACCCCATCTACCTATTTATCCTGCTGCCTGTTATCAATTGATTTTATTTTTTGAGGCATTTTGAAGTAAGAGGAAGATGGTAGTACACTTCACCTCTGAACACTTTTGTGTGTATATCATTAACTAGAGTTTAATATTTGCTTAAGAGGGTTTTTTTGAGATAAATTTTGCAAAGAGAAATCAACACCTATCATGCATACATATGCTGAACTTGGACAAACACATTCACACCTGGGTAACTGAAACCTCTGTCGAGATGCAGAGGTTTCCTTATTATCACCCCGGAAAGTTCCCTCACCCTCTTGCCCAGTGGGTTCCCACCTCCACCCCAGAGGCAACTGCTGATCTGATGTTTTTCACTGTAGATGACTTTGCCTTTGCCAGGGTTTTGCATAAATAGAATCCTAGAGTGTGTACTCCCTGTGTCTGCCTTGTTTAGCTCAGCATAATGTTTCTGCAGTTGGTGGCTGCAATAGCGGGTTATGGGTAGTCCATTTCCCTTTCCTGCTACTTGTGTCCACTAAGGACTGTATCGCAGGTGGTTCATCCATCCTGCTGCTGATCACAGTGATTATCTTAATAAAGGAAATTACCCTTTGATGAACTTCTGGTTAAGATGCTTCTGCTTTCTGTTAAGCATCTGCTCATCGTCTGAAGCAAACCGGACCTGAGTTATGGCTGTGAATCTGAGCTGTGGCTGTGGCTGTGCATTGTCTGTGAAATCAGAAAGCTCTGGATTCCGAGTTGAGCTCCAGCTGTGATAACCAGGAGCCCTTGGGCCAGTTACAGACATGCACGTGCCCTGCGTCTCACATCTGAACACTGGAAGCAGAAGAATCTAAACGATGTGAGATGCGTACTAGGATCAGAGCCGCGTATTTGGTCCTGGGTTTACTCATGAACTACAGTTAACAGGTGTCTGCTACTCCAACTTCCCTAAGTGCTGGGAAAACGATGGGAAACAAAAGTGGGCCCAGACCTCATGGGCTTTTAGTCCACTGGGCGACATGAACATCAAACAACTGACTGCACATTTAATTAATTGCCACTGTTCTCGGTGCTGCTTGGGGAGCTGTGACAGCTGCTGAGGGCATCTGACAGAGGCGCTCAAGGTGCTGAGAGTGTCGTATGGGCCAGAGTGAGGCAGGCCCGGGGGAGCCTTCCAGTGGGAGCCGATGAGCGCTGTGTACAGATGGTCCTGCACGTGGCCAGTGGTGGGGAGGGAGAGGGACGGGGCATACGTGGAGGCTGATGGGCCAGGCTCCATGGACAGTGTTCAAAATGTGGGGGTTTACCCGCAGAGCCACAGGCAGCCAGGGCAGCATCACACAAGACTGTCCTGTTTCATCCTTCCTGCTCAGAGCGATGCCTGCATTGATTTCAGGAGGGGTGAGGGGGCCAGAGGCCAGCAAGCAGAGGTCTGAGATGCATATCTTTCATGGAGCCTCGGTGGGGATGGCGGGGGGAAGCTCAGAGATGCTGGGGCTGCTCGGGCTGCTGTGCCAAAACACCACAGGCTGGGGCTGGAATGGCAGAAATGCATCTTCTCAGGGCCCTGGAGATGGGAGCCCAAGACGGAGGTGCCACCAGGTCTCCCTTCCCAGCTCACAGACGGCCAGCCTTACGCTGGGTTCTCACAGCCTTTTCAGGGTGCATGTGTGGACAGAGGGATCACTTGTGTCTTTTCCTCTTCTTAAAGGGACCACAGTTCCCTCAGACTAGGGCCCACCCTTACAACCTCTTTTAACTTTAATTAGGGCTTCTCAGGTGGTTCAGTGGTAAAGAATCCACCTGCCAATGCAGAAGAAGCAGGTTCAACCCTGGGTCAGGAAGATCCCCTGGAGGTCTGGCAACCCACTCCAGTATTCTTGCGTGGAGAATCCCATGGACAGAGGAGCCTGGCAGGCTATAGTCCACAGGGTCGCAGAGAGTCAGACACAACTGAGTGATTTAACAGCAGTATCTCCTTAAAGTCCCTTTGCCCAGTGCAGTCACAGTGGGGGTTAGAGCTTCAATACACGAATGAGGGCAGCAGGAGCACAGTTCAGTCCACAGCAGGGTGGGCTTCAGCCAGGAGATTAGGGCAGAAGTGCCGACAGCGTGGGCTAGGTATTGGCAGTGACGGTGAAGGGACACCGGGCAGAAGAATCTACTAGAATCAGTGGAGGACATCACGAGGCGGGAGGGGGAAGGAGGTGTCAATTCCTAGGTTCGTTGTCAAGGGCAACTCCTAGGTTCCTAAAGTACAGTGAGCTGAATGATGGCCCCCTGAAAAGGCAGGTCCATGTCCCAATCTCTGGAATCTGTGAATGTGACCTTTCTTAAAAAGAGGGTCCTGCAGATACAACTGAGATGACATGATCCCGTGTTACCCATGGAGAAGGCAATGGCACCCCACTCCAGTACTCTTGCCTGGAAAATCCCATGGACGGAGGAGTCTGGCAGGCTGCAGTCCATGGGGTCACTAAGAGTCGGACACGACTGAGTGCCTTAACTTTGACTTTTCACTTTCATGCATTGGAGAAGGAAATGGCAACCCACTCCAGTGTTCTTGCCTGGAGAATCCCAGGGATGGGGGAGCCTGGTGGGCTGCCGTCTATGGGGTCGCACAGGGTCGGACACGACTGAATTGACTTAGCAGCAGTAGCAGCAGCAGCGTGTTACCCGGGTGGACTCACATTAAAGGACAAGCCTCCTTATAAGAGACAGAGGGGGAAAGACACAGACACCCCAAAGGCGGAGACTGGCCTGGTGTGGCCACAAGGTCCCCAAAGCTGGAAGAGACAGAAAGGACACGCTCCCCGCTGACACCTTGAATTTGAGTTCCTGGTCTCCAGAACTCTGAGGAAGTATGTGTGTCTGTGGTTTGCAGCCACCGGTTTGGTGATCGATCCTTTGCTAAGGCAGCCTCAGGCAACCAATGCAAAGAGTGCCTAAACAGGAGGTTCAGTCCNCGGGGGGGGGGGGGGGGGGGGGGGGGGGTGTCACTAGGGGGCAGGTCCTATGGGATGGTAGGAAGAATTTAGGTTTAGAAATATAGAATTTGTGACTCTAAGATGTCAAGGAGCTGAAAGGATAGCAGCCGGGCTCACAGAAAATACTCAATAAATGATAGCTATTCTCCTTATTATTTAGTTCTGGAATGCTCCAATATTAGAAGGAATGGCTCCCCTTAAGTATATTTGGTTTTGCTGGAATCTTGGGAGGGCAAACAGTTTGAAGCTCTGCCAGGACACGGCAGAGTGCAGCTCTGTGTCAGCAATACCCCAGAGGGGACCAGCACTTCCTGGAACAAAGTTCTGTTTGTCCTTCTTCACCTCAGGCTGATACCAACCTCATAGCCACCTGGAAGGGCTACATCACAGCCACAAGGACAGGTAGCCCAGGGGAGCACCGCCGGCTCTCTGCTCTCACTTCCCTCCTCCCGGCAGGGCTGTTGGTGGCAGAAGCTCGCCACCTTGTGGACACCCACAGTTCTCGGCCTGGTCTGAAATCAGAATCAGGATTGGAGAGAAGGGGCTGCAAACACCTACCTACCTACCTCCACATATAGGCTCATTTAATCAGGCTCTGCAAGTCAATGTCTGGGAGAAAAATCTCTCTGATCTTGAAAATATCTAAGAAATAAGGAAGATAGCTCCAAGCAGGCCCTGAGGGACGGCCCCTCCTGCCTGTGTCTCAAGGTCTCCTCCCCAGGCTATGCAGCAGGAGCAGCTACTTCTCTCTCATGGGTGGGAGAGCCTTGGGCCCGCCCAGACCACGGCTTCCACAAACCCAGAGGAAGCCTCCCCACTGGCTTGGAGTTATCCAGTTATGACTCAAAGCGCAGAGAGCTGGGGTCTTTCTCAACCAGTGTATTCAAAGGCTAGTCTATGCCTCAGTTTCTTCATCCATTCAATGGGGGTAATAACAGTGTCTATGTAATTGATCTGTTGTGGACATGAGTTAACCTAAATAAGGTGCTCAGATGACTGCTGAGCAAGCAGGCTCAATACCTGTTAACCAGTATGTGCCCCTCTCCCCACCCACCCCGAGCCACCACCATCAAACCCAGCTTTCAGCAATATCCTTACATCTCAAGGCATCCCCACTCACTGTCGGATACCAGTGGTATCCAGGTATGCCAGGTACTGTGGGAGGAGAATAAAAACAGGTAAGTTATAGTCCTTTCCTCCAGCAGTTGCAGGACAGTCCAGGAGCAAGGACGACACATGTACACACCAGTGTACATGTGCCTGCTCTCAGACGCTGTCACTGACCTGGTAGACTGGGGCAGTCCAGCAGCGTGAAGGCCCCTCCTGCCAGCCTTTCTGCAGAGGGAAGCCAGCACTGACAGGCCGCTGCTCCCTTCCAAACCTCGTCCTCCCTGTGGTAGGTAACACCGCAGATGAGAAGGGGAAAAAATGGAGTGACTTCTCAAGCAGAGCTCTCTGGGAAACTGGAGTCACCTAAACTTATTTCTCATGACTTCTCAGGCTAAGCTTTCTCTTCCCTGTGTTTGCAAAAGTTGGACAAACATACAGCAGGAGGATTTAGAGGATTTCGAGCATTGGCATAACTGTCAAATTGTGATTTTAAAGTCATCATTCTGTATTGTGAGTGGTAAAAAAAAATACCACCCACACAGGCTTATATAGAAAAAGGGACTGTGTTGACTTACAAAACTGAAGGGTTACCAGGTACCTGCCTTCTTTATCTCTGAGCTCTGCTTCCCCCACCTGGACTCAACCTCAGAAAAGCTTTCTCCCAGCAGCTCTACCTTACACAGTACCAGCTTAACCCACTTCTTTTAATGCTCCAGCTAGGGTTACTAGATCTAGCAAATATTTGGGACACACTTAAAATAAAAAAAACTATTCCTTGTTGATCTGAAATTCAAAATATCCTGTATGTTATCTGGCAATCCCTCCTCCAGTACAGGTCCTAGGACTGCATCTGGGCTATCTGAATCACACACCACCTCAGACCCAGTTGCTATGGTCAGGAGGATGGGCTGTACCAGCTGGGCAGACAAGGGTCACCTGCCTGTCTCATGTCAGCCCTCCTAGTACACGTGCCCTGATGTTAGGAGGCAGGGTCCCTCCCCAATAACTGGGATGCTGACCCTAGAGGCAGGGGGATAAACCCTGCACCAGCAAAAACAACAGATGTCCACACAATGGCCATGAATGCCCTGGTCAACACTGAGAATAGAAAACTCTGGGTGGTTGTACAGCACACGACAGTTTATAAGGCCTTTGCCCACCACTCTTTCTTGCCTCCCTTACCTCTGTTTGGCTGGCAGAGCGGGTACTGTGATCACTTCCTGTATTTCTTTGTAAGACCGTCACAACAAAGTGCCACAGACTGGGGCGGTGAAGCAGCAAACACCTATCATCTAACTATAATTCTGGAGGCTGGGTGGGCAAGATCAGGGTGTCAGCAGGCTTGTTTCCTCCCGAGGCCCCTCTCCTTGGTCTGCAGATGGCTGTCTTATCGATATGTCCTCAGTATATGTCTGTGTATATATCTCTTCCTGGATACTGGTCATACTGGATAAGGGTTCACCCATGTGACCTCATTTGACCGTAATTTTCTCTTTAAAGACCCAATCTTTGAACCTTCCTGGAGGGCGCACAGCAAGCCCCCTTTGTGGTCCCTATACCAAATGAGGGGGCCAGCCAGCCAGTGTTTCTGAAATAAGCATTCTTTGAAAGGAATGAAACAGAAAAGAAAGGGAAAAAAAAACAACCCTAAAAGAGTTTTAGGAGATTTAGCAAAAAGGAGAGGAGCACAGGAGTACACGCTCATGATTTGAAGGGATTAAGACTTCTTAGAACAGCAAAAATGATGAGGCCTATGGATGTGTAAATGAGCCCCACGAAGAACTAATCAGAAAAAAAAAAAAAGGCCGATAAAAAAAGCGAAGGGAGAACAGTGAATATTTCAAGTGTCTTTAGTTCATAAGAAATTCATGAGCAAAACGTGTGGAGATCTTGTTGGTTTTGGTGGTGGGAAAGAATTGTAAATATGTATAATATGTAAATACCTCTGATAATAAAAGTCCATGAAGATAAACGAGGCTGTCTTCAGAAAAGCTGTGAGCTGTATGAGATGCTAATATCACTGTCGTCACTCTAAGGAATTACCATAATGCTTACAGCGCTTTGCAAGTTTCCGAGCTTTGAAAAGAAATGCATAAACACTAACCAGCAGGCGTGCACTCACACGCATGCACACACACACTTTTTCTCGTTCCTTCGTTCCTCTCTCCCTCCCTTCTAATCTCCTCTGATTTTTTTTAAATATGAGGAAGACAGCCTTAGTGAAAACTGGTGTTGGAGTTGCACCTTTCCGGGTTCAAGTGCAAATTCCTATCCCCACGGCCCAGCTGTGAGATGCTGGGACGGCCACACGGACGCCCTGGGACTCACTCTCCGCGTCGGTGAAATGGGCAGACCCCCGCGCCTCCCCAAGTTTGGGGAGGAGCGAGTGGGGGCACACAGGGAGGCCCGAGTGGCGCCCCCCGCCCGCCCCGCCTCCGCCCCGGCGCGCGCCGGCCCGGGACCCCGGACCTTCCGGCGAGCGAGCGAGCGAGCGGGCGGGACGGGAGGAGGGGCCAGAGGTGGACCGCACTGCCCGGTGGACCTGCGCCCCGCCCGTCCCGGTCCGTCCACCCGACCATGGCGCCGGCGGCGGGGCGCAGGGTGCTGGGCCTGTGGCGCGCCTGCAACTGGCTTATGGGCGCCTTCTTCGCGCTGGCGGCCTTTGTGCAGGTTAGCGCCCCGGGCCGGGCGGGGAGCCCGGGCTCCGACTCCAGGCCGGTTGTGGTGTAGACCGACCGACCAGCGGGGTCGCAGAAGCCGGCCCGGTATGGGCAGGGCGGGAGTTAGGGTTGATGCTTGGGGAACCCCCACCCCGTCTGGGCTGAGACACAGATGCGGTCACATGACCCCGTTTGCTCGCTGGCTGGAAGGAGCTGGTTTGGCGCGTGTCTCTTTGCGGGGGATCTTTAGAAAAAGGCAGCCCAGGGGCAAGGCTGTGCACAGCTCGGAGAACAAGCAGAACAAAACCCCTCACAGCTACTTATCCTTTCAAGTAAGATCTGGGGCCCCCTCGCGATAGCTTTCCTCATTTCCTGAGACTGGAGGGCCGTTTAAACACCCATTCTGGGCTTGGCCCACACTTCGCAGAGCCTCTGTGCGCTTCTTTACAAATAAATGTGGCTGTGTGTTCAAACTAGGTGCTGGGGTCAGCCAGAAACACCCCCTACACACACACACACACACACAGCCAGAAGCACCCCCTGCACACACACACACAGCCCATCAACTAGACTGTCTTACTCCTGTTTGTATCCGCCTGTTGGGCTTAGCAAATGGCTGACAGGAATGAAGACCAAACCAAATGCTGGAATAGAACCGTGAGAGCCTGGGGCTAATGCTGCTGTTCTGGCCTTCCAGGTGAACGATCCGGACGCAGAACTGTGGGTGGTGAGTATGGACCGCTCTCCCATACCTAAAAGAATCAGGGCACTGCAGGAAACATGCAGTGTGGCTGTTTGCCTTCCTCTCTGCTTCCTGTACTTAAGAGCTTAGAAATCAAATCCTTAGTAAGCGCCTTTTCCTAAAATATTAGGAGAAAAAGTGAAAGTGTTTGTTACTCAAGCATATCTGACTCTCTGCCACCCTAAAGACTGTAGGCTGCCAGTCTGGAGTGGGTAGCCAGTGCCTTCTCCAGGGGATCTTCCTGACCCAGGGATCGAACCTGGGTCTCCTGCATCGTAGGCAGATTCTTTACCATCTTAGCCACCAGGGAAATGTGAAAACATTAGGAGGAGAAGGATCAAACTGAGAATTCAGAATTTTACAGAGATACAGGGGCCTTTCAGCTATATTCCCTTTGAATAAAACAGGCCAACTGAGAACACTTTTCTGAAGACAGAGTAGGCCTCTCAAGGTCATGAGAACCAATCCTCATGAATTTCTACCCAGAAACTCCAACAAACGTTGGTCCAAAAAATGGCAGGCTTAAGTTTGTGGTTTTGCTAATTCAGTGAGTTATATTCACAAAAAGTAATTAAAGCCCATCAAAACCTACAGTATATGCTGAACTGATGTTCTGACTAAACCATTAAGAGGAGGGGGGATTTGTTCCACACATTTTCTGAAATATCTGGATTTTGTTTCTTTTAATGGAGGCACCTAAGACTATACAATATCACAGATGAGATGATCTTAAGCTTTGGAATAATGTTGACTTTGTACAACAATTGTTGCTTTCACAACAAGTGAAAGCATTTGGAATGACAGTACATATAATATCACATATAAATATAACCACATTCTGATATTCTTATTGTCCAGATTCTCATGCCCCTGCATCAAATCAAACTGCCTCTTCCTCAGCACTCTGGTCCACGTCCTTAATTCCAAATGTTATTTCTCCTGCAGTTCCAACCATCCAGCTTAATGGTGAATTTCCAAAAGACTCCTAGATCCGCCCACCAGTACGTCACACTGGCTCCTCTAATACACACAAGGTCCTTTGCAGCATCTTTCCTTCCAAAACCCACTCTTCCTCCTGACTCACCATTTCTGTTATCTGCAGAGTCATTCTGAGTCATCCTTGCTCAAAACCTCTGCCATCTCTAATGTCTCTGTTTTCTTACCACTGTCTTTGAGATCCCTTCAAAAAACAAAATGAAGAACAATCCACCAAAAAGCAGTGTAGGTCTAATTGCTTATCTGTATAGTATCTGTACATTTTACCCTTTACATCATGCTTGGATGATGAACTATAAGCATCAACACCAGACCCCCACAGACATCCTCACTCACCACCAGTTTAACCCCCCATTACCTCCCATGTGGACCCTTATGAGTCCTTTCTAATTCTTTGAGCTGCCTCTAATCTCTTCCATTCCTATAATTCTTCCCACATATTGCTTCCTGATACAGAAACTTTCGTCATTTCCCAAGATGTCTCAATTGGCCCTCCACAGTATGGCCCTAACCTACCTTCCCAACTTGGTCTTAGTCCACCTATAGTACTTCTGGGACTTGCCCTGAGAATTCCTGTGTCAGATTCTTATTCAGGTGTCCAGGTCTATCTCAAATGTCACTCACCACAAAATCTCTCCACCTCTTTCCCATAAGTTCCAAGCATCCTTCCTTTGAACCTTCACTGTAGCACTGACTCATTCTGCTTTGCATTAGAATTGGCTCTGTATATGCCAGCTCCCAGGGGTCAGGGGCCAGTTCCCTCTTCTTGCTTGGCAACCTAGCATAGAGCTTTCCTATGGCAGTCCTTCCCAGACTGACTCTTAGAGTGGAGGAATGAACACACAAATGAACTGATACTAGGTTACTGGGTCCCGGGGGCTTGTACTGTACCTGACTGATTTGCATGTTCCCTATCCCAAATTGCTTATGGAGTATACTTGTATCAGGATGCATACAGGAGCAAATAACAGAATATCTGACTAGCATCAGGTTATAAACATACAGACCATCTCATGAGAAGAAGTCTAGAGGCAGCTGCTTAATGGTCAACAGTGTCATCAAGGACCTGGACTTGCTTTCTTGTTTCTCTGCCAATCCTCAATGGGTAGGTGATATATCCTCTCATGTTTACAAAATGACTGCTGCAGCTCCAGACATCTCATCCCTAGACAAAAGCATCACAGGTAGGAAGAAACAAGGCAGGAGGCAAAACCAGTTTTCCTCCTGTGCTTTTTCTTCCTTTCATCAAGGAGCAAATGCTATCCAGTTAATACGTATTACTACTATAAGGCTTATGGTCTAGGATTCATCCTGCTTGGTCAGTACCCATGAATATTGAGTGTTAAGGGCTCTGCATATCAGCCTGGCCTCCAGAAGACTTTTCCATACATTTCATTGCTGGAACGTGATGGCCCCTCACTGCTAAAAAAGGTTAGAAAACAAATTGGCTTTTTTAGTTTTTATAGTGGCATGGAGACAGGGAGAGCATTGTTAGAAATGACTGTCATGGGTCTCAGTGGCTATATGTTCAATTAAACTAAATACAGTAAATAAATATTATAATACCCTTTAGTTTAAAAAATCCACCAACAAAAAGATAAAAGACAATTATATTTGGATTCTACTGAGTGTTTATACTATGCGTTGTTTTTACTTGTGTACTAAAAACAATTACTTTCAGTCTCTCTGCATGTAAAAAAAAATCCTTAATCTCATTCAAAACAGAGATAAGCATTTAAATAAGGATTAACATGGCACAGCTACCATGGGAAACTATTACTTAAAGATTTGTCCTGTTCCTGTGTTTACAATACACTGAAATAAGATCTTAGACCCTTTAATCACAGATATGTTACACTTAAATGCACATTTAAAAATCTCTGCCAAACACTTGTTATGGAGAGCACAGTTAAATATTGAATGATGGGTATGTGTTTAATTTCTGTCTGCCTGTCTGTCTCTGTCTCTCCCTCAGTTGCTAAGTCATGTAGTTTTTTACTGGGGGAACTAACTAACCCCTTACTGCTCTAAGTGTGTTTCTTGGAACAACAGCAGCAGTGTCCCCTGGGTGCTTATTAGAAAAGCAGAATCTTGGGCCCTACCCCAGACCTCTCGAATCAGATCTGCATTTTAATCAGACCTCCGGATAATTCATATGCACACTAATGTCTGGTCTAACCCTCAGCGGCATGGCTGTCCTTGCAAATGTCGGTACCGGCTGATATTCCAGTCATCACTGGGGACCCTTTGGGAGGGATGAACATGGTCAGTAATACAGATACCATCTCTCCCTGGGGTCAAGACAGGTGTGTTTTCACAGTGACAGCAGATAACTTGAAATGTTGAGCCCTAACAACGTCCAGATAAACTAATGCTTTCTAACTAGGCATTGATGTGGCTCACAGCTGTGTTTCTGGGGAGGCCCCCATGCTTCTTATAAACCTCTCACCTCTGCTTGTCCTCTGCCCACAACACACAAGCAATAGGTTTTTCTAGAATCTGCCTGCTTGCTGTGAATGAGGCCTCTTCAGGACCAGTCTTCACAACTCCAAACCAAGTGATCAGTTTCAGAAATGAAGAACCTGATCTTATTGGGCACATGTGATCCATACACTGTTAGTAAACTTTCTGTGGTCTCACTTGCAGAGATGGAGTATGGGGCTGGATGGCCCATGGGTCTAGACCCAGAAGGGCCACATAGCTAATTATGGCTGCTCAAGTCCTACTTTTCATAGAGCAATTTTTGAAAAGGTAGGGGAAGGCCATTTAGGCGTGGATGTCACTGGGAGAGATTAGGAGGTCACTGTGTCTTGAGATCAAAGCTCTGCTCAATGCTAGAGCTTGAAAATGAATAAGTCTTTCCTGGAAGAGCCTACGGTCTAGGAAGAAGGCAGGTAAAATTACACCCTGACACGGTAAGTGCTGTAAAAGAGAGGTTACCACTTCCCTAGTTGTTATTAAAAGCTGGAGGTAAATCATGGCACATGGGACCACCACTGGTGTCATCTTTCTTTACTCCCTATACGTCTCGGAACATCTCCTATATTGGGCATCCTTCTTACCCCTGTAATTTCCTTTCTGCTCACAGGTTGTATATATGATTCCTGCCACTCTGACCCTGCTTGTTGGACTTAACCCTCTTGTCACAGGTATGAACCTTGAATTCTCAATGGTGATACGGAACATCATATTTCCTTTTAATAATGAGAACCTGTCTGCCAACTCCCAGTAAAAAACTGGAGCTCTCCATGTCTTTCTTCTTCCTTCTGATCCTAAGAGGAGGCGAATTCCAATCTAGATCATCTCCTTGCATTTTCAGGAAAACCTGATGTGGACGTGCCATACTAAGACAGGCTTTATGCACTCGGGTCCCAGCATCTCTGATGCTGATGTGGAACAGCAGTTAGGCCGTGTAGCCCGAGAGGGAAGGGCTTCAGTCACTGGGCTTATTTCTTAAGCCACTAAGCTAATGGAAAATCAGCAACAATCAAACTGCTAACTTTGTTTCCATACTCAGTGGGGATCAATGTCTATTATGTATCTGCTGCTGCTGCTGCTAAGTCACCTCAGTCCTGTCCAACTCTCTGCGACCCCATAGACGACAGCCCACCAGGCTCCCCCGTCCCTGGGATTCTCCAGGCAAGAACACTGGAGTGGATTGCCATTTCCTTCTCCAATGCATGAAAGTGAAAAATGAAACTGAAGTCACTCAGTCGTGTCTGACTCTTTACTCTATACAAATCCTTCTCCCAGTACCACTCTGGTTCATCATTTTCTGATTTTCGATTCATTCAAAATGAATGAACTGCTATGTATCAGATACCTATGTATCTGAATTGCTACTATTATATAGACACTGTCTATAATGTCNACCCCATAGACGACAGCCCACCAGGCTCCCCCGTCCCTGGGATTCTCCAGGCAAGAACACTGGAGTGGATTGCCATTTCCTTCTCCAATGCATGAAAGTGAAAAATGAAAGTGAAGTCACTCAGTCGTGTCTGACTCTTTACTCTATACAAATCCTTCTCCCAGTACCACTCTGGTTCATCATTTTCTGATTTTCGATTCATTCAAAATGAATGAACTGCTATGTATCAGATACCTATGTATCTGAATTGCTACTATTATATAGACACTGTCTATAATGTCTGTAACAAATCTCTGGATTTCTCATTAATACATATTGCCCTTTCTAGTCTCCCTGTGTACCTTCACAGTGAAAGTGAATATGAAGTCGCTCAGTTGTGTCCCACTCTGTGACCCCATGGAATGTAGCCTGCCAGGCTCCTCCATCTATGGGATTTTCTAGGCAAGAATAGTGGAGTGGGTTGTCATTTCCTTCTCCAGGGGATCTTCCCAACCCAGGGATCCAACCTAGGTCTTCTGCATTGCAGGTAGATTCTTTACCATCTGAGCTACCAGGGAATCCCTCATAGTAACTCCAGCAATTTCCTGCACACTTTCATATGTTTCCTTTATCTAGACTGTAGGCCCCTTAAAAGCAGGATCATGTCTAACTCACGTACCCAAGCTTGTTGAGTCAGTGAATGGCTGTATAACACAGAGGCTTTATCATGTATTTGTTTCATAACTTACTCCTTGGACTCCTTACACATATATATCCCAGGTGAGGATACATATAAAACATTCACTTAAAATAGCTGGCTTGTATGGGCCACAGTTCACTGACCTCAGTCAGGGGCAAAACATAGCTGCTTCACCTTTTATGGCCCTAAAAATTCATTAAACCTAAGTTGGACAGTTTTATTCTATGAAAGTGTATTATAGCAGAAAAAAAGAATTCTTTTTACACTGTTTACTAACATTTTCTTATTAGTGGAGAATATCAGTCCTGCAGGTTATTCTTCACTTTCTTTAAATCAGCTTCTACTAGTGGGGCTGGAAATTTCTCAGGGCCTTAGAATATTCTAAGACGAATGATTCCCGCCCAGGTGGGGAAAACTCCTGTCGCCCAGATGTACAGGCTCCTTGTACAGGCCTGTAGAACTGTTTACATCTTTAAGGTGTATCCATTAGGACTCTGTTAGTTGCAAGCAAGGAAAAAATACTCAAATGGCCTATAAGCTGAAGCGAGATGTACTGGGATCCTTTACTGAAAAGACTGGGGTGGTGCTGGCTTCAAGCGCTGGTGGCGGCTCAGAACTTCACCTTCTCTACAGTCTTAGTTGCATATCAGCTGCACTTCAGCCCTGGGCTCCACGTGGTGGCCCTGCCACTCAAAGGTCACAGCTTCACCATGCTAGGTCCAACAGAATCTAGAATCCACTTCCCTGATCGCTCCGCAAAAGCTCAGGATGGAGCTGGTGCCCCTGATTGGTTATCTGTTCATCCTGAGACAAATCACTGTCACCAAAGGGATGGAATACATTGACCTTGTTAGTGTCCAGTCATCTGGGACACCGGGACATGTGTGGGAGCGTGTGGGAAGCGTGGTTCCCCAGAAAAATGACAGGTTGTCAGCATCTGAATGGGAGACAACCAAAATAAATGTCCACTTAAGTTTGCTGCTGCTGCTAAGTCGCTTCAGTCGTGTCCGACTCTGTGCGACCCCATAAACGGCAGCCCGCCAGGCTCCCCCGTCCCTGGGATTCTCCAGGCAAGAACACTGGAGTGGGTTGCCATTGNTTGGCCACCTGATGAGAAGAACTGACTCATTGGAAAAGACCCTGATGCTGGGAAAGATTGAAGGTGGGAGAAGAAGGGGGCAACAGAGGATGAGATGGTTAGATGGCATCGCCGACTCAATGGACACGAGTCTAAGTAAGCTCCGGGAGTTGGTGAGGGACAGGGAGGCCTGGCGTGCTGCAGCCCATGAGTCGAACACCAACTGAGCAACTAAACTGAACTGAATTTCTGTCACCCCACTGAAAACAACACAAAACTTAAAAGCCCCGCCAGTGACACAGTCACTGAGTCTTTAGCATCACTGAACCTAGACTTCTGCTGCCCGGCTCACCTTCAGGGACAGAGGTGAATGGCAGACAGACCTGCTGGCAACCCAGCCAGAAAGACACAGGTAGGGAACCAGCAGTGGGACCACCTGGGCCAGCCTGTGGGGCCAGCCGAGGCGGGCGGCACAGTCAGCGGTGAGAACGGACACGTGTATCTGAAATGTCAAGGGCAGTGGAGGCCAGGATGCCCAGGGTCCAGGTCATGGTGCCCATTTAGCTGGTATGGCCAGATCTCACCCCTGAGTGGGGCAGGGGTGATTCAAACAGACCTCTGAGCAGCTCACCATTTCCTCCAGCAGAAATGCCCCGGGGGCCCAGTCCTGTAAATCTCTGTTTTCTGAGGATGAAAGTGGCCTTCCCCATGCCAGCTGAGGGAAGTGAGTATCTGATTTGTTTCAAAAACAAAGTGAAAACAGGTGCTTTTCATCCTGTTCATGACCCTGGTGGGACTTTTCCTAGCACAGACCACGCCCTGGCAGGGCTGAATGGAATTCCATGTCTGGGTGAAACCACAGTCTACCAGGATGTGGTGAGGCAATATAGTGCCTGGGGCAGGTTGGGGGGACTTCTAAATGCAGTCCCAAAGACGTAGGGATGCCACACATTCTGTGCAGGGAGGCAGCGGAGGATGAGTCTGGTAAAACAGAGATTATTTTATCTCCCCCTACCCTGCAAAACAAAAATATTAAGTTGTATGCTATCTGAATTCTTCTGGAAACAATTTAAACACTTTAAAGAAAAATGGCTCGCTATTTTCTGTCTGAAGCCATCAAGCATGGAAAATACTGGCCAAGAGTTATATTGCAGGAAAACTAGAAGGCCTTAAAAAATACATGATAGATGAATAGGCCTGTCTCTTATACACATCTAGANCGGGATTTTCCAGGCAAGAGTACTGGAGTGGGGTGCCATTGCCTTCTCTGCCACTTAAGTTTATAAATATCATTTTCACTTCTGTTTTAACCTTTTAAGGACAAATCAACAACAGAAAAAAAACACAGCTTTTCTGTATGCTTTCCCTGAAGGCAGATGAAAAACCAATACAATAGATGAAAAACCAATACAAAGAAATCTTGTTTCTTTGGGGCGTGGTTCCATGATTAATAGCACCAGGATATCTGTTTTTAGGTAACTTTATTTGGAAGAGTGTGTCTGCAATACACATATGCCTTTGTGTCCTGTGGGCTATCAGCTTGGCTTACAACCTCTTGCTTCAAAAAAAACAGAACCTCTTACATGAGGAGGAAGGCAGGTGAGTGAGTGGTGGTTTTCACTGTTCAGAGTGGGTGGGGAAGAACTGAGAAATCTGTGTCTTCACAACACCTTATATTGGTGATTTAACTCCCCCAATACCTCGAGGGGCAGGGAAGATATCTCCTTTACAAGCTAAAGAAACTGAGGCAGTGATGGAGCTGGAGCCAGGCTTTAAACCCAGCACTGCCTACCACACTCTGTGATCATTGCTACACATCACCTTATATTACCAGCAAGCACTTGGACCTTGGCCCTCCTTGTGATGAGCAGTGATGCCACAGAGTGATGTTCAGTCCAGTCTAATGAGGTGAAAACTCGGTCAGCGTCCAGGTTCAGTCCTGGTGCAAGCCAAACTCTTTACTTACAAGCGTGGCTGGCCTCCTCAGGGGGAACTCTGCCGGCCTTGCCCTTGTACATCTCCTGTCCTCTGCACCGTCACCATCTCTGCCTCTTGTTTTATCACCTCCCACTGCTTCCCACCACACCCGCCCCCCCACTGGCTTTTATCACCTCTTCCTCTGCTTCCCCCAACCCTTGATTCCCTGGCCTCACAAAGAGCCCTGTTCCTTTCCTTTATGTCCCACTGCTAACATCTGCCAACACCAAGATTGAGAGTCCTGTAGGCTAAGTCCCACTGGTTTTGTGCTGCTGTTACAGGCCCTAATCTTTGGAAACTAGATCAGGTTGTGGATGGGAATGCAGGCCACATGGTTTGAATCAACCTCCACCTACTTGAAGCCCACGAGATTCAGTGAAATCAAAGAGGGGTTTCCAAGTGGTACTTGGCCAAATACGATTATCTTCTACTCTGTAGAAGATACGACCTTTTAACAAATATTTCTAGAAGCATATACCCACCTCCAAATCATTAGACTGATTCATTCGACAAATCATTCCTCTCCTCTAAGACATAACCTGATCTCCTAAAATGTGTACTTGAATTACTGATCTGAGCTCAACCTGCCTAACACTGACCCTTCTAAATCAACATGAAAAGAGTGCCTGATCAAACCTAGGATTATCTTCTTGACTGTAGTATTCTTCCCCATGACTTGAAGTAAGTGATTTATCTGTGTTTTTGTTTTGGTGGTTTCTCTGTTCATCTATAAATTGGGAAACAATCATGAAGTCCATATCTGCCTCATAAGATGAAATTTATTTTCATATAGGGCTTTAAAGGGTCTGACAAAAGTAATTTGAGTCATGGCCAGACTTGAAAGTATTTTTTAGATACTTATATCTTGGAGCAAGTCATCAGACATCAGACAATCAGCAGAATCAAGTGTCATTGTAGATGCTCTGTATCTTGGAGGAAGTCATCAGACAATCAGCAGAATCAAGTGTCAGGGAGAAAATGGAATGATATGCATCTCACAGCCTCTTCAAAAAAAATGAAATCTCTGCTATTTTGTAGGGAGCTGTTTGGTCTCGTGATCATCACAGCATGGCTGGGCCTGTGCCACAGCTCTTCAAAGTAAGTTTTCGACCCATCAGTTAAAATCAGATGTGCTCAAGTAGGTGAATGAGAATGTTGACACAAATGTAAACAGGAACCTTTTGAGAGAAATCTTCCTTGTCTGTAGGGGAAGCTAAGAATAGTTGGCTCAGTGTTTCACGATCACTTATACTTTTGTGAATACCACAATACACAGTTTTCCGTGTCATCACAGGGAGTTGCCAGTCTGAAAGGGTGTCCTTCAGGGAGAAAGTGATCTCAAAAGGAAGCTCGGAGATAGAGGAAAAGTGAGTAGCAAATAAAATATAAAACTGGAGGTATATATATACGTGCATATTAACTTTGTAAAACAGCAATAGAAAAAGAAAAATACATGACAACTGGGCATGTAAGTTGGAAGGGGAAAAAAAATAGAGGTAAAGCAGTCTGGGGGTCCTTGAATTATCTGGGAAGGGTAAAAGTACTAACTTATATCAGACTTTGATAAGTCAAGGATTCATGTGGTAATAATCTAAGAGAAAACCTTAGATTATTAGAAGAATAATTAAGATAATATTTTAAAAATCTTAGAAAAATAAGAGGTAACCACTAAGAGAAAAGGAGTAGAGAAGGCAGGAAAGAAGAGAAAAACACAGAACAGGTGGGGAGACAGGAAGCAGATGTTAAGATAGAGAATTACATTCAAATATATGAGAAATTACATTAAATGTTAATAGTCCAATAAAGATTCAAAGATTTTCAAAATGGATAAAAAGATTAAAAACCGAACCAAACACTGCTGACAAAAGAGAACTCTTAAGTACACAGAATCAGAAAGGTTGAAAGTCAAAAGGTGGAAAAATCACAAACACCAACCAAATGAAAGCCTGTATAGACATTTCAGTTTTAAAGAGTAGACTTTAAAATCAGCATTAGAGTAGAGGACTTTTTTTGGGTAATGAAAAAAATTTTTTTTTATTTTGAAATATCCAAACATATTCAAAGCAGAGAGACTAATGAATCAGATGTACTCATCACTCATTTTCAACATTTATTATATATCCAATCTTGTATCATCTATCACTATCCTGATTATTTTGAAATAAATCTCAAATATCATATTGTTTTCTGTTTTATGTATTTCAGTATATATCTCTAAAAGGTAAGCACTTAAAAAATAACCACTCTACCCACCATCACACACACAAAAATAAAACAGTAATTATTCNTTCTGAATAACATTTAAGAATAAAACACCATCTCGTGAACCATCTTATCACATCAGTGAAAGACAGAGAAGTAAAAACCGATTTACAGAAATATAATTTATTTTTTGGCTGCCCCACGCGGCGTGCAGGATTTTAGTTCCCCAGCTAGGGGTCATGGAACCCAGGCCTCAGGAGTGAAAAGCGCTAAGTCCTAACCACTGGACCACCAGGGAATTCCTTGGATATAATTTTATATTACCGACTATCTGAAAAGCTTGTCACTTTCAAAAGGACTTCATGTTCATAGTTTCATTTGATACAACATAAGGAAACTGCAGTGTGTACACTGAGCATTTGTCCAGAGTCACATGGCTCACAGGAACGAGAGCCAGAAGGGCATGCCACCCCCGTGCCCTAGTCCACTCTTCAGGCCACGTCAATTTTAAACAGGAGAACTAACCTCAGCCCCCGCACCACGTATACCAGACATACCGCAACCCACATTCAGTTCATGAGTGTGCGTGTGCATAAGCACCCACAAACATCAACATCTGAGTGTACTTTAAGCACCTCCAGATTCCTATGATCTCTGATGGCAGTATGCCGTGAAAAATGACTCTAAATGAAAACAGCACACTTATTTCCTTGCAACCACACAGAGGATTTACAGTCCTGCCAGATGGTCCTCTCACACTGGTCTCCTGGGACTCCAGCTTTGCTTCCAGTGGGCAGCAGAGGCCACTGCACCCACCAGGAGGACTCCTGAGGCTGAGATGTGGCCCGGGGCCTGACGGGAATGTTCCACTTACACACACTGCTACACAAATTGATCCTATTTGGGGAAATTCTACTTCGAAACCTAAAAGGCCAAATCACAATCTCTAATTTTCTCCTTTTTATTTTACAATTCTTAAAACATTAATTTTATATTCAGATTGTTTCTCAACAAAGAGTTTTAAACTAAGCTTTTATTTTATAAAAAAGAGACATCTCAACATTAAATATTGTTACTGTGCTTTAACTAACCCCACTCTCTAAAATGCTAGAGTGACGGAATCATTTACATACTTACTCACAATCACCACCTTTTCTTGGTTTCTGTCCGAGAATGTGAGAACTTCGTTCAGCCAGTTCAGCTGCTCTTGGCTAAAACCACCATTAAACTGGACGAACTGGGGCTCACGAAGTCCTGAAACGAATCCAGTCATTTACACCCGTCAAATCTCAACACGTCTCTCACTTGGGCATCCAAACTTAGCTACCATGGGGAGGACTCATGCTTTTTTTCTTCAGGAATACTCGGCAGCAGCTGACTTAAAATAGAGAACTAAAAGAATTTAGAGCAACGTAAATCACGCTGTGTCTTACTCCTGATCTCAATACTCCTCTGCTTACTTCCCTTGCTCCCCATTACACAGAATACAAAATAGACTGTTTTCAGGTCCACTGAGTCACTATAAAGTCACTTTCACCCCCAGACCCTTGTGGATTCTTCACTAACAGGTTCTTACTCTGCTTTGCATCTCTGCGTTTGTTTTTGTCTTGAACACTGTGCTCCACCCACTTTTCCAAAAGATGATGACTCCTTCTCACTCAGGTTTCAGCTGAGATGCTTTTCTCCTTAGAGAAGCTATTTCTGGCCAACTAACTACAATGGTACCTCTAGTCCTTTTCTGTAATATTATACTATATTTTCTCGGTGGCGTTTATCACTTCTCTTTCATTTATTATCTGTCCTGCACACTTTCTTCTCTTGCTTCCTCCACTCAGTCCACAAAAGAGTGGTGCTGTCAGTACTGCCTATAGCTCTGAAGAGGTGCCCTAGGGAAAGCGCCCGGCCAGAGTAGTAGGCCCTCAGCCATCTGCTACATAAATGAATCTTGAACCAACTGCCACCATCCGTGTGCCTTGAGGTGAGTGAGGGATCCTGACCCTGAGCAACAGGACAGTATACTTTTACCTTAATCGTCCATCTTCCTGCTGAATAAAAGGTAGCTGAAGAATTTAAAGACAATGTATAAGATTCTCAGCTCAAAGCAATAATTCACCTTGAGGACTATTCAGTTCCGTATTTGGGTTGTGCTCCCTCAGTATCTTCAGACACTGCTGGTATTTTGGAGAAGACTGATCCACGCCCAAGACACTCATGTCATAAGCATCGAGTAAAATGAAGCGGAATTTAGGGAATGGTACAAAATGATACGCGTAATAATCCTCCGAGGGCACAGTCTCAGGATGGTGGGCAATCTGGTCTTCCAGGAACTTTGTGTTAAGTTTGGAGTTTGTTAAATAGTCTCTGCTGAAATTATAGAATTCGTGGTTTCCCCACGTGTGATGAACAGGGACTTTCAGCATTTGGAATGTGTTCATGACGCGCTCCAGTGACCTTTCTGATGCTTTGTACTGAGCGTTGTATCCGTCGATGATGTCTCCGAGCTGAAGCACACAACGAGGCGGGCTGCTTTCTTGATTCCAATATTCGATAGCACCCTGTAAGTGAAGAAGACTGTGTCTGTAGTACCTCCGTCTGTTTCCCTGGAAATTATAGCCATCTTCCAAATCAGCATATTGAATATCTGCTATCACTCCAAAGGAGAAGAGACGTTCTGAGCTCTCACTGAGGGGTTCCGGTTCAGGCTTACAATCCATAACCTCCAAATAGCTTTCTAAATAAAGAAGATGAAAAAGGTAACTATGTTATAAATGTCTTAATTTCCTACTGGACTGAAGAAAATGGTAAGATGAACATTAAAGTTAATGGTCAATCCACTAGGTAGCTAGGTAGAAAAAAGTACATGGGCTTTAAAGTCTGTTGGTTTAAGTCCAAATTATCAAATCCTCAAAATGCTTCTGTTCCTTACCTGTAAAACAGATAACCTCTATTCTGCAGAAGAACAGCAATTAACAAAAGGGTATTAACATATTAATGAACAGGCATTCTAGTTCCTGTGAAGTCAAATTCAATCTGGTATAATTTGTAATTTTTAATAAATATACACTAATTTTAAACACATACACATGTGCCCTTCTTCCACAGACACCAAATAGTCTACCAAAAGCTCAGGACACCTACTTTCAGTCAGGAACTGTTTTAGAACTTATTATTTAACATTGTAAATTTAATAGGAAGAAGTTGTATAAAAATACTTTAGTAAACAAACACAGGAACAAGCTACTAGAAGAATCACTCTGGCAAATAAGAGTTAACAGACCAGCTGAAAAAACATTGAATTCAATTTTAATGTATCTGACGGCTGTTTGATCAGTTAACCTACAACTGAGCAAAGAGGTGAACAACCTTTTATATGCTCACTGCCTGCATAACCAAGAAACTTTTGTGTCTTTTTGTAGATTTGACAAAAACTTCTCCCTGGGGAAACAAACAGAGACATGGGGCGGGGCCGGGGTGGGGACTTTAACCACAGGCAAGTTCAAGACAGAAAAATTTGTTCAATAAAAACGATTTGATGTGCTAAGTAAATATTTACTTCCAGCAGATATTCTAGAGAATTCCAGCATAATTCAGGAATCAAGAAACATGGGTATTAGCAGACCACCAACTTCCTGGTTAGCGAGCAGAGGAGCACACTAGCTAAAGATGCCAGTTCACAGACAATATCATGTCCCAGGGTCACCATCGCCAGATGCTTCCGCTCAGTAGAAACCTTGGGGAAAAGAAAATCCCCCGCAGGAGTGGGATCCAAAGTTAAGGGAAGTTAGAAGGCTGATTTCTCCTGTGTTTTTTTTTTTTCCCTATATTTTGCAAATCCGCCTCAGAGATGGAGAAGGGTAAGATTAAGACAGCAGATGTTGAAGCAAAGGCAAGACAGAATGAACACAAGTTAAATTTTCGCAAGGAATTTAAAATACACCTGTGAGTGCTCTCCCCCTCATTAGTGTCAGTCGTTCAGTCATGTCTGACTCTTTGTGACCCCACGGACTGTAGCCCACCAGGCTCCTCTGTCCATGGGATTCTCCAGGCAAAAGTACTGGAGATGTCCAGGGGATCATCCCGGCACAGGGATCCAACCCCAGTCTCTTGCATAGCTGGCAGATTCTTTACCGTCTGAGCTATCAAAGAAGACACCCCTCATTAGTAGTGGGCTTAAATAAACGTAGGCTTGTATAAATCACATACCCCAGGTGGACCAAGTCCAGGGGCTGGGATATAACACAGAACAAACATTACTCCGTACATTGCCGTTATTTGTAGTTCTGTTCCTTACAACTTGGGAATATAAGTTCCAGGGAGTTCGGTCATACTTGACTAGTCTTTGTCACCCTGCACTATTCAAATGTCCTAATCTTTTTTTTTTCTCTTCTTAAAGTCAAACAGTATTTCAAGTGCAATGGGTGCAAAGCGGTCAACGACCGGCCTCCTGGCTGGGCTGGCCGAGGGCGCCCGACAGGGTGGGGACGGGGGCTGCCCGGTCCCGCCCGTCTCCCGGCGCCGTTTTCTCTTTTCCAAGGCTGGGGGCGCCGGGGGAGGAGCAGCTGCTGCGGGCGCCGAAGCCTGGGGTCCCTGAGCTGTACTCAGGCCTCTCGGCCCAGGACCCGCCGCGGAGCCCAGCCCCGGAGGCTGCCCCCTCCTCCGGCACCTGCCCCATCCCGCGAGCCCGGCCGTCTACCTGGTCGGACCGGCCCGCGAAACCCCCGCCCAGCCCGGTCCGCCCCGCCTCCGGCCGCGAGGAACCACCTACCGCGCGCCAACTCCTCGGCGAAATGCTCCCTGGCTACCGGATGGGCTACCGCGTCACCATCGAGCGCAGCGGAAAGAGCGGCTCTCGCTCACTTCCGGAGGAGGTGGAAACGGCGCCGGAAGTCGAGGGGCGGGTCAAAGGAGGCGCGGTCTCTCGAGCTCATGGCGGGGCTGTTGCTCGCGCCCGGCTGGAACATGCGGCTTCCGGGCCGCCAACTTTGGAGTCTCTTGCCTCGCGGATTCGGGGTTTGGGGCCCAGGGAAGGAGACCGCTAGCGTCTTGCTAGGGCGGCTCTGCGCCAGGCCAGAGGCGGCATGGCGGACCTCGGGGCTCGCTGCCTGCTGCCTGGGGAGCCGCCCCCTCAGCACTGCAATGCCGCCCCCGCCCGGGTTGTCAGGACCGGAGCCGAAGGGCCGCGGAGACCCCATGCGCCCCTCGAAGCCCGGGGTGAGTATATACCAGAGCCTTGCCTTTGCTAGTCTCGGCTGTTGGTCAGCCCTGCGCCCTTCCCATACCACTTGGTCATGACCTCAGAAACCACGCTGCCTGGCCTCAGATTGACCTCCACTCAGCCTGCTCACCTGAGTCACAGAATCTCATCCCGCGTTCCCCTCCGTTTTGCACGCACCCCCATCATTACAGGGGCTTCCCTTGTGGCTCAGCTGGTAAAGAATCCCACCTGATAAAGAATCCGCCTGCAATGCGGGAGATCTGGGTTCGATCCTGGGTTGGGAAGATCCCCTGGAGAAGGGAAAGGCTACCCACTGTATACCCACTATACAGTCCATGGGGTCGCAAAGAGTCGGACACAACTGAGCGACTTTCACTTCCAGCGTTAAAGAAAGATACCGGACTTGGATTTTAGTTATTAGCTATTGCGTGAAGGAAATAAGTTTCCGATTTTTTCAGGGGGTCTCAACCGTAAGTTTGCCATAATTAAAAATTTAATGTTTTTATAATTCGTCACTCGACTCTCCCTTCAGGGGCTTGGTGTGTTGTATGCTGATACTGAGCAAATGTGCGTCATGGTTGCGTGCTGGGTATGCCTTTTTCCCTTTGGTTTTTCCTGGATTCTAGGACCCCAAAGGAACTTAGGAGCCACTTGGCTGTAGTGATAAGTAAGAGAAGTGGTTATTGGAGCTGGAGGAAGATTAATGAGTTATTTTACTTATCGCGGGACTTGGAAGAAAGTACAAAGAAATAATGATGCCATTTGCAAGAAGTTCCACTTTTAAGTCTCTTCTACTTTGGCTTTGTTACTTCTGGAAACCAGATTTAGGTTCATCTCCCAGATTTATTTGGTTTATTTCTCAGTATCTGCACAAGCAGGTGATTAACTGATTTTTAAATCAGCAGTTGGGATCTCAGTCACACAGGGTAACACTTATGGTGCTTGAGCCTTGGGTTCTGTTTCAGGTGAACAGAAATTGATTTAGGGAAGGTTCCCTTGGAAAGAAGTGCCTTAGTAATTGTGTTAGGAGCTCAGATGCAACTGTGTTTTTTCATCCCAAGGTACTGTGAAACATCCTGTTTAACAAGATCGAGGCCTCTGTGTATGTATTTTAGAAACTACTGTAATAAATTTAGTGTAATTAAATGAAGTTTACTAATACTTTTAATTTTGAAATCTCTGCCCCAGTAGCCTGTTTCCTGGAAGTCTTTAGCCGTCACATTTGCTATTGGAGGAGCTTTATTGGCTGGAATGAAGTACTTCAAAAAAGAAAAGACAGAGAGTAAGTAGATGCCATCCAGTGAGCTCTTAATAGAACCCTTCCTGGCTATGGACTAGCATCTTGGTGGTGTTGGTGTTAAGCTTTGTATCTTGAAATAATTTTATGTTTATGGTAGAGTTGTAAAAGTGACAGAGTTCTCACATATCTTTCACTTTATCCTCACCTAATGTTAACATGTTGTATAACCATGACTATTCACTGTACTACAAGCTTTATTTGGGTTTCATCCGTTTTTCCACTGTCCTCTCTGTTCAGGACAGTTTCCACACTGTCCCACTGTGTGGAAAGACTTACTGTGGACAGATTAGGATGCAGATGGTAAGAAGTCCAGAGGGTACAAAGATGACTAAGGTGCAGTCCAGCCGTCGAGGCATGCATTGAGTGAAGCAGACACAGAAGCAAAGGACTTCACTCGATCAGGTTCTGCCCGGCTAGGGGAAGTTATGAGAACCTGGGGTGGGAACGCTCTGGATTAACTCTTGGAGTTTAGAAACACAAGAACTTTATATTTTAGTGAGTGTTTCAGGACTTTTAAGGTTTGTTTTAGAAGTTTCTAGTAAATCCCTAAAGTATCACTTACTCTGTTTTGATTCTTTAGAGAGTCTGTTTTGAAGCCATTATACAAAGGATAATGTTTTTATCTGGGAGTGAGAATATGTAGGCTTTAGAACCTTAGGAACATTAGCACCATATTGTTACACAGATATATTTTTTTCGAGTAGCAAGCAGTGTTTTACTAATTACGATTTTCATATTTTAATATGCATTTGAGTTGCTTCAGTTTCAAAATGAAACAAACTTGACAAACTAGGAAAAGTAATAGTAGAGACAGTTCTAGAAAACCCAAGCTTCTTTTGACTTCAGTTTGGAATTTTCACCTTCTGTTAATAGTCTTGTTTTATAAAAACTTGTATTATGAAACAGTATTAAAAATGAAGAGTATTTTCTGACATGATGCTGACATGGTCATCTCCAAATACTTCATTGTGTATTTTCTACAAACAAGGACATTCTTCAACATAGCCACAGTACAGTCAACAAAATCAGAAAATTACTGCTGTTCAGACTTCAGATCTTGTTCAAGTTTTGCAAATGATACCTTCCTTTTATTTTTAAAACATGTTTTGGCCGTTCCTCATGGGATCTTTGTTCCCCTACTAGGGATTGAACCCGCACTCCCTGCAGTGGAAGCACACAGTCTTAACCTTTGGACTGCCAGGGAAGTCCCAGCTGTTGCCCTCCTTTTACAGCAGAAAGATCCAGTGTAGAACCACACCTCATAGCTAGTTCTCTCTTTGTTCTCCTTCAGTCTGTAACAGTTTTGCAGCCTTTACCTGAGTTTCATGACCTTGACAGCTTGGCAGATTACAGGCCAGTTATTTTGTAGACTGTCCCTTAGTTTGGGTTTTTCGGGTATTTTCTCCTGATTAGATTGAGGATGCTGTGTTCTTGTTGCATTTAATCAGGTGTCACATGATTTCAATTTGTCCCATTACTGATAAAGTTCAGTCTGATCACTTAATTAAGGTGGTGTCTGTCACTCTTCTCTACTGAAGATGCAATTGTGTGTTTTGCGATGTCCATTTATGTATGTAAATATTCTGTATTTATGCATGTAAATATTCTGTTCCCCATCAGATTCAATTCATGTATTTATGTCAGTGTGGGCTTATGATTTTCTTGCAAGCCAGTGAGTTGTAGTCCATTATTCTCTTTAATTTGACGCTCCCATTGTCCCAGATTGGTCAATGGGAGTTCCTTCGAACAGACTGTTGTTTCCTTCCAACAGTCCTCCAATATTCTTTTGAGTTCATCCTTAATTCTAGTGCAGTAGAATGTTCTGGGATCGTGTACTTTCTCTGCCCTAACCCTGGTACCAGACATTTCTGTAAAGAGCCTCATTTCCTTTTAGTGGAAGATGATGATATTTGGAAGTCAGGATATGATCTCATTGCTGTTGGGGTGTGTCCACTCCTGTGTGCTTTTAGTGGACAGAGCTAGGAAAGAGATATACATGTTTATAGCTATATTTACTGCTATATATATACATATACTTCTATATGTATTGAAACCATAAGTTCATACGCTACCTCCCATTTCTTTCCAACATTTCAAGATTTGTTCTCCTGTCTCTTTCCATTGTCCTAACTCCTTTTCCATTTGTTTTAACACTTATGTTTAACATATTTACTTATTTGATCAGGCTCCTGTTTATAACTAAGGTCACATTTCTTCTGTCCTCTCCCCATGCAGCTGCCCTCCTGCACACTCAGGCTCCAACATCACTGCCAGGCCCCCACCTCTCCCACTTGGTCTCAGACATTCTGTTCTGCTATGACCCTCCTCCACCCCATCATGGCCACACCTAATGGCTAAGGATTGAGTTGTTCTGGAAGAGGAAGAAATTTTTTTTACTGCCTTTTTTTTTAATAGTCCTTATTATGTACAATAGCATTTCATTTCATTTTACTTCATGCTTATTTCTCTTAAAATATATACTTTTAAGCTTCTTGGAAACAGGCTATTTCTTCCACATTTTGTGCCCACAGTCATTAATATAGTGTGAACCATAGATCAGGCATTTGAGTACCTGTGGTTAGATTGACATTTTTTTCCTCTCCTTCTGTTTGTGTTTTTTTAAGAACTGGAGAAGGAACGGCAGCGGAGCATTGGAAAGCCTTTACTTGGGGGCCCATTTTCCCTCACAACTCACACTGGCGAGCCCAAAACTGATAAGGACTACCTGGGTCAATGGGTATTGATTTATTTTGGTTTTACTCATTGTCCTGATATCTGTCCAGAAGAACTAGAAAAAATGATTCAAGTCGTGGATGAAATAGGTAAGAAAGCTGTCTCATTCTGTAAAAAGTACATGTTTACTTGATGCCCTTAAGATTACTATGCTTTTCATATTCTTATGTTACTGGTAGGTGGAGGGTTGTAATTATTCAGTTTGTGAGAACATAATAAACTCAGTGTCACACTTGTTAGTTGCTGTGATTCCTGTGACCTTATTCTCCACCAAAGAGGAAGTTTGTTTTGATGCTAAATGTTAGATTGCTTAAAAATGTCGGTGTGGTCTGGGTCTCCCTTAACTCTGCCTTGTGTCCCTTGCTTTTGGTAGCCTTTCATCACCGTCCGTGCTGTTGCCTTTCCCCCGGTGACTGCTGGTTAGACTAGGAAATGAATTGTACCAGGATATTCAGACCTTATTAACAGTCTCCTGGCACTTGAGAAATGGTTTTGGGGGGAGGCAGGGCGGGAATCCTACAAACACTGGATTGGATTAGAAGACACAATGTCCACACGATGTGATTCTGAGCAACAGCATGTCCGCACTGGTGTGGGTGTTTACGAGGATTTGTGTCTGACTGCACCACGGACGTGTGTGTACCTGCGCTTCCTGAGGCTCCCCTCCCCTCCCCCTTCGGTGTGAGCTGCCCCTCGGTGTTGCCCAACCGCCTTACTGTGCTGCACACTGCTGTGCTTGCTACTTGTCTTCTCCCTTAGAATGTAAATAATGACTAACGAGAACTTTCTTTCAGACAGTATTCCAACTCTGCCAAATTTAACTCCACTTTTCATCACTATTGACCCAGAGAGGGACACAAAAGAAGCCATCGCCAATTATGTAAAAGGTATTTTTTATTTCCCACACTTCACGTCTGTTTAGTGCTTAGAGCTTTTGAAAGATCAGCTCACTTGAACCTTGCAGTGCCTTGTGAGATACAGGGACAGGTGGTACCATCACTTGTTGTACAGGTGGATAGAAAGTGGCTCAGAACTGTGACTCTGGCTGGTAAGTAAATTATTTTGTTACAGGGGAAGGGTTGAACTTAGCCTTCATATATCAAAAAGGAAAGAGAAAGCCTTGAGTTGAGAGGCCGTAATTGCTTCTGAGCAATTCATCAGGAGCCTCTCGATGAAATGAAAGAGGAGAGTGAAAAAGTTGGCTTAAAATTCAACATTCAGAAAACTAAGATCATGGCATCCGGTTCCATCACTTCATGGCAAATAGATGGGGAAACAATGGAAACAGTGACAAACTTTATTTTCTTGGGCTCCAAAATCACTGCACATGGTGACTGCAGCCATGAAATTAAGACACTTTACTCCCTGCAAGAAAAGCTGTGACCAGCCTAGACTGCATATTAACAAGCCAAGACATTACTTTGGCAACAAATGTCCATCTAGTCAAAGCTATGGTTTTTCCAGTAGACATGTATGGATGTGAGAGTTGAACCATAAAGAAAGCTGAGTGCTGAACAATTGATGCTTTTGAACTGTGGTGTTAGAGAAGACTCTTGAGAGTCCCTTGGACAGCAGGGAGATCCAGCCAGTCAATCCTAAAGGAAATCAGTCCTGAATATTCATTGGAAGGACTGATGCTGAAGCTGAAACTCCAATACTTTGGCCACCTGATGCGAATAACTGACTCATTGGGAAAGACCCTGATGCTAGGAAAGATTGAAGGCAGGAAGAGAAGGGAACAACAGAGGATGAGATGGTTGGAAGGCATCACTAACTCGATGGACATAAATTTGAGTAAACTCTGGGAGTTGGTGATGGACAGGAAAACCTGGTGTGCTGCGGTCCATAGGGTCGTGAAGAGTTGGACGTGACTGAGCTATTGAACTGAACTGAAGTTCAGTTGCTTCTGATTCTAGCTCAGAACCTCATTCTCTCTTTCATAAAATTAGGGCAAACATGCATTCTGGGAGTATGTTCATTGGGAGATTAAAGAGAAATAACTAAATATAAACACATTTTTGAACCCAGTGCATTTTATAAATCTAAAGTATAAATGATAAACACATAGCTATTTTAAGGAAGAATTTCAGTTCAAACATCTCAGCTTGTACTTAAAGCCTATTAGAAGGTACTTTTAAAGGCTAGAAATTATGGTAGAACTAAGGGTGAAAATTTAGATTCTTATGAGTAATTTCTCTGAATTCAAGTTTTTTCAGCTAAAAAAAGTGATGAGAACACAGTATTGTAAATCAGCCGTAATTCAATTAAATATAATCCAAGTAAGAGAAAATATGTAAAAGGAAAGAAAAGAATGACTTGTTAAAATTCGTGTGATTAAACACTGGAAGCAAAAAAATAATAATGAGTAAAACCTGATCAGACAGGTTTTGTGGTTATACTAGCACGTGGAACATGGGTGCTTAAAAATCAGGAATTTCTATTTTAATTATGGTGAAATTGATTTAAGCTACTGGTCAGAAGGACTAATGAATTGTTTTTTAATTATTTTTATTATATGACACCTAATACATATCCTTGAGAACTTTGAGTTATTTTCAAATGTGTTTTATGAAAGACCTGCTGTATGTTTTATTATTTAACACATGTAAGGAGAGATGGTTGATGTATAAAAACAGTACTTAGAGTACAGCATAGTGTGTTCCTTTTGAAACATGGAACTCGGGACACCATCACCACAGTCTGAGTGAACGTATCCATCACCCCTGTCAGCTTCCACGTGCCCTTGCTATTCATGTCTCTTCCCTGCACCTACCTTCTATCTCCAGGCAGCCACTTATCTGCTTTCTGTCAATACAGATTAGTTTGCAAATTTGTAAGTTTATGTAAATGGGATTATACAGTATATGCTGTTTTTTTAATAACTTCTTTGAGTATAATTATGTTGAGATTCATCCATGTTGGCTCAGACAGTAAAGAGCCAGCCTGCAGTGCAGGAGACCTGGGTTTGATCCCTGAATCAGGAAGATCCCCTGAAGAAGAAAATGGCAACCCACTCCAGTATTCTTGCCTGGAAAATCCCATGGATGGAGGAGCCTGGTGGGCTACACCCCATGGGGTCACAAAAGAGTCAGACATTACTGAGCGACTAACACACATACACAGACACACACCTTCAGTATAATTAGGTTGGGATTCATCCATGTTATGGTGTGTATCAATAGTTTATTCATTATTATTGTTCAGTAGTACCCCTTGATGGATATTGAAGTTATTTCCAGGCTCTGATCCTTACAAATAAAGCTGTTGAGAGCACTCACATGCACCTCTTTGTGTGGACACATTTTTTCATTGCCTTGAGTAAATACCTTGGAGTGGAATGGATAGGCCATGTAATAGGTGAGTGCTTAACTTTTTAAGAAGCTGACAGACTTTTTCCCAAAGTGGTTGTGCATTTTTACACTCCCACTGGCACCATATGAGAGCTCCAGCTCCTCCACATCCTTGCCACACTTGGTAGGGTCAGTCTTTTTAATTTTAGCCACTTCAGTAGGTGTTCTAGTGGTGTCTCATTGTGGTTTTAATAATGTGTTTCCCTTAATAACTTTTAATATTGAGCATGTTTTCATGCCGTTGCCTGCCATCTGTATGTCTTTGGTAAAGTGTCTCCACATCTCTCTCTCATTTTTATGGAGCTGTTTATTTTATTTTACTTAAGTATTTGTTTATTATTTATATTCCTGATAAAAGTCTTTTTATCAGGTGCATGATTTGCTGATATTTCCTTTTAGCCTGTGGCTTGTCATGTCAGCCATGTATTTTGAAGCACGGTTTCCATTTTGTGGGTCAGCTGGTAAAGAATCCACCTGCAACACAAGAGACCTGGGTTCGGTCCTTGGGATGGGAAGATCCCCCTGGAGGAGGGAAAGGCTACCCACTCCAGGATTCTGGCCTGGAGAATTCTACGGACTGTATATTCACAAACACCACAGAGTGACTTTAACTTTTCACTTCACACTTCCATATTGGAGAAGTTCCATTTATTAGTTTGTTCTTTTATATTAATGGATAATTTTTTTGTTTCATCTGTGAGAAATACTTGCCTAACCCAAGGTTACAAAGGATTATTTTCTTATTGAAGTTTTAGAATTTTTATTATAAGCAGAATTTATATCCACAGCTTACAGGTTTGTCAGAAATTGGAGCAATAGCATTGTTATTTTTTAAAAGCAAGTGTAACTCACTGGGTAATAAATGATCTCAAATTTAAACGTGTGTCATATTGACTTACATATCATCACATACTATCATCACATACTAACCAAACTTTGGTATCCCCAAATGAGTAGATGTTTGAGTTGCTGTACCTAATGGAAATACCAAGACCTTATGGTAATATTCTTCATTAGTCAGTACGGTAATTGATTATGATACCATTTCTAGTTGCATTTGGGGAGAATTTTAAGTATTTAAGTTGGTATTTAGAAAATTACTGGAGTTTCAGCATTGTTTTAAAAGGTTTGGATGTGCAGCTAGTTCAGGCTTCACTTAGCTTCTCTTCATTTACTCAGAGAACAGGGGAGTAAGACCGACCACCTTGCTTTTTTAGTTTCTGAGCAGTTTTTCAATTTAGAATGCGATAGACCAGAGGACAATAATGGGCTGCTTCTCCCTTTGAAAGTGCTGCTGTTAAATGCTGGACTGAGATAAATGGTCTGATGAATCCAAGTGTTATAAGTGACTTCCCCAGCTTACATACGCAAATTCCAAAAACTTAATAGCAAATGCATGCTGTGAAATTATGTGCTGGAAAATGAGGCACAGGTATTTTGACCTGGCATGAACTAATCGTCAGCCAAGTTTTTTCTCATGATGCAATGGAAAACTGTCATGCTTAATTCATAAGAATATCTTTAAATTTCAGCATATCTCAGAACTATACCTAAATGTTTAAAAACAACTAAATTAACAAAAGTTAAGACAAATAATTAGAATACATTGCTTCCAGCTTTATTAGATAATCATGAAAGGATTTGACCTACATTATCAAGAACTTTTGGTTTCATTGCTCTTCTCTATTAATACCCTGTTAATTTCCGCTCTAATTCTCTTCTGCATATTTTTGATTTAATTTGCTCTTTTTCTAGATCCTAAGGTAGAAACTTATAGGTTTTATGTCTTCTTTTCTACTATATGCATTCAATAAGTTGTGTTTCCATTTTGATTTTTAAGTTTCTCTTGAGATTTCTTCTTTGGCCCATGTGTTATTTGGAAATGTGTTTAATTTCCATGTGTTTTGGGGATTTTCCAGATATCTTTCTGCTACTAATTTCTGGTGTAATTCCAGTGTGGTCTGGCTTGGTGAATGTGACATATTTCACAGAGGAAATTTTTCATTTGATATAGATGAATTTCTTTGAAACATGAAAAACTGTTTAGGGCCTCCCAAGAAGAAAGTGGCAGTACCTTTGTAACTGTTTTTTGAAGTAGGGATGGTTGTTTTTTGCCTCTTCTTTTTCACTGTCTTTCTCATTTTTTATTTAGAATTTTCTCCCAAACTGATTGGATTGACTGGCACAAAAGAAGAGATCGATCAAGTGGCCAGAGCATTCAGAGTGTATTACAGCCCNCTTTGTAACTGTTTTTTGAAGTAGGGATGGTTGTTTTTTGCCTCTTCTTTTTCACTGTCTTTCTCATTTTTTATTTAGAATTTTCTCCCAAACTGATTGGATTGACTGGCACAAAAGAAGAGATCGATCAAGTGGCCAGAGCATTCAGAGTGTATTACAGCCCTGGCCCCAAGGACGAAGATGAGGACTACATAGTAAGTAAATGCTCAGTTTCAACACCTGGGCGGGCTCCCAGGTCTCAGACATTTACAAGCTTTCCATGGCGACTGGGTTTAAAAGCAAAATGAAAACGGTAAATAATCTGAGATGATAGCAAATTCATAATTAGGGATGCTTGAGAGGATAGAAGAGTATATATAGTTTTTGAAGTATGATTAATTTATATTTTTTGTTCTAATAGTTTATTTAATTGCCCGCTTTTCTCATGGCACATAAAATTGTAGAGCAGTTTATTAAAATCTGGGATATCTTAAATTCACTAGAGATAAAACAATCATTTTGGGCAAAGCTCACTTTTAGTTTATACTCCTTTTGAGAAGTATCAGGCCTTCAGTTCAGTTCAGTCACTCAGTCGTGTCCAACTCTTTGCGACCCAATGAATTGCAGCACGCCAGGCCTCCCTATTCATTACCATCTCCCAGAGTTCACTCAGACTCAACGTTCATCGATTCCGTGATGCCATCCAGCCATCTCATCCTTGGTCATCCCCTTCTCCTCCTGCCCCCAATCCCTCCCNTTCGTTGTAAGCCTCAGGGAATTAAAGTCAAGGCTGCCTCTCAATAAAGTACCACTTGGCAAACCTTGACCTGGGTGGGTTGTGTTTTTGCTGGGCTTCAGTGGAATTACTATTTTAAGAAATGGGATTTATTTGAAAATTATAAGAATCCTGTCCATGCAGCAGGCCTCAAAGTACTGTGCACCTGGCTATTGGTGAGAGCTGATAACGTCAGGTGTAAAAGCTGAGACTCGCTGAATACCAGTAAAAACCCTGTGTGGATTGACAGCTAATGTGAACCCAGTAAATGGTTTGAATTTGTGAATATCTGCATAAGGGATTATAAAAATATGTTGTTTTTAAATATAAGGTTAAAAGAAAATTGTCAGATCACCAATACTGCTCTAAATAATGTCTTTTTTTTGCATATGGCACAGTTTAAGTTGTTTGAGTGTGTGTATGTTGCAAGAACTACCCTTTCAAAGACCAGTCACACAAGCATTCTTCATCCATTGAGCTAATACATTTTACCTGTGGTTCTTTGTTACATTACTCTGTAGAGATATGGGTGGTTATTCCTATTAATGAGGTGCAATTAATAACTTCTTTAGCCATATGTTCCCCTTTAGAGCCTACAGGTTGTTTTCTGTTCATTTTAAGATTGTGTTTTAAAGTTGATTAATTTTTCCATGATTGTAACATAAACATTTGTAATATTCAGAAAAGTTGGAATGTTTAAGTCAACATTGTTCCCCCACCAGGAAACTTTGGATGCATTTCCTTTGAATCTTCAACTTTAGTCTTTGTACCGGAAATCCACCAATGTGTCCCTTTAAAAAATTAAACGTAAACGGATCAAGGTCAAGCTCAAGACTCTAGACAGCACTTCCCCACCTCATTGCCATTAAATGCTGGCTGGGTATCATTTCGAAATACTAAGGACGCACTCGGGTTGTGTTCTCAGGCTCCAGTTATGAACACTTAAACTAGCACGTGTGCCACTCGAGTCTTTTACATAGCTGTTATTTTTGTTACATTTTTTTCTATAGTTATTGAATTTGGTAAATATTGAAGGTAGCCCAAAATAGCCCCCTCATGCCAAGGTTACGTACTGGACTAACGAGAGCAAAAACGTTCTCGGGGTGAGCTTCAGTTGTTCCCTCACCCGTCACCATTGCTGAGTGATGCCATTGTTTTAGGTATGTCGGAGAAACTTCATTCTCAGGACAGCATGGAACTGGGAACCACAGGCCAGGGACCTTCGGAGCTGGCTGGACTCTGGCTTCCCCATCAGGTGCGGTTGCAGTGCAGCCTGTGCACACAGCCTGGCTCTCCAGCTTGTATAGCTTCTCATGTGCTGAAGCCAGTCTGGTTTCAGTCCTGGCGACGCTAAGGTAAACTCGAGGCCTCACTTTTCTTACCTGTAACCTGGGAGCGTACGAGCACGGGTGGGGCAGGGTCGGCGTGAAGGCAGGAGAAGCAGTGTGGGACACCAGCGCGTGCTCGGGGTGATGGTCCGTGCTTTTGGTCCTGATGAGGGTGATGGTTTGGGTCTTAACAGGTGGTGTCAACAGTGGGTTTGTGTGTCTGCCCTCCCTCCACCCCTACCCAACTCGAGCCTGCCTGTACCCTAATGCCTGGAACCCCCACCTCTTGCTGTTTCCCCACCCTCATACACATAGCTGAGCCGGAAGCTATTTGGTTACCTCAGCTTACTGACCTATTCACACCTTCTTTCTTAACTGGTGTCCAGATTTAGAAGAGTTGTGGAAAAAGCCATCAGGTTGAAGCCAGGACCTTGGAGGCATTTGGTCCCGACAGGAACAGCAGGGCATGAGCACGTGGTCGTGGCCAGAGCAGGTTCTGCTTCAGGAGTGGGCAGCTGCTGGGGCCCCGTGAAGCTGTTGGCCTTCCAGCAGCTCTGAGTGCTAAGGAGGAGGCAGTTCAAGTTCTAGAATGTGATGCTCAGGACAGCGGGTGGTTGGAGCGCTCCTGGCTTCGTGAGGGCTTTGACCACAGGTGTAGCTGCTCTACCAGACCATGACTGTTTCTGTCAAGCATTTCTGGTTTTAGCAGTAGTGTGTCACTCCCACCTTGACCTCAGGAACCAGTCACTCTGTCTCACTGCCCAGATTGTCCCAAGGCCTGGTTCCTCCCATTGCGGGCAAAGTTGGCTTGATTCTGTGCCATTTCTGCCTACACTCGGTTCACAAGGTGGTAACTTCTTGCTTTGAGGGTCCATCAACAGGTCATGAGCAAGTGTGTCTTCATGTCTGGCTCCAGGACACCCTTCTGGAGGTGCTGTGCTTAGCAGCCTGTGTGTCTGTCTCTTCGGTGTTGATCATGCATCTGCTCCCCATCTGTCGAGTGCAGACCTGAGCTCTGTGCTGGAGACGGAAGGGGGCTGAGCACCTCCCTGCCGAGTGCCGGCTTGACCTCTGTGCTGGAGACAGGAGGGGGCTGAGCACCTCCCTGGCGAGTCGTGGCCTGTCCTCTGTGCTGGAGACGGGAGGGGGCTGAGCACCTCCCTGCTGAGTCCTGGCCTGTCTATGCTGGAGACAGGAGGGGGCTGAGCACCTCCCTGCTGAGTCCTGGCCTGTCCTCTGTGCTGGAGCTGGGCAGGGGGTGGGATAGGGACCAAGCACCTTCCTGCCGGGGGAGCTCATCTTCAGTGTTTCAGACAGACCATCAACAGAGAAATACATAGAGCAGGTCAGATAATCAGAGGTGCTGGAAAGAAGAAAGAAGATAAGGGCCTGGAGAGCAATGAGGGTGGGTGACAGTGTGGTTGGTGATGGAAGGACTCCTTCGGGAGGGGCTGTTTGGAGACTGGGAGTGAGCCGTGTATCGGGAGACCTTCCAGCTTGAAGGCCCTGACCCCAGAGTGAGTGTGTGGCACTCGAGAGGAGCCCAGTGTGACAGTGGCTGGTGAGTCTCAGGGACAGGAGGGCTGGAGAGGGAGCTGGGAGCCACATGCGTCAGGCCCCGGAGTTCTCGGCAGGAACGCTGTTCTGTTTTGAGTGTTAAGGGGGCCCTGGCAGGGCTGAGGGGAGTGCTGGATCTGATCCACCCCTGCCAGGGCGCCCACCATGACTGCTGCTTTGACCACGTAGGGGTCTGTGGGTGCCAATGTCACCCCCTCAGGGGGTGTTAAAAGTCACTCACCCTGTGTCATATTTCAGAAGAACATCTTTGTGAATGTTTAATTGAAAGAAAACGTAAGCTTTTTCTTTTTATAGTGGGAAATTTTAAAGAGTGGCCTAATTTAGTGAACTTGATATGCCCATCACCAATTCTATAATTCTCAACACAGCTGAGCTTATTTCTTCTACACCTCCACCCGCTCCTACCCAGTCCTGCATGCATGCACATCTTGCTTGGTCTTTGAAAAATAATCACAGTCTCATTATCTACACCCAAAAAGTTTATCTGTTTTTGCTTCATATCACTGAATATCCAGTCAGTGAAAAGTCAAGTTTATAATTGGGTCCTTTGCTTTCTAGGAGCCACAGCGCCTCATTGTGGAGGGGTGTCCTGTCCACATCACACGTGTGACTCTTGGGTTTGTGTTTGCACCCAGTCAGGGAGGACACAAAGGGTTTAGAGTGAAACAGCCGGGCAGCACCCCTACCATGGTATTCGGTCAGACTTGGGCCCACTCAGTTCAGTTCAGCTGCCCATTCATGTCCAACTCTGCGACCCCGTGGACTGTGGCACAACAGGCTTCCCTATCCATCACCAACTCCCGGAGCTTACTCAAACTAATGTCCATTGAGTGGGTGATGTCATCCAACCATCTCATCCTCAGTCCCCCCTGAGTCTTTCCCAGCATCAGAGTGTTTTCCATTGAGTCAGTTCTGTGCATCAGGTGGCCAAAGCATTGGAGTTTCAGCTTCAGCATCAGTCCTTCCAATGAATATTCAGGACCGATCTCCTTTAGGATGGCCTGGTTGGATCTCCTTGCAGTCCAAGGGACTCTCAAGAGTCTTCTCTAGCACCACAGTTCAAAAGCACCAATTCTTCGGCACTCAGCTTTCTTTATAGTCCAACTCTCACATCCATACATGACCACTGGAAAAACCATAACTTTGACTAAATGGACCTTTGTGACAGAGTAATGTCTCTGCTTTTTTAATATGCTGTCTAGGTTGGCCATAACTTTTTTTCCAAGGAGTATTAATTTCATGGCTGCAATCACCATCTGCAATGATTTTGGAGCCCTCCAAAATAAAGTCTGCCACTGTTTCCACATCTATTTGCCATGAAGTGATGGGGCCAGATGCCATGATCTTACTTTTCTGAATATTGAGCTTTAAGCCAACTTTTTCACTCTCCTCTTTCACTTTCATCAAGAGGCTCTTTAGTTCTTCACTTTCTTTCATAAGGGTGGTGTCATCTGCATATCTGAGATTGTTGATATTTCTCCCCGCAGTCTTGATTCCAGCTTGTGCTTCCTCCAGCCCAGCATTTCTCATGATGTACTCTGCATATAAGTTAAATAAGCAGGGTGACAATATACAGCCTTGATGTACTCCTTTTCCTATTTGGGAAACCAGTCTGTTGTTCCATGTCCAGTTCTAACTGTTGCTTCCTGACCTGCATACAGATTTCTCAAGAGGCAGGTCAGGTGGTCTGGTATTCCCATCTCTTTAAGAATTTTCCACAGTTTGTTGTGATCCACACAGTCAAAGGCTTTGTCATAGTCAAGAAAGTGAAATTGAAGTCGCTCAGTTGTGTCTGACTCTTGGCCTAGTCAATAAAGCAGAAATACCCACACGCGGTAAAGCCAGTCTACTGACACCGCGTGGTGGTGAAGGGAAGTGCAGCATTTATCGCAGCACTGAACAGGGAGTCCAGGTAGCTCGTGCTCTAAAGGCCCAAACTTCCCTGATAAATTCGGAGAAAGGTTTTCAAAGACATGGTGAGGGAGAAGGTGTCGTGGGGTCTGTGATCCGCTGGAAGACATTGTTCTGATTGTGAGTCAACTCCATCAGCCTGGCTTCAACCACTCTGGGGTCTGTGTGCTTGTGACAACATGCAGTCAGCTGCTTCCACCCGTGGGGGTTTCAGTATCTGCCAAGCAAAGGAAATGGCTCAAAGTATTATTTGTAGCCCTTGAGGAGCAACTGAAGGACCTTGACTTTCTTAATGGCTAAACTCTTATTTTGTCTTGACTATTTTCCTTTCTGTATTTTCTCACTTCTTGGATTAATTTTACTCTGGAACTCGAGGAAGGCCGAGGAGGCAGAAGCTTTTCTGCAGACAGGAGGCAGACTGGGGATGTGGACAGGGGAAGGGTAATCTGTTCTGAGAAGGGCACAGAGTCCTTCTCAGTTATAGGACCAGGTCAGAAAGACCAACTCACTTGTCTTGGGTTTGTTATTTGTAGAACAGGAGAAACAGAGGACGAGATGAGACACTGAGAACAGGGAAACCTAATGGATGGTTGTGATGAAAATCAGAGCTGTGCTCACCTGGGGCAGGAAGTGGGCGGGGACTGAGGGCACAGAGGCCTTCCAGGAGCAGTGAAGATGCTCGGAGCTGGAGCTGGCTGGTGACTCGTGTAGCTCAAGAGGTGTTAAGTATAAACTTGAGATGTATGCATTTGATTGTTTATAGCTAAAAAAAATGGTGGAAGGGACAAAGAGCTCTCCTGAAGGCCAGGCTTGAGAGAGAACAGCATGAGGTAGAGAAGGCATCGGCCATCACTCGCCCTCCCTGCAACAGCCTGGACCGGGTCTCGAACACCCAGCACCACCAGGTCACAGGTAAGAAGGGGCTGAACAGAGACCCTCCAAGAGCTCCGACGAAGCAGAGGTGGGTTGGGGCCGGAAAAACGGGGCTGGGAGGGGACACAGGCCGTCAGACGAGGGCTCCTCAGCACCACTCAGAGTTGCAGGAGAGCAGACAGAGGTCGAGGCGGATGCTGGTCCCGCTCTGAGAGGCTTGGGGCTTTCTGGGATCTGGGACACCAAGCGGGGACTAGCCAGAGGACAGAGCCGGCAGGTTCCCTGCAGGTGCAGTGAGCGGCACTAGGCCACTGTCAGTCTTGCTGCGGGGCTGGTGGCCTGTGTGCTTGCCGAGTCCTGAGTGCTGCCCTTAAACCTGAGCCATATGAAGAACTCCTGGTGGGGGCGGTCTGCAGCTGGGGCCCCTATCTAGTCTCCCTTCCGGATGACTCAGAGGTATGAGGCCAAGCTGAACTTTGTAGTCGGGGCCCAAGCCCCCCAGTCTCGAGGCCCCTGGGCTCTGCGTCTTCTGGGCTCCCAGGTCTCTGTGGTGATTTGGAGGACATGGTGTCATCACATATCAGATGTGGTAGAGACCATCCCACCTGTCCTTGCTGTGTAAAAAGGAAGGGCTGGAGGAACCCGTCTGCCAGTCTGTCTACAACCTGGCTACAGAGACGTGGTCCTGTACCTGTAGCATCACCTGGGAGCTGACCAGAAATGCAGAGTCAGCCTCCACGCAGGTGGCCCCAGTCGGAAGCTGTGGTTTAACGAGATCCCATGTGATTCTTGTGCACATAACTGAGAGCCACTGCTCTGCGGCACGTCAGCTCTCCACCCCAACACCACAGAGCCTACCAACTTTCCTGCAACAGAGCACAGTAAGGAGTAATGAAGTAATTCATCTTACCCTGACCAGGGAGCTCTTTAGTTAATTTTGCTTCCATGAAACACATAATTTGAAAGCATCTCTCAAGTAAACAGATTCCATTTTCTGGTAACTGATCACTCCACTTAAAAATTTTAATCAAAGATATACATCATTCCCTGTCACAACTTCTGTTCAACCTTAGGATACCAGGGGTTCCTCCACTGATTTGCTGTAATTCCAGCAAAAAGCAGAGATATGCTGTTTGGTCAGCCTGTGAGGCTTTGTAAGGTTAATTGCAGTGTTTCCATTTGAGCATTTTCAAATATTGAATTGAAACCTGATGAGGCGCATTTGACCATCAGCCTGCCCTCGTGCAGTCAGGCTGATGAGATTAAATGAAGCTGGGAGAGGCTAAATTGCTCATCTCCTGGTCAGCTCAGACTCAGAAAGGCTCCGAGATACAGAAGAGACTGGGGCTATGGAGCCCAGCAAGAAATAACTCCCACCCTTGACAGGGACAAGCATGGAGTATGTAACTTGGTACACACACAATACACTCCTCAGTGAACTAAAACTTTGCAGCAGCATTTTTTTAAGAGCTCAACAAAAAGATTCTGAAATTAATCTGGAAAAGTAAATGTGAAAAACAGTTCAAGATACAGGCAAATAAGGGAAGACAGTAAAAATAACAGCAAGGAGAAAGGACTTGTCTACTGTTATTAAAAGACATTACAAAGCCATGATGACTTAATACCCAGCATTCAACAGATGGGTCAAATCACAAAAGTATGGAAACAGATACATGGTTTATCAAACCTGATTGTAAACTTAGGTATACTGTGCTAGTGAAGATTATTAAAAATGATTACTGGAACTTGATGAAATGAAAAAGAAATTCCAGTGCTACATTCTCCTTTAAAATGAACACGCAGGAGGGCAGCAACCCACACATGGGGTCCCTGGGGGGCAGTGTTGCCCCTGCACCACAGAGTCGCCCCCACCGCAGCCCGGAGCCGGTCCTGAAACGTGGACAGAGGAAGAAGAAGGCCCTGCCGATCAGCAGTGGGAGCTGAAGAAAGGAGGCCAGAGCAGCCTCCACCAGCCACATGCAAACTGAAGCCCTGGGTACAAACCAGGCAGCAAAGGAAGCCTGTGAGTGGAGCAAGAAACCAGCAGGCAGAGACTGGGGGTGGGGTGAGGGGTCGTCGCTGAAAGTCAAAAGCCTGACCTGCCTCCTCCAATATATGCACATTTACTGATTTACACATTATATGTTATACATGTGGGCTTCCCCGCTCGGTGGAGAATCTGCCTGCAATGCAGGAGACCTGGTTCGATTCCTGGGTTGGGAAGATCCACTGGAGAAGGGATAGGCTACCCACTCCAATATTCTTGGGCTTCCCTTGTGGCTCAGCTGGTAAAGAATTCTCCTGCAATGCAAGAGACCTGGGTTCGATCCCTGGGTTGGGAAGATCCCCCGGAGAAGGGAAAGGCTACCCACTCCAGTATTCTGGCCTGGAGAATTCCAGGGACTGTATATGTATAGTCCATGGGTCGCAAAGAGTCAGACACAACTGAGTGACTTTGACTTTCATTACACATGTGCTATTGCACAGACGTATTTGGCAAGTGGTGGTCACGGGTAGCATATGGAAAAACACAGAAATTTGAAAGGACAAGACAGAAAGTAAATGGTGTTATTAGCCCAGGGGATGGATACCTGAGTATTATTCTATAAATGGGATGTATTTTTGTACACATTATGTATGTATTGTTTTCCTGTAAAATCTTTATGTGCACATAAGTAGAAGGGCTGATATTTTCTTTCTACACCCCCTGTTGGATGTGCTCCTGAGTCTGGAGATGAGTGCTTTGGAGTCCGTGACGTCCCGGGTTTAGATCCCCCTCTTAAAGCACCTGCCCTCCCTACCCCAGCCCCTCTCTCCGGAGTTTCTTCATGAGCTTCTATTTTTCTTCAGCCATAAAAGGCAGACTTAAATAGTAGTGAAATCCTTTGTAAACATGAAAATAAAGGCAAAAAGCATAGAGTAAGTCATTGCTAGGCTTAATGAAAACCATACAACAGAGTCCAGTTCAGTTAGTTCAGTCGCTCAGTCGGGTCCGACTCTTTGCGACCCCATGAATCACAGCACGCCAGGCCTCCCTGTCCATCACCATCTCCCGGAGTTCACTCAGATTCACGTCCATTGAGTCAGTGATGCCATCCAGCCATCTCATCCTTGGTCGTCCCCTTCTCCTCCTGCCCCCAATCCCTCCCAGCATCAGAGTCTTTTCCAATGAGTCAACTCTTCGCATGAGGTGGCCAAAGTACTGGAGTTTCAGCTTCAGCATCATTCCTTCCAAAGAAATCCGAGGGTTAATCTCCTTCAGAATGGACTGGTTGGATCTCCTTGCAGTCCAAGGGACTCTCAAGAGTCTTCTCCAACACCACAGTTCAAAAGCATCAATGCTTTGGCACTCAGCCTTCTTCACAGTCCAACTCACACANGAGGAGATGATAGTTGAAAGCTTCCCTAAAATGGTGAAGGAAATAGCCACCCAAGTCCAAGAAACCCAGAGAATCTCAAACAGGAAAAACCCAAGGTGAAACACCCCAAGACACATATTAATCAAATTAACAAAGATCAAACACAAAGAAAAAATATTAAAAGCAGCAAAGGAAAAGGAACAAATAACTCACAAGGGGATTCCCTTAAGGATAACAGCTGATCTTTCAATAGAAACTCTTCAAGCCAGGAGGAAATGGCAGGACATGCTTAGTGATGAAAGAGAAACACCTACAACCCAGATTACTGTACCCAGCAAGGATCCTATTCAAATATGAAGGAGAAATCAAAAACTTTACAGACAAGCAAAAGCTCAGAGAATTCAGCACCACCAAACCAGCTCTCCAACAAATGCTAAAGGATCTTCTCTAGACAGGAAACACAGAAAAGGTTTAGAAACTCAAACCCCAAACAACAAAGTAAATGGCAATGGGATCATACTTATCAATAATTACCTTAAATGTAAATGAGTTGAATGCCCCAACCAAAAGACAAAGACTGGCTGAATGGATACAAAAACAAGACCTCTATGCGTGCTGTCTACAAGAGACCCACCTCAAACCTAGGGATACATATAGACTGAAAGTGAAGGGCTGGAAAAAGATATTTCACACAAATGGAGACAAAAAGAAAGAAGGAGTAGCAATACTCATATCTGATAAAATAGACTTTAAAATAAATGCTATGAAAAGAGACAAAGAAGGACACTACATAATGATCAAAGGATCAATCCAATAAGAGGATATAACAATTATACATACATATGCACCCAACATAGGAGCACCACAATATGTAAGGCAAATGCTAACAAGTATGAAAAGGGAAATTAACAATAACACAATAATAGTGGGAGACTTTAATACCTCACTCACACCTATGGATAGATCAACTAAACAGAAAATTAGCAAGGAAACACAAACTTTAAATGATACAATGGACCAGTTAGACCTAATTGATAATAGATAGGACATTTCACCCTAAAACAAGGAATTTCATCTATTTTCTCAAGTGCACACGGAATCTTCTCCAGGATAGATCACATCCTGGGCCATAAATCTAACCTTGGTAAATTCAAAAACATTGAAATCATCTCAAGCATCTTTTCTGATCACAATGTGGTAAGATTAGAGGTCAACTACAGGAAAAAAAACTAGTAAAAATACAAACATATGGAGGCTAAACAACACTCTTCTGAATAACCAACAAAACAGAAGAAATAAAAAAAGAAAACAAAAGAAAATATGCATAGAAATGAATGAAAATGAAAACATAACACCCCAAAACCTATGGGATACAGTAAAAGCAGTGCTAAGGGGAAGGTACATAGCAATACAAACCTACATCAGGAAACAGGAGAAAAATCAAATAAATAACCTAACTCTACACCTAAAGCAACTAGAAAAAGAAGAAATGAAGTACCCCAGAGTTAGTAGAAGGAAAGAAATCATAAAAGTTAGGGCAGAAATAACTACAAAAGAAACAAAGGCGACCATAGCAAAAATCAACAAAGCCAAAAGCTGGTTCTTTGAGAAGATAAATAAAATTGACAAACCATTAGCCAGACTCATCAAGAAACAAAGAGAGAAAAATCAAACCAACAAAATTAGAAACGAAAATGGAGAGATCACAACAGACAACACAGATATACAAAGGATCATAAGAGACTATTATTAGCATCTATATGCCAATAACATGAACAACTTGGAAGAAATGGACAAATTCTTAGAAAAGTACAACTTTCCAAAACTGAACAAGGAAGAAATAGAAAATCTGAACAGACCCATCACAAGCATGGAAATTGAAACTGTAATCAGAAATCTTCCAGCAAACAAAAGCCCAGGTCCAGATGGCTTCACAGCTGAATTCTACCAAAAGTTCCGAGAAGAGCTAACACCTATCCTACTGAAACTCTTTCAGAAAATTGCAGAGGAAGGTAAACTTCCAAACTCATTCTATGAGGCCACCATCACCCTAATACCAAAACCTGACAAAGACACCACAAAAAAAGAGAACTACAGGCCAATATCACTGATGAATATAGATGCAAAAATCCTTAACAAAATTCTAGCAATCAGAATCCAACAACACATTAAAAAGATCATACACCATGACCAAGTGGGCTTTATCCCAGGGATGCAAGGATTCTTCAATATCCGCAAATCAATCAATGTAATTCACCACATTAACAAATTGAAAAATAAAAGTCATATGATTATCTCAATCGATGCAGAGAAGGCCTTTGACAAAATTCAACATCCATTTATGATAAAAACTCTCCAGAAAGCAGGAATAGAAGGAACATATCTCAACATAATAAAAGCTATATATGAGAAACCCACAGCAAACATTATCCTCAATGGTGAAAAGTTGAAAGCATTTCCCCTAAAGTCAGGAACAAGACAAGGGTGCCCACTCTCACCGCTACTATTCAATATAGTTCTGGAAGTTTTGGCCACAGCAATCAGGGCAGAAAAAGAAATCAAAGGAATCCAAATTGGAAAAGAAGAAGTAAAACTCTCACTGTTTGCAGATGACATGATCCTCTACATAGAAAATCCTAAAGACTCCACCAGAAAACTACTAGAGCTAATCAATGAATATAGTAAAGTTGCAGGATATAAAATCAACACTCAGAAATCCCTTGCATTCCTTTACACTATTAATGAGAAAGTAGAAAAAGAAATTAAGGAAACAATTCCATTCACCATCGCAACAAAAAGAATAAAATACTTAGGAATATACCTACCTAAAGAAACTAAAGACCTATACATCGAAAACTATAAAACACTGATAAAAGAAATCAAAGAGGACACTAATAGATGGAGAAATATACCCTGTTCATGGATTGGAAGACTCAATATAGTGAAAATGAGTATACTACCCAAAGCAATCTACAGATTCAATGCAATCCCTATCAAGCTACCTACGGTATTTTTCACAGAACTAGAACAAATAATTTCAAGATTTGTATGGAAATACAAAAAACCTCGAATAGCCAAAGCAACCTTGAGAAAGAAGAATGGAACTGGAGGAATCAACTTGCCTGACTTCAGGCTCTACTACAAAGCCACAGTCATTAAGACAGTATGGTACTGGCACAAAGACAGAAATATAGATCAGTGGAACAAAATAGAAAGCCCAGAGATAAATCCACACACCTATGGACACCTTATCTTCGACAAAGGAGGCAAGACTATACAATGGAGTAAAGACAATCTCTTTAATAAGTGGTGCTGGGAAAACTGGTCAACCACTTGTAAAAAAATGAAACTAGATCACTTTCTAACACCACACACAAAAATAAACTCAAAATGGATTAAAGACCTAAATGTAAGACCAGAAACTATAAAACTCCTAGAGGAGAACATAGGCAAAACACTCTCTGACATAAATCACAGTAGGATCCTCTATGATCCACCTCCCAGAATACTGGAAATAAAAACAAAAATAAACAAATGGGATCTAATTAAAATTAAAAGCTTCTGCACAACAAAGGAAACTATAAGTAAGGTGAAAAGACAGCCTTCTGAATGGGAGAAAACAATAGCAAATGAAGCAACTGACAAACAACTAATCTCAAAAATATACAAGCAACTTATACAGCTCAACTCCAGAAAAATAAACGACCCGATCAAAAAATGGGCCAAAGAACTCAATAGACATTTCTCCAAAGAAGACATACGGATGGCTAACAAACACATGAAAAGATGCTCAACATCACTCATCATCAGAGAAATGCAAATCAAGACCACAATGAGGTACCATTTCACACCAGTCAGAATGGCTGCGATCCAAAAGTCTACAAGCAATAAATGCTGGAGAGGGTGTGGAGAAAAGGGAACCCTCTTACACTGTTGGTGGGAATGCAAACTAGTACAGCCACTATGGAAAACAGTGTGGAGATTCCTTAAAAAATTGCAAATAGAACTGCCTTATGACCCAGCAATCCCACTGCTGGGCATACACACCGAGGAAACCAGAATTGAAAGAGACACATGTACCCCAATGTTCATTGCAGCACTGTTTATAATAGCCAGGACATGGAAGCAACCTAGATGTCCATCAGCAGACGAATGGATAAGAAAGCTGTGGTACATATACACAATGGAATATTACTCAGCTATTAAAAAGAATGTATTTCAATTAATTCTAATGAGGTGGATGAAACTGGAGACTATTATACAGAGCAAAGTAAGTCAGAAAGAAAAACACCAATACAGTATATTAACGCATATATATGGAATTTATAAAGATGGTAATGATGACCCTATATGTGAGACAGCAAAAGAGACTCAAATGTAAAGAACAGACTTTTGGACTCTGTGGGAGAACACGAGGGTGGGATGATTTGAGAAAACAGCACTGAAATGTGTATATTATCATATGTGAAATAGATTGCCAATCCAGGTTTGATGCATGAGACAGGTTGCTCAGGGCTAGTGTACTGGGATGACCCTGAGGGATGGGATGGGAAGGGAGGTGGGAGGGGGATTCAGGATGGGGAACACATGTACACCCATGGCTGATTCGTGTGAATGCATGGCAAAAACCACCACAATATTGTAAAGTAATTACTTCCAATTAAAATAAATAAATTTTTTAAAAAAGAAAAGAAAATTCTGACTAAGAAAGTCCTATAGCAGAATGTTCTTTCCTTCCAGGAGTTTCTATTCCACTATTGACATAAGGCACCAAATGTGCCTTTACTTTATGCTGTACAAAGACCCGATGAGAAAAATGGGCATGAGATCAAATGGAAATTTACTTTTGATTCATCATTAATAACCACGTTAAGGATGTTATGAAAGCCACGAACCATTACAACTTCAGTGATGAGAATAACTGGTTAAGATGGCTGATCAAAGTCTACACCGGAGACAAGAACTTTGCTTCTATGGTCCATATGTGCTCACTTGGATTTAACCCTATTTTATTGCTGGAGAAATCTGTTCAATGCAGTACTGCCAGTCACAAAACCAACAAAGATATCTTCATTGTTTAGATCCAATAGCCCAGATATAAATTTTTTTTAAGAACTACAGAATTTTAGAGCTGGAAGGAATCTTTGAAATCTTAGTTCAATCCTCTTGTTATTTAGGTGCAGAAACTGAGGCCCCCAAAGTTATAAACTTGCCCAGTACCACTCTGTCCTATCTGACTCTTATAGCTGATGCCTCTGTCTCTTGCTGGAAAGCTGCATGTAAGGCATCTTATAGTAATAATGCTGTAGACCATAAAAGTGGATTGTATCCAAGTAAGGACAAAGCCAAGTGACTTAGGAAAAGACATTCTCCCTCTAAAACACAGTCTACATTTTCCTACCATTGTCCACTTAGTGCAAGCATCCATTAGTACCCAGGGAAACTACTGGAATATCTACTTCCACTCTCTTTTGTGCAATCCATCTCTGGAGTGATCCTGCAGCCAAACCTATTTTTTTAAAATCCCAAGTACAACTTTATTTTCCCCTCCCTAAAAGTCTCAGCAGTTCCTCTTGGTATTAAAACTATAACACTTTATGACACCCAGCTCCTGTCTAACGGCACCTTTATTTTTCTTATCTTCTAATACTCTCCTTGCACACTAGTCTCTACACTGACTTTGTTCTTTCTTTGAACACACTATGTTCTTTCATCCTTTAGAGCCTCTGTACTGGCTGTTCCTCCTCTCTGATTCACGCTTCCCCTGATATTACCACAGTTCTTTTCTTCCTGTCATTCAAATGTCTGTCCCCAAGTGGACTTCCCCAACCTTCCAATCTGAAGTCACCATTGATCATTTAATTCCCTGCAGAGTACTGATATTTTTTCCTTTAAATAACTTGTCTGTCGGTTTGTAATCTGGTTTGTAATTCCTCCATTAGAATGAAAGCCTCAGGAGAATTAGGTTTTGGTCCTATTCATCACTGTACCCCAGTCCTGAGAACAATTCTTATGGTCAGTTATTCTTGGAATGAACAACATTTTGTCTCCATGTGCTAAAAAGGCTTTTAATGGTCTCAACCATTTCCTCAGAAGGCAGAAATCCCTGCCCACCCACCTCACCCCCACTTCTGATTGTTCCCTGAGAGTTTTTAGAAAAGACATGGAAATGTGGTTTACCAACTGTAATCTTGCAAGAGCATTTTTTAAAACAGTACAGTGCTGCAGTGGAGTAATAAAATCTCAATAAGGAACATAAGAATGCCATCAACTACTACAGACACCTTAGCCTAATAAGATGCTAATTGTGGTCACTATCTCTTAAATCTCAGTTCTAGTGAAGATTAAGGACAGTGATGAAAAAACAGTTTATAAGACACATAGCATTCCTCTCACCACTTTGGAAGTCAACTTTGAACATCTAATTAAGATCAAAGCATTCAGATTTGAGGTTATTTGAACAAACAGGAAATGTGATCTAAGGAGAACTTTGAGAGGATCCAGGGACAGTCTGTGGAGAAGATAATGGCACCCCACTCCAGTACTCTTGCCTGGAAAATCCCATGGACGGAGGAGCCTGGTAGGCTGCATTCCATGGAGTCGCAAAGAGTAAGTAGGACATGACTGAGCGACTTGACTTTCACTTTTCACTTTCATACATTGGAGAAGGAAATGGCAACCCACTCCAGTGTTCTTGCCTGGATAATCTCACAGACTGGGGAGCCTGGTGGGCTGCCATCTATGGGGTTGCACAGAGTCGGACACGAATGCAGCGACTTAGCAGCAGCAGCGGCAGCAGGGACAATCTGAGACCTAGTAACCCACTTGAATGGTCTGCTGGGTTTACATCCACTGTTTATCCTGATGTGATCCTTAGTTTTCTTTTGTTTTAAATTATTTTTGGCCGTGCTGTGTGGCATGTGGCATCCTAGTTCGCCCATCGGGCATTGAACCCACCTGCACCCCCAATCACTGGAAGTGCACTGTCTTAACCACTGAACTGCCGAGGAAGTCCCTATCCTTAGCTTTTTCTTTCAGAGAGAGCCTTGTCACTTTTCTTAAAAAGAGCAGGGACTGTCCAATGGGAAAAATTGGATGAACTACATCCTTAGGAATGAAAATAGCCTGCTTGGATCAGGTAGAAATGGTATAAGAAGGTACTATGACTTCAAGAACCATGTGAACATTATGGAAACTTTAACTTTCTTATATTGATATAATCTGTCTATACAGTGATTAACAATAAAACCTTAAAAGCACATGAGCTGATAATTCAGTTGAGCCAGAAAAACTGGTAATCTAAGGAGATCTTTTCTCTTCCTTNAAAAAAAAAAAAAAAAGCCAACAAAAAAACGGTAGTGGTCAAATAATGCAAATTAAATTAATGGAGGTATTAGCTCTCAGGTTGACAAAACACTGAAAAGAATGTTGCCCAATAAGGAGGTGGCTCGGGAGAAGTGGACCCTCACATAGGACTGGTGGGATATAAAGTGTGGCAGCTAGCTAAGACATGGAGACGCTGGGGTTTATCACTGTTTCCTTGGGTTCGATCTGACTGGAGAGAGATGTAGCCAGGATCCAGCCCTGGATTCCCACGTGGGGAAGTCCAGGGAGGAAACGCTCCCAGTCACATGCCATTGTGAACATTCACCCCGCACCTCATATGTGGATAAGGACAACCTAGCCCTCCTCCAGCCCCCATAATATTAGAGGATGCTGTCAGGGCCCTGCTGGAGCAGCAGGACAGCTTGGTGCCACCAGACTAAGCAAGGAAACCGTGGTCCACCCAGGGCCTCTCACCACCAGCCAGTATCCCTCACTGAGTCACAGTCTCCACATCAATTAAGTGGGGATAATTCCACCTGCTCTGCCAGTCCCCTCCCCCCAGGATTGTTGTGAGGCTCACATGAGATGAGGAACAAATGGGGAAAACATTTACAATATACATGAGAGATTACTAAAATCTCTGATATATGAAAGTTCTTGAAATAGAAAACGATTAACATTTCAAGAGAAAAAGGACAAAGGACATGAAGACTATTCATAGAACAGCAAATGACTGGCAGCAGCAGGTGGGATTCAGTCTCATTCATGATGAAAGCAAAGCATCAGCAAGTCACTTTGTTCACTTCTAAAACTGGCCGGAATGAGTGGTGATACCCAGAGTTGGCTAAGATGGGAAGTGAGCCCTCCACAGTGGGAGTGGGGGACTGTAAATGGGGGACTGTAAATAGTCTTCAGATTACCATGTCTATATGTGCCAAAAGCATTAGGTTCAATAATCCTGTTTTTGGAAGTTTATCCTAAAAAAATAACCGGATAAACGTTTGAAGAGGTAAGGGTGTTCCTCACTATATTTTCAAAGGTGAGCTTTGTTAAATTATGGTAACTCTGCATAATGGACTTGTGTGGCCCCATTGAAAATGATGCGGGGACATCCCTGGTGGTCTAGTGGCTTAAGACCTCGTGCTCCCAATGCAGGGTGCCTGGCTTCCATCCCTGGTCAGGGAACTAGACCCCACATATTGCCCCCAAGAGCCAGCGCAGCCAAATAAATAAATTTTTAAAATGATGATGTGAATCTGAAATCTTTGACAAGGATGAATGTCCACAGTCTGTCAAATAAAAGCAAAGGTGGTTACAATTACATTTCTGTATGATAGGATTTTGGTTTTACAGTGACCATGTGTTGCTTTAATAAAAATACATAAAAGTCGCCCCGTTTTATTTTGAAAAGACAAATACAGTGTTTGGAAGCAGTATATAACATTAGTGACTAAGCTCTGAGCGGGATGTTATGATTTGCCTTCATCTTCTATTTCCTTAATTTAAATTTTTGTATAAATATTAATTTTACAATCAGAAGAATACCTTGGTGAAGGGAGCATTTTCCCACAAGATCTGGTTGGGGCAAATCTTTTTTTTTTTAATAATTTTTTTGGCTGTGCTGGGTCTTCATTACTGCATGTGGGTTTTCTCTGGTTGCAGAGGGCAGGGGCCGCTCTCCAGTTGCGGTCTGCAGGCTTCTCCTTGCAGTGGCTTCTCTTGTTGCCAAGCACGGGCTCTGAGGTGCTCAGACTTCAGTAGTTGGGCAAGTGGGCTCAGTGGTGGCGGCACATGGGCCCCGCAGCATGTGGGATCTTCCTGGACCAGGGTTCACACCTGTGTCCCCTGCATTTGGTAGGTGGATCCTTAACCACTGGACCACTGGCGAAGTCCCCCAAATCATTTCTAAGTTAACTCTTCACTCGTTGTCATTCCCAGTCTCCTGAAGAGGCCATAGCTTGCTTTTCTAGAGTTGACTGTTCTGCTCGGGGGATGATCCCTAGCCTGACTTATGTTTCCACTGAGCCCACAGTCCAGGCCCCACCCAGGGATGAGAAAGCCATGGCGCTTTCACACTTTGGGAGGAAAAACTAGTAAGGGAAGAAGGAGGCCTTAGGCCCCATGAGGGAATGGATGAGGTGACCAATGGGGGACATGGTGACAGGAGGGTCAAGGCAGCGGGGAGCTGACTTTTGCTGCCAGAGGGCTGGGTGGTGGCCCTTACAGCCCCCCTGGAGCGGGTATAAGGGACAGATGGGTGTGGGTGAGAAGGCCTTGGGATGGAGGGAGTGTTATTTGGTGAGTGGGGAGGGATATGTGTGAGGTGTCTTGAAACTGCCTGGAAGGACGTTTACTAACCCTCCCTGGTGGGGCGGGTGGGGGGCAAGGCCCCAGGCGGGCTTGTGTCCAGGTCTGGGACACTGAGCGAGCTCCTCAGCATGACCGAGAAAGGAGGAGCTCCGGCTCCCAGGCTGGAGGGCGGCGAGGGGAAGCTGGAAGGAGCGTCGGTACCATGGAGGAAGGTGATGTCCCCCTTCCCCTCCCATGTCCCTGAGATTGACACAAACTATGGGATGCTCCCTGCAGCTGGGTTTCTTGTGCAAAACAGGCGAGGGCTGAAGTTTTGCACTGAAGCTGACAAGTGGGTAAACTAAGGTGTCCCTGAAGTGCCAGAGTGGGGAGGCCTGCCTCACCTGGCTCCTTCCTGAGCTCCCTGCATCTCCTCTTTCAGCACAAGCCGACCCACAAAGGTCAACGGTATGGAAGTCACCCCTTAGTTGCACTGTCTGTTTTGGGTCCATCTGGTTCACCACTTGGCTCTGGCTGCCTGGCACAGGCCCGGGCACACCCGTGGGGGCCTCTGTTTTGGGTGGGGGCCAGAGAGTGTGTCAGTTGACCTGAAGTCTAGAGGCCTCGGGGACTGGAGGAGCGGGGACATGGCCTCTTCCTCACGGTAACCCCTGCCAGACAACGGCGATTGTAGATCAGAGCTCCTCTCCCACCCCCAGGATGAAACTTCAGATGCCCCCCACCATGTTGAGGGCAGGTTTGGGGATACAGGAGGGAGAAGGGGGTAGCATGCTGAATGGACCGTTTCCCAAACAATAGAACATTGCTGGAATCCACCCAGTTACTGTGAAGTGACAGAATTTAGTTTTCTCCTCTGATGGAAGTGGACATTTGTAAACAAAGTCAGAATCTGTTAAGAAGAAATAATGGCAATTACTTCTCTGCCTTCCCCTGTAGTTGGGAAGTCCGTACCTGCTTCACAAGGGCAGTCTCGCAGGGAGACAGGGCTGGCCAGGCGCTACCGCTGTGGAGTGGCTACCCAGTGGGGTGTGCCCGGCATCCACATGCCTCCCGCCTGCTTTACTATGAATATTGTGACACATCAGAGCCCACCTCAACCTTTTTAGGGCATGTTCATGCCTCCCTTTAGTGAGAATGGTAAAATCAGAGAAAGGAGGGAAGTTTGAGGACCTAGGAAATCAGAGCATCCTGTCTCTCAAATGAGGGGACTGAGGCCCAGTGAGGAGAAAGGATGAGCCAAAGTCTCAGGTCAAGGCTGTCTGACTCGCTCCTCTTACCTGCCCCCCGCCCAGTAAGCTAAAATGTTTGACTGAAACTCCTTGCATTCTTTGTCCTGCGCCCACACCTCCCCTCCCTTCCCCCCACAGGTGTTAGAGTCTAGACACAGCGGTGGGGCCTGCGGAGGAGGACAACCCTGCCCCCTGCTTTCCCCCAAGGCTTCTGGATTCCCTGGGGAAAGGGTCTCACCAAGGAAAAAACTGGTCAGTTAGGGGTGGGGCTGCCCAGCCCTCCCAGATTTGGGAATCAGGTCTGTCAGGGTTGGAAGCAGCTGAAGAACTTGGTCTGACAGTAGTTCCTACTGCGGCCTTCCTCAGCATCCCCTGGAGAGCCTTAGGAAGCCCACACACCCAAGTCCAGCCCCCAGAGATTCTGACTTAATGGGGTCTGGGTTAAGAAACCTCGGCTAGATCAGCTACTTCATGAGAAGTGTTTGAGCATCCCTGGGCCCCTGGCTGCAGCTTCAGTCACTGCTCTTTTGAGAGGCTCCTCATTCCCTCTAGAACCAGCTCTCCCCTGACACACACCCATACCTGCTGGCTCTGTGTCCTCCTCTTGCTGTTTTCAGTCACTGTTCAGGGAATATCTATGTGTTCTCAGATCCATCTCTTCACTTCAAAATTCTATCACTAGGTCATTTCCCCTACCCCCTGGAACTCTGAATGGTTAGTACTCACATGAAGGTTTTCATTAGAATCTGGGTTGCATTAGATGGGGGAACCTCACAGATGGTACTCAAACCTAGAGATTTGGTTGGTCTGGGGCAGGGGCAAGGCTGGGACCTTTTCTTGTTGGTTTTTACATTCTCCCCTCGCTATTTTTTTTCCCCACCTCTGAGGCATTTTATTTGTATGTATTACATCCCTAGGCTTCCCTGGTGGCTCAGATGGTAAAGCGTCTCCCTACAATGCAGGAGACCGGAGTTCCATTCCCTGAGTCGGGAAGATCCTCTGGAGAAGGAAATGGCAATCCACTCCAGTACTCTTGCCTGGAAAATCCCATGGATAGAAGAACGTGGTAGGCTATAGTCCGTGGGGTCGCAAAGAGTTGGACAAGACTGAGTGACTTCACTTTCACTTACATACCTAGAAAAAGAATCTAAGGATTTTCCCTCCTGTGCATTTTTATCTTGCTTCTTCACGGTCCATGATGCCAGCTGAGGTTGTCAATACAGTGAAACCAAACTGACGGGATGGGAGCAGGTTATCCTGCCATTTTTCTAGATCTTTGGGTTGCACATCAAATCTAGGGCTGGTCACTCCATACTTATTTAGCCTGCCTGTGAGGTTCACAACAATTTTCCCAGCGCTGTGATTATCAATGATTTCAAATTTGCCAATGTAACCATGCTTCATCATCACAGTTAGAAACCTGACAATAACTTTGGAGTACGGCCTAAAAGGACCTGGTGTTTGTCTCTCTTTTCAGCATTGCTGATACTTGAGAGCATCAGCCAGGACATTCATGCGCACCATTCTGGTGGCACGGAAAGATGGCGGAAACAGCTCTCCTCACTTTTTTATTTGAACATTTTCAAACTCACAGAATGCAGACTTACCCTTTCCTTAGAGCAAACCTATTGTTACTTTTAAAATTTAGTATATTTATCTGGTTGCATTTCTCTTTCTTGCTATGCACAGGCTTTGTCTAGTTGTGGCAAAGGGGGACTCGACTCTTCATTGCACTGCATGGGCTTCTTGTTGTGGCGGCTTCTCTTGTTGTAGAACAGGGGTTCTAGGGCGTGTGGACTTTAGCGGCTAAGCGTGGGCTTTAGTTGCTCTGTGGCATGTGGAATTTTCCTGGACCAGGGATTGAACTCATGTCTCCTGCATTGGTAGGCAGATTCTCACCCACTGGACCACCACTGGATTCTTATCTAATATCAGACCACTGGACCAGTATTGTTACATCTTTGCTGTATTTGCTTTACCTGTGAGTATATGTTTCCTTTTTTTTTCCCCCCTTTGGCTGAACCATTTGAAGTTCCTGTGTAAGATTCTATCTCCCTAAAATATTTCAGCATGAAATATCTAGAAATAAGATCACTTATTCTGCATAGCCAAAAATCACATTTTCACACCTAAGCAAAGTAGCAGTAATTCCTTAAGTACCATCTAGCATCCAGTTTATGTTCGGATGTCCTGTTTGTCCCCTCTTCGGGTTTGTTCTTTCTCCCTCACCTCCCTTCTGTTCTCTTTTCCATTCTAGGATCTAAGCAAGGCCCATGTGTTACATTTGGTTCTAGCTCTGCTGTCTCTTTCCCCCTAAAACACATTTTTTTTAAATTGATTCACTTTGAACTATCTAGGCCAGTCCTTATGGAATCCTGCTTTCTGGATTTGACTGCTTGCTCCTTCGTGGTGTTGCTCACTTGTTTCTGTCCCTGCTTTCTGCAGTTGTGGACCGAGGCTTGCATAGACACGGCAAGGCAGCCAGCAGGTCCATTCCCGGGGGCGCTGCATAGTGCCTCCTGCGCCTGCTCGTTGCAGGCTGGCCGACTGTCTGGTATCACCGGTGCTGCTTCCTTGCCTGGTGAAAGCAGTCACTGACTTCTTCCCTAAAACTCTGTTCCCCAGTGTTTTTAGCATCATTGGTGATCCTTGCCTGGATCATTTATTTTATTAGCAGTGGCAAGGTGATAATGTCCCTCTTTTTCTCATTCTGTCTACATATATGACCAGCATCCTTCTTTAAAGAGGAAGAGCTTTTCTTCCTTACTGCCCAACCCTGTCTCGCCTTAGGACTCACAGATTATTTCTTGCTCAGTGTGTTGGTATTTTAATAAGGTCATTCTTTCAGATGCTGTAATTGATTCAGATGAACAGGTCTGATTCAAATTAACATGGGAGTTTTCTTACCTTCTTTTATTTTATACTCACATCTTTTTTTTTTTTTCCTCTTAGGATGAAAATCTTGGTTCTTGTAAGATGAATATATTTATTTAGTCATTTGAATTATCTAAAAACATACAGCTGTTTCCAATTTTAAGCTAGATTGCAACTAATAATGAACCTACTGGGAAAGTTTCCCAATTTATACTTCTCTCTGTGCTTTGAATTCATCTCATGAAGAATGTACAGAGCACTTTTCAAAATTGACAGGAATTATTCTTTTCTAAGTGTGGTTATGTTATTAATTTGATATGCATTGGGTTTATTTGTGCTTTTATAAATTTGATTTTAGGAATTGCCTTTTTCCTTCCTTTTTCTTAAAAATTATTTTTTAATAAGTCGCTGGCATGGTTTAAAAGTCAAAACCACATAAGAAAATATATGGTTTCCATTCGCTCTCTGTGGAGTGTGGGGAACTATCTTCTTAGCTTCTGGTTTATCTTTCTTAGGTTTCTTTTTGCAAAAATGAGCAAATACATGTAGATATTCTTATATCTGCTTTCTTACACGAAAGTTAGAATTCTGTACACAATGCCCTAGACCTTTCTTTTTTCACAGACAATATGTCCTAGAAATGACTCCATCTCAGCGTATAGAGGTCATTCTGATTTTCTTTAACTCATTAAAAAGTTATTTTTGGCTGCGCTGGGTCTTCACTGCTGTGTGTGGGCTTTCTCTAGCTGTGGTGCACTGTCTCCTTATTCCGGTGGCTTCTCTTGTTGCAGCATGTGGGCTCGGAAGTTTCTGCTCAGGCTTAGCTGCTCTGCAGAATGTGGAGTCTTCCCGAGCCAGACATTGAACCTGTGTCCTCTGTATTGGCAGGCTTATTCCAACCCCTGGCCAGCAGGGAAGCTCTTCTGTTTCAGGGCTGCCTCTCCATAAAGCCAAATATTCTACCCTGGGGGTAGAGCATAATGTGTTCAATAAGCTTTCTACTGATCGATATTTGGGCTACTTTTAATGTTTTGCTGTAATAATAGTGCCACAGTAGATAACCCAGCACTCACAGTGTTTTAGTATTTGTGAACATACATTTTAGGAGTTGATTCCTAGAAGTGGTTTGATAAGTCAAAGAGAAACTGCATATTTAGGTGTTTGTTTTTTTTTTTCCCCTAAATTCTCCTCTATAGCAGTTGCTATGCAATTTTTTACCCACTAGAAAATTAGGAGAGTGTGTGTTTTATCACAGCTTGCCAACAGAATGTTTGGATTTGTTCCATTCTAATTAGTGAGAAATTGTGGTTTTAATATGCTTTTCTCTTGAAATAATGATGAGCATTTTTTCACACATTTAAAGACCACCTGTATATCTTTGTATGTGAGTTTTCTACTTGTTTACTTGCCACTTATTTCCATCTGAGGGTTTTTTAAAGATCCTTTTCTTAGCTTTTAAAAATTATTTATATATTAAAGACATTGGCTCTTTGTGATGCAAATTGCAAATATTTTCTCCCAATTTGTCCTTTGTTGCTTTTTTTTTTTTTTGCCATGGAGTTCTTGTTCCTTGCTATGATGGTGTCTTTATTTTTTTTACAGCTCTGAATTTTGAGTCAGAGTTGGCCTCTCCCACCCCAAAATTGTAAAGGAATTCACCCATGTTTTCTTTCAGTACTCGTTTCATTTCTTTACACTTGAGTGTGATACATTCACTGTTTAATATGTGGTATGTGTGTGGTATGAGGTATGGATCCAAATTTATCTTTTTCCAAATGGCCATCCAGTTGTCACTCTGCCACTTATTAAGGAATCTATCTTTGCTCTGATGACTTGAGATGCCCCCTTCATCCTGAATCAAATTTCCAAATGTATTTAGGCCTCTTACTGGCCTTTCTAGTATGTTCCTTTGCTCAGTCTGTCTCTTCAAGCATCAGTACAACCTTCTGCATTATGTAGACTTTATCATGTGTGTTTTAATATCTGATAGGATGTCCTACCTTTTACTTTTCTGTTCTCAGGGTTTTCGTTTTTTTACTTTGTATGCATGAAATTTAGAATTATATAGCTCCAGAAAAAAAGTTGGTATTTTTAATTGAGATTGCATTAAATTCATATATTAATTTGGATATAACTGGAATCTTTAAGATATTGAATCATCCTATTCAATAGCAAGGAAAACCTACACATTTGTCTTTTTGTATTATTTTAAGGTTTTGCCCAAATCTTGTTAAATTTGTTCTTTATTCGTTTATCTTATTTGCTGCTAAAGGAGTCCTTTCTTCCATAGGAGGTCATGTCTTCCAATTGGTTATGCAAAATTTATTTTTTTTTGAACAGTTCCTTGTATGATTCTAAGGTACAGCCAAATTTGAGAAGCACGACTCTATTTTTTAATTTATTGAGGTATAGTTGATTTAGAATGTTGTTAGCTTCAGATATACAGCAAAGTGATTCAGATATATATATACACACACACACATTTTTCAGATTATTTTCCATTATAGGTTAGTACAAATACTGAATATTGTGTTACTGAATATTGTTCCCCATGCTATACAGTAGGTCCTTGTTGTTTGTTTAGAGTGGAATATATCTATTAATCCTAAACTCCTAAATTATTCCTCTCCCACCTCTCTCCATTGATAACCACAGGTTTGTTTTCTATGTGTATGAGTCTTTTTCTGTTTTGTAAATAAGTTCATTGGTATCATTTTTTTTTAGATGCCACATGTAAGTGATATATTTGTCTGACTTACTTCACTTACTGTGAGAATCTCTAGGTCCATCCGTTTTGCTGCAAGTGGCACTGTTTCGTTCTTTTGTATGGCTAATAATCTATTGTGCATAATGTACTGCATCTTCCTTATCCATTTGTCTGTCAATGGACACTTAGGGTGTTTCCATGTCTTGGCCACTGTAAATTCCACTGCTGTGGACACTGGGGAGCATGTATCTTTCTGAATTCCAGTTTTGTCCAGGTACATGTCTAGGAGTAGGGTTGGTGGATCATATGCTAGCTCTGTCTTCAGTTTTTTAAGAACCCTCCATATTGGCTGCACCAGTTTACTTTCCTACTAGCAGTATAGTAGGGTTCTCTTTTCTCCACACCCTCTCCAATGTTTGTTATTTGTAGACTTTTTGATGATGGCCATTCTGACCAGTGTGAGGTGACACCTCACTGGAGTTCTGATTTGCATTTCTCTAGTAATTAGTGGTGTTGAACATCTTTTTATGTGCCTTTTGGCCTTCTGCGTGTCTTCTTTGGAGAAATGTCTGTTTAGGTATTCTGTCTGTTTTTTGATTAGGTTATTTGGGCCTTTTTGATATTGAGCTATATGAGCTGCCTGTATATTTTATAAATTAAGCTCTTGTCAATTGTATTGTTTGCGAGTGTTTTCTCTCATTCTGTAGGTTATATTTTTGTTTATGATTTCCTTTGCTGTGCAAGAGCTTATAAATCTGATTAGGCCCCATTTGTTTATTTTTGCTTTTATTTATTTTGCCTTGGGAAATTGACCTAAGACACACTGCTACAATTTATGTCAGAATGTTTTGCTTATGTTCTCTTCCAGGAGTTTTATGGTGTCATGTCTTATATTTAAGTCTTTAAACCATCTTGAGTTTATTTTTGTGTATAGTGTGAGGGAGTGTTCTACCTTCATCAATTTATATGTGGCTGTCCAGCTTTCCCAGCATCACTTGCTAAAGAGACTGTCTTTTCTCCAAAATGTATTCTTGCCTCCTTTGTTGAAGATTGACCATAAGTGTGCACGTTAACTTCTGAGCTCTCTACTCTGTTCCATTGATGTAAGTGTCTGTTTTTGTGCCAGTATCATGCTGTGTTGATTATTGTAGCTTTGAAGTATCATCTGGAGTCTGGGAGAGCTATGCCTCCCAATTTCTTCATTTTTTCTCAGGATTGCCTTGGCAATTCTGGGTCTCTTGTGGTTCCGTATAAACTTTAGGACTATTTGTTCTAGTTCTGTGAAAAATGTCATGGGTAATTTGATAGGGATGGTATTAAATCTGTAGATTGCTTTGGGTAGTATGGCCATTTTAACAGTATTAGTTCTTCCAGTCCAAGAGCATGAAATATCTTTCCATTTCGTTGAGTCATCTTCAGTTTCCTTTATCAATGTTCTATTCTCAGTGTAAATGTCTTTCACCTCCTTGGTCAGGTTTATTCCTAGATGTCTTTTTATGTGATTTTAAAAGGGATTGTCTTCTCATTTTCTCTTTCTGGTATTTCATTACTGGTATAAAGAAATGCAGCAGATTTCTGACTGTTAATCTTGTATCCTGCTACCTTGCTGACTTCATTTATCAGTTCTAATAGTTTTGTGTGGGATCTTCAGTGTTTTCTATATAGAGTTATCATGTCATCTGCTGCAGATGACATACATTATATGCATATAATACCTCTTCTCTTCCAACTTGGATCCATTTTATTTCCTATCTAATTGCTGTAGCTAGGACTTATAGTACGATATTAAATAGAAGTGGTCAGAATCCTTGTCCTGTTCCAGATTTTAGCAGGAACACTTTCAGCTTTTCATCATTGAGTATTATGTTGACTGTGGGTTTGTCATAAAAAGTTTTTATAGTATTGAGATATGTTCCCTCTATACCCACTTTGGTGAGGGTTTTTATCATGAATGGACATTGACTTTCATCAGATGCTTTTTTTTGCATCTATTGAGATGATCATGTGGGTTTTTATCTTTTCTTTTGTTCACATTTTTTTGTGTATGTTGAACCATACTTGTGACCCTAGGATGAATCCTTGTGACCCTAGGATAATCCTGGTGTATGATCAGTTTTATCATGTGTTGTGGAATTAGGTTTGTCAGTATTTTGTTGAGGATTTTTTCCATCTCTATTCATCAAACAGTGGCCTGTAATTTTCTTTTCTGCTGATGTCTTTGTCTGGTTTTGTATCAGGGAGACAGTGGCTTCATAGGAGTCTTTGGGAATGTCCCCTCCTCTTCAGTCTTCTGGAAGAGTTTGAGAAGAATGGACATACATTCTTCTTTGTATGTTTGGTGGAATTCCCCAGTGAAGCTGCCCAGCCCTAGACTTTTGTTTGCAGTGAGTTTTGTTGTTTTCACAGGGAGTTTTTAATATTACAGATCCTATTTCCCCTCCAGTGATGGGTCTGTTCAATTTCTTCTTGATTCAGCTTTGCAGGCTATGAATTTCTAGAACTGTATCCATTTCTAGGTTGTCAAGTTTGTGGGGATATCTTCATTCATTGTATTCTCTTATGGCATCTTTGTATTTCTGCAGAATTGTAGGATTGCAGGATTGTATTTCTTGTCTTTCATTTCTTATTTTGTTTATTTGGGTCCTTTCTCTTGAAAAAACACAACACAACTTTAAATGAAAAGTCAGTGTTATCCTTCAATTTAAGGGTTATGGCTTAAATTAATCAACTAACATGCCTCAGATTGACCACCTTTCTTCCAAGTTCTCTATTATCATGGAGCCGTTTGTTCTCCATTTCCTTCCAGAGGTAACCTCCGAGTGACCTTTGACCTTTACCTTCCACACTCCCGTGCACCAGGTGGACTAGTTTTTATGCCTCCTTCTCTATAGCATTGTTCAGACCACATGTGCTACAATTCGTTTCTGTCCCCAAACCCCCTGGCAAAGCCCTGGGTCATGCTTTCTCTTTATAACCTCCTTTCCCTTGGAATGCCTGTCTTCTCCCGTCCCTCTCAAAGCATTCTTCCCTGCTTCCATCATGTTGCTCCAGTCTGCCAACCACAAGGGCCCATCAATCTTCTGAATCACACGCAGACTCTTGGCAGCGGCTGCAGCTGCCCCACCTCAGGTACGGGGCTCATCTCTCCTTTGCCAGGGACTGTTTCTCAAACCTCTCTCTCTCGTCCTTAGTCTTCTCCTCTGGCTTTCGGCATGTACGGAATCCTCTCTTTACCTCATCCCCTTTTAGCAGCAGCTGTCGGTGGCTAAGTGGTAAAGAATCTGCCAATGCAAGAGACGCAGGTTTGACCCTTGAGTCAGGAAGACCCCTGGAGGAGGAAGTGGCACCCCACTCCAGTGTTCTTGCCTGGAGAATCCCACACACAGAGGAGCCGGATAGGCTCTAGTCCACGGGGTTGCAAAGAGTCGGAGCACGCGTGCACATCCTTTCACCTACAGATTGAGGTTTGACATTTTCAAGAAGTTTGCTCTGATGGACTTCACTAACTTCTGGCTCATGTCATAATTCTAGAACCATCCATTCCCCGAACTCCTCTCGGATAGTTAGTGAGGTGGTTTGTAGCACGGCTTTGATATCCAATCCAGCTGCAGTGTTACCCTGGATGTTCAATACCGTGCTTCATTTTCTCCGTATGTTTGACATTGTGCATAATGGAAAGGTGGGGAAAGTGGGTGTTTGTTGGATTGAATTAAAGGAGTATTATGGGCCCTTTTAGCTTTAATTTCCACCTGGGGTTCTGGACAACAGTTCGGGACCCGTGCCCTTCACCTCAGGGGCAGGGAAGGGTCTTAGCTCAGAATAGCTGACTTCACTGCTTCCAGTGACACCTGACCCATCTCAAGCAGGATGTGGAGAAGGCACTTGACTTCAGAGGCATTTGCTCCTGAGGCTGACTTCCTAGTCTGACCAGGCACCACCCCGAGGAGCCCCGTGTCCACATGTGGAGCAGACATCACACAGGAGTGGAGGAAAGCCACTCAGGAGAAAGCCAACATCTGGGGAGGGGACTCAGCTGCTCGCTCTCCAGTTACTGCCTCTTGAGCTGCCTGCGTTCTGGAGACACACAGCACGTTCTTCCAGCGCACCCAGGAGTAGACGCAGTGCTCCGTCCAGGCTGTGCAGGTTGGTTCTTGCTGGGTGATGGCTGGAGGAACAAGGCCTCCTCCTGTTCCCAGAAAGTTGGCTAATAATACACTGCTATACCATCTGTTCTCCGCTGATCAGAGAAGGGTTTCACACCAGCTGCAGGGCCAGTTAGCCCTGAAAGTGGCCTGTTTCAGCATCCCGAGGCTCCTTCTCTAAGATGTATCCCTCTTTGGATGGAAATCTTTTAAAACACACACACATGTCCCTTCTCCCTGCTCACCTCAATAAAACGTATCTAAAGTGATCTACTCAACGACACTGAGATAACCAGTAGTACCGTGTGTAACACATGGAAACCTTCAGATAGAAAAGAAAACGTAAATGTGCTAAACACAGCACCGGGTGTGCCTGACATTTTATTATCCTATTGAATGCACATAACCAGTCTGCAAGGCAGCCATATTGTCCCCATCTTTGTGCTCAGTCGTGTCTGACTCTTTATGACCCCCTGGACGTCAGGCTCCTCTGTCCATGGAATTTTCCAGGCAAGAATATTAGAATGGGTTGCCAGTTCCTCCTCCAGGGGATCTTCCCAGCCCAGGGATCAAACCAGTGGCTCCTGCATCAGCAGGCAGATTCTTTACCTTGAGTCCTCTGGGAAGCCCTCACCCTCGTATCACAGATGAGAAAACAGAGGCTCAGAGAAGTTAGGCACAATGCCCATCATCACACTGAACCAGAGGGTGAGCTGTGGGGTTCACACCCTGGCCCATCTGACTCCAGGATTCCACAGCCTGCAGCTGCTGCTCTCTGTGCAGTTCTTTCCTCCAACAGGTAAGTTTCCAAATGGCTGTGCCTTTTTTTTTTTTTTTTTTTTTTTGCCACACCGTGCAGCTTGCAGGATCTTAGTTCCCTGACCAGGGATTGTACCTGCACCCTCAGCAGGGAAAGCACAGAGTCCCAACCCATGGACCGCCAAGGACGTCCCCAGACGGCCATGCCTTTTGATCCCTGACACCTGGTTTTAGAATTGTGCTCTCTGCCACGGTTTTGTTGTCACTTCCATCCTTGGGGTTTCCAGAGAGCAGGGCCCTCTGCCTGACTCTAAGCCTCCTCCTGTGCCCTCAGGCAGTCCTTCTGCCCCATCCTGCCTCCCAGCTCCTCCTGAGCAAAAGCAGCTTGACCAGCCAGCCACCTATGAGACCTCCAAGCTGAACACTCTCTGCCTGCATGAGGAAGGAGCGTGATGCAGAGAGGAAGACAGGCTAGGTGACCTGCAAAACCTGGAGGAGGCCAGGAGCATCTCAAAGCTAGAGCCGAGTTCAGTTAATGTGGCCTGGGACTGTTTTACAAGGAACTCACACCCTGTACGGAAAACATCCTTGCAGTTTCCCGGAGCTGGGTGTGGAAGTGGTTATAGAGAGACAGGTAAACTAGTGACAGGAAGCTGTGAAGAGCAAACTGAGCCTGATTCTGCTCAGGTGGCAGGGAGGGACCCCCGGCACCACCCCTGCCGAGGCCGCCCTGCTCCGCCAAAGCCTGGGGTGTGGCCAGGGCCCCTTGCCCTGTCCCCCAGCCCGCAGGGCTGCCTCATGCCTCTGCTCCGAAGCTGACCTGTACCTGTCCTGACCAGGCCTCCCAAGGAGAGGGCCAGCCAGTAGACAAAGATGTGGACTCTGACGTGTCACTGGGCAGGCAGAACGGGACCTCAAGGAGACCACCCCCTTTCAGACACAGATAGACCCTTTAGGAGCATTGGGCTGTCTTCTTGGATGAGGAGGATCTCTAGGCATGGGGGTCTCTGCCCAGCCAGAGGGAGGTGGGGGTGAACACGCCACGTGCCCATAGCAGGCTGAGGGGTGCAGGCTTCCTGTATTTTTTCCCTTCAGCTGTGCACCTGCCTGGCCCTCACAGAACAGGCGGTTCACCAAGTGTGCTTTGACCTAAAATCACCTGAATCTCAAAAATAGTCAGCTCACCATTATCCTGGGAACCGCTAAGGGTAAAGGCCGCGTCCCCCTTCCTCTTGTGCCCTCTTGAGGTGCTCTGCACTGGGGCCAGCATACAGTGGACGATTAATGTATGTCCCCTGTGTCNTGAATCTCAAAAATGGTCAGCTCACCATTATCCTGGGAACCGCTAAGGGTAAAGGCCGCGTCCCCCTTCCTCTTGTGCCCTCTTGAGGTGCTCTGCACTGGGGCCAGCATACAGTGGGCGATTAACGTATGTCCCCTGTGTCTTGGGGTCCACAGCCCTGCTGCCCCGTCCCCGCCCACGCCTCTTACGCCTCCGCGAGTGCTGTGTGTTGGGAGTGGGCCGCTCTTCCTCTCAAGGGGGAACTGGTGACAGCTAATGACCACGGGGTGCCCACCAGCCACCCTCCCGAAGGCTTGTCAGGAAAGGTAGGGAGAAAAGAAGCAGACATAAGGCCGGGCAGGCGTGGGCCGAGCTTCAGCCATACCTCTGGTCTCCCGGCTTTGTTCCTTCAACCCTGATTTAGAAAGAGCCACGCTTGCTGGACCCGCTCCTCCCATCCCCCCTTTTCTCTGCAGGCATGCCACCCCCTAAAGCCCCACCCTGGCCAGCAGCTGGTCTTTCCTAATTGGTCATGTATCTTAATAACAACAGGTCCTCAAGCAGCTGTTGCTGTGGATACTGTCTGGCAGGGTGGCTCCCTGTCATTAGTCTACTTGTTGGTCCTACTGGCGCTTAAGAAAGGATTAAATTAACAATGACACTAATGAGGCAGAAAGTTACACAGTGAAAGGAGGAGGAGGAGGATTATAATTGTTGTTGTCATTCCTGGCACAAGTTTTACAATCACACAATTCTGTCACAACCCTGTGTTGTGACAAAAGTCTTGCCCAAAGTGCCAAGAGGATTTTCGTCTTTCTGTCCTCAAGTTACACACCTTTTCCCCGCAGGATGAGGTTTCTGTCCCCAGAATGCACCCTGATTTTCAAGCACGTGGTGCCTGCAGGATGGAGTTTAGGCAGGACCCCCATGAGGCCACCCCTCACACTGAGTGAAGACACCCCGGCCCCAGGTTCAGAGAAAGGCATCTCAAACTTCCAGCTTTCTCCAGCTGGAGAATGGTTATGGATCCTGCTCATTTCTATATATACCTCGCCCTTGGCAACAGCAAAAAAAAACGTGAGGAAGTGAGCTGGCCCTCAGCTCGTGGCATCGGTCATTCCCTTTCCAAATATAGAGCAGGAATGAGTGGTGGGGGGACAGGCTATAAAAGCCGCGGCGGCAGCCCCCTGGCGCTGCTGTGGGTGGAGGAGTCTGGGCGCCCCGCACAGCTCTCTTCCGTGTGTGGCTCGGAGGACCACACCTGGCTGTGGTGAGGTTAGTTAGAGGTGGAGCTGGGTCTCCACCTCCTGCGCCCCACTTCCTCCTCCCTGAGCTCCCCTTGACTTTGTCTTCAAGGGCCCCCTTGGGCAGGATCCCTCTGGATGCTGCACGGACCTCGGCCCGTCAGTGTGGCCTGACGACCCCCGTCTCTCCTCTCTCATCTGTGCAGAGGCTGTGGGGTCCCCGACCCTCGCCCCCACCCTCGCCTTCCCCACCCGCGCTATGTGCCTGGCGAGCAGGCATCTGTGATCTCAAGGCCTCGATGGCTTGTGTCAGCTTGCCAATCTGAGACTTCTGCCTGTTCACAGAAGTCAGGGGGGGCCTGATCCTAGCCTGGAACCGCAGGCCTTTTCGACAGAGATGCTGTCCTTCCTACCTCACTCTGAAAGAGCGGCACTGTGTGCAGACTGAGGAGGGTGCGCTAGTGAGCTGGTGGGAGCCAGGTCTGGGGGCACCTGGGGGCTTTGACTACCTTTATGAATCACTCGTAGGTCACATTCCATCTGCTCTTCCAGCCTGTCTCCGGGATAAGACTCTTTTTAAGTTATTAGTCCTTTCCCCTTATTTGGTTAATTCAAGACCCGACTCAGAACTGAACTACACTATCAGGTGTCCTGAGCTTTCTTTTTGCACATTTACCGCAGGTCTGATTTCCACGGCTGCTGCTGTCCGCTGTCGTCCTGTGGGTGTGACTCTCAGGTGAGGAAGCAGGTTGGGTCCCTGGGCTCAGAAGTCTGCAGGGTCCAATTCCTCCCACTTCCAGTGGCCTGGGGGGCAAGAGCCTGTGGAGCTTAGACCAGGACAGGGTGGACTGGAGAGGACCTTGGACCAGGGCAGGGCAGGCTGGGGAGAGGGTCTCGGCAGATGCTGAAGTCAGATGCCACCTCTGTTCTCAGAACAGAACCGAAGGAAGCAAAAGCCAGTTTCCTCATGTGAAGAGGTGGCCACCTTGAACTGAAACAGTCCCCAAATTCCTTAGCTGTTTGCCATATAGCACACTCTCTTTGAAGAATGGTGTTTATTTCTGATGGTGTTTATTTTTAAATTTCCCCTTGGCAACACCTGGGCTTTTCAGAAAAGGAAACTGAGTCCCAAGAGCTGCCCTCTCCTTCGGGTTCCTTCACCCCTCTGAGCCCTGCTGGATGGGGGAGCTTGGGTGGCATCCACTCCGTGCCCTTTGCACAGAGTCGGCACAATACGTGTGAATTTGATTTTTCCCAGGGGGTGGATGGGAAAAATCAGATGCTCCTGGCCCACCTTGGTGGGCTCCCACGGGGGGCAGGGCTGGAGTCAGGGGTAGGGAGCCGACCTGGTGGGTTCATCCTCCAGCCAACACCATGAGTAGCGATACCGAAATGGAAGTGTTCGGCATCGCCGCTCCCTTCCTCCGGAAATCGGAAAAGGAGAGGATCGAGGCCCAGAACCAGCCCTTTGATGCCAAAACCTACTGCTTTGTGGTTGACTCTAAGGAAGAGTATGCCAAGGGGAGAATTAAGAGCACCCAGGATGGGAAGGTCACGGTGGAAACCGAAGACAGCAGGGTAAGCCCCATCCACTCCCTCTGCGAGCCACCGGCCCTCTGCTCCCCTGGCTGCCCAGTCTGTGCGTCTGCCCCACACCTGGCCCTCTCCACATGTGAATACCTCCCAAGTGTCCTCAGAGAAAGCAGAGTGAACACTGGCCTCAGGTTGCACGGTGGGAGAACCACCTGCCTGCGGCTGGCCAAAGCAAGTCATGTTCCAGCACTTTTGTTGATGTTCATGTCACTCTAGGTCAGCGGAAAGCAGCCGTGTGTGTCCCAGGGGTGTGGAGTTGGGAGTCCAAGAGGACGACCTCCTTCAGAGCACTCTCCTTTGGGAGCCTAGGTTTCCTCCTGATTCTTCTGGTGATAGTATGTAAGGAATTAAGGAAAGCAGGTCAGGGACCCGAGTGGACCACAGGCTTGACTGAAGTAGCAGCGTCCCCATATCATGAAGGCAATGAGTAGTGTAGCCCATTCCTTTCTGCCAGGCCAGCATGGGGGTGCTGGGAGGAATTCTGGACATCCCAACTGTCTGGAATTTAGACCAGAAGAATCCAGAAATGTTCTAAGAAAGGTTCAAATAAAATGGGGGTGGGAATCCAAATGAGAGGAGGAAAGGAAATAGTATCATGGGTTGGATGTGAAAGAAAACAGCATGGAAAACACCCTTTGAAACCATCTTCCAAGCCCTGAAGCTCAAGGGCAGCTCTCAGTACATTTCGAATGATGGAGTGGGGAATGGCTTCCGAAGCTCTAGGGAGCACAGAAGCTAGACCTGGTGGAGGACAGTCCAAGATGTCCAGACCCTCATCTCACTGGAGGGCTAAGGCCTGGATGGTTTTGGTGAACCCCTGCTTTAAGGCAGGTTTCCTACCACCTGGCCCAGACGTGGGGCTGGGAAAACCATCATCTGCAACGGAGGTCTCAGACAGGAAGGGGGTGAGCGGAGGGTAGGAGAGCGGAAGGTGAGCTCCACGCCACAATGGGTCTGCTCCTCTCAAGGGGAGCACGAAGATGCCTGTCACCGCCACTCTGCCTGGTGGTTCCTTCCGGCCTGTAATTCTCTGGTCCCAGAAAGGGAGTGGGGAGCGGGGTTCCCTCTCACAGCTCAGGCAGGTGGGGGTGAATGGGTGAGATGCAGGGTGGGGGCTGGGAGCTGCTTTCAGGGAGCTCAGGATGACTCGGGCTGCCAGCCTTGAGGTCCATACCACTGGCCGCCTCCTCTCTGTCCCTGCCTTGAGGATGCCATCCACCTGCCGTGCTCTCTAAGTAGACGGCCAACACCCATGAGCCCCTGGAATCGGGTTTTGGCCCAGCTGGCATGACCCAGCTGAGGAGTTCCCACTGGCCCCTGAGCCTGCCTCCTCCTCCCCGAATCCCCCCGAGACCCTCCTCTCCTTTCTGTCATCCTTCCTTCACTTCAGACCACTGGAGATGGAAAAAACCAAAGCCTGACTATCAGAACCGAACCCCATTCCATCTCCTCCGCCAGGAGCCACCCCAGCCCTGACGCCCTCCCTGCCAGACAGCCCTTCCCTCCAGCACCCCCTCCTTCTGATCTGAGCATGGGAGACACACCTGTGTACAGAGAAGCTGAGCTGTGCACTGTACCGCTTCCCTTGCAGACGCTGGTGGTGAAGCCAGAGGACGTGTACGCGATGAACCCCCCCAAGTTCGACCGGATCGAGGACATGGCCATGCTGACGCACCTGAATGAGCCGGCCGTGCTGTACAACCTCAAGGACCGCTACACCTCCTGGATGATCTACGTCAGTGCCCACGTCTGCAGGCTCCCGGGACCTGGGGTGGGATGGGGGAGTGGGGTGGAGATGCTCACGGGGAGATGGGCTTTAGAAGGATTAGTGTTCTACGAGGCTGTTGGATGGCATCGCCGACTCAATGGGCATGAGTTTGAGTAAACTCTGGGAGCTGGCGATGGACAGGGAGGCCTGGCATGCTGCAGTCCATGGGGTCGCAAAGAGTCAGACACAACTGAGCGACTGAACTGAACTGAGGCCACTGAACAAAAGAGAGACGAGAGAGATGGAGGAGGAGAAAGTGAGAGATGAGTGGGCCCAGGAGGGGACCAGAGGAGGGGTGCGGCTGAGGCCGGGTCCTGGTGCTGTCACTCAGCAGCTGTGGATGGTCACTGCACCCCTAGGGTCTCAGCTGCCTCATCCATAGAGAGAAATCGTATCCTGCCTCCTCTACAAGTTCCTCATAAAGAAAAGTGAAATAATAAAGGGGGAGGGTTTTATAGGCACACACCCATGTGTACATAAATATGTATACTTCATGCCCCCACAGACCTACTCGGGCCTCTTCTGCGTCACCGTCAACCCCTACAAGTGGCTGCCGGTATATAACCCCGAGGTGGTGGAGGGCTACCGGGGCAAGAAGCGCCAGGAGGCCCCGCCCCACATCTTCTCCATCTCTGACAACGCCTATCAGTTCATGCTCACAGGTAGGTCTCCAAGGAGGAAGCCTGGAGAGGCGGGCAGGGCTCAGGGAGGCTGCAGGTCTGGGATCAGCCGCCCCTCTAGCGTGCAGCCTCCACACAACTGGGAGGTGCTTAAGAAAAAGAAGAGGCCAGAGATTTTAGGGCCTTGCAGGCCTGGGTGAGAAGCTTGGATTTAATGCAAGCATGGGTTACTTCGCGTGAAACTGACATTTTTGTGGGCCCAAAACAAAGGCTGATAGTTTCATATGGTTCAACTTAATATGATGGGCAGCCAGTGGCTGGCTGTAAGCAGGGGCTTAACCTCTCTGATCCATATTCTCAAGGAGGAGTCTCTTTGAGCTCCCATGTAGGACAAAACAGAGTCGTTGTGCAGTGAACTCTGACTGCTGGAGACATGGAGAACTGGGAAGCTCTTTTTATTTTTATTAAAAATTTTTGATAGAAATATAATTGATTTACAATGTTGTATTAACTTCTTGTTTACAGCAGAGTGATTCAGATATATATATATATATATATTCAGATTTTTTCCATTGTGGTTTATGATAGGATATTGAATACAGTTCCCTGTGTTATACAGTAGGACCTTAATTATTTTATATACAGTAGTTTGTATCTAGTAATCCCCAAATCCTGATTTATTCCTCCCCCACCCCTCTTTCCCCTTCAGTAACCATAGGTTTATTTCCCATGTGAGTCTCTTTCTAGTTTCCAACTAGGTGCAGTTGTATCATATAGCCACACGTGAGTGACATATGGTATTTGTCTTTCTGTCTGACTTACTTCAGTTAGTTGGTACTTCTTAGGTTCATTCATGTTGGTGCAAATGGCATTATTTCACTCCTTTTTATGGCCAAGTAATATTCCGTTGTGTGTATGTACCACATCTTCTTAATCCACTCCTCTGTAGATGGACATTTAGGTTGAGAAAGTTCCTTTTATAATCCCATCAACCCTGTTTTATTTTTCCCTTTGGCAGATCGTGAAAACCAGTCTATTCTGATCACGTAAGTATCCAAGGTGTAGAGCGTTTTCACAACCGTGGCTCTTTGTCCCCAGGGCAGAAGGGGAAGATGCCACTTGCTTTGTTCTGTTAGTGAGAAAGTACAGAGAACAAAGTCTGGTTGCAAGATGGACGGGGGACAGGCGAGAAGGCGTGTGAGGCCTCGGGAAGCTGGGGATCCCCGCCCCGGGTGTCCCAGGGCTCTCCGAATGGTCTCCTCTTTGTGGGGAATCTCACATCTGATGTGGCTCAGGAGGCTGTTTACACTCACAGGACTCTCTTTCTCCTCCTCTCTCTTTCGATCACTCTGAATAGTGGAGAATCCGGGGCAGGAAAGACTGTGAACACCAAAAGGGTCATCCAGTACTTTGCAACGATTGCAGCGACTGGAGACCTCGCCAAGAAGAAGGACTCCAAGATGAGGGTAAGGAGAGGAGGCAGGCTGGCTCTGCTTCTGCTGCCAACCCTCCTCTTAACTTCAGAGTGAGGAGGCACAGGGTATGTGTGGGATGGGAGGTGCCTGTCTCCTCAAGGAAGGCGTGCTGGCAGGGCTGAAAATCTCACAGGACAGCCAGTTCTCCTAGACGATCCAGCGCATCGGTGATCTCACAGGACCAGATTCTGTGATTGCCCAGAAGACAAGTTTTAAGGCTCCACTGAGAAAAGTCAATCTGACATACACCAGAGTCACACACATCACCCGGGGAGAAAAGTACCGTCCACTTACCTTTCATAACGAATATATCCCAGCAGTGTGGTGTGAGCACAGGTGACCTCACCACCTGGAGAATGGAGGCACTGAAGGGTTAAATGAGGTTCAAGATTCCCAATCAGAGCCAAACACGACAGGGCGACAGGGCTGAGTGAGGTGCTGATGACGTGGTTGGGCCCTAGGCTAGAAAGCAGGGGCCAGGGAGGGACCAGCTGGGGAGGGGGTCATCGGAGCTCACCCTCACAGGGGCTCTTCCCGCCCTGACTCCCTGCTCCAGGGGACACTGGAAGACCAGATCATCAGTGCCAACCCGCTGCTGGAGGCCTTCGGGAATGCCAAGACTGTGAGGAACGACAACTCGTCCCGCTTTGTGAGTCTGTGCTGGGTCAAGCTGGGGCGTCCGCCAAGGCCAGCGAGCAGGCACGATCCCTGCTTCCAGGAACCTGCAGTCCTGGGGCTGGATAATGAAAGGAGGAGGAAACGAGTCCACAAGACACTCTGACAGTTCCCCAGTAGATGGGGCAGTAAAGGGGGCCGGGTCTCCTTTAGACAGGGCCGGCAGGGGAGCCCTCCTGGGGGGTGCTGGCCTGTGAACCTGAGATCCACAGGGTGAGGCCGGACACAGTTGCAGAGGCAGGGAGGGGACTGGTGGAGTCAAGGGATTTCCAGGGGGTCTGAGTGGCTGGAGTGAGGCAAGCTCTGCGAGATGAGGTCGGGAAGTGAGGAGGGGGGCGGTGGGAAGGGACCTGGAGCCTGGGAGCATGCAGGCCAGGAGAAGGGTCTGGTTTCATTCAGAAGTCAGGCTCCTGTTAGAGGGAAGTGATATGGTTTGATTTGCGTCTTGAACAGAACAGGACTCTGCTGACTGGGGTGGCATGTGGAAGCAGTGAGAACAAGGGAGTGGAGGAAGGCACAGCAAAGCTGGGAGAGAGGCGACAAGGATGCTTTACTGCAAGTTCCTGGGGAAAAGGTTCTGTTTCACTCCCCAGATGGGCAGGAACGCCTGGAGTCAGGCTACCTGGTCTCCCTTCCCCGACAGGGCAAGTTCATACGCATCCATTTTGGTACCACGGGGAAGCTGGCCTCTGCAGATATTGAAACATGTAAGTAGATTCCTAGGATCAGATGTTTTGGGACATCGGGGCAACAGTTTGGAAGACACGCCTGTGTTTGTGTTCCTAGATCTGCTGGAAAAGTCAAGGGTGACCTTCCAGCTGAAGGCTGAGAGAAGCTACCACATCTTTTACCAGATTCTTTCCAACAAGAAGCCTGAGCTCATAGGTGAGGATGCCCCCAGAGGGGCTGGTCTGGGGCCTGTCAGCTCTTAGGTGAGTGGACTGAAGAGAGTTGTGCCTACTCGCAGAGAAAATTTGTTTTAGAAATGGGGTGTGGCTGTTTTGACAGTGATGTGCCAATTTGAGAAATGCAATGCAATGGACAGAAAAAGAATGAGGCACGATGGCCTTCAGCTTTGGTTCATGGAAACTGGCTGAACGACTTAGTGTTTCGTGGTCCTCCGATGCCCTCTTGTGGTCAGCCACAAAACCAATCTTCCACCAACTGCTGGGAGGCCCGCGCCAAGTCGGAGGAACTGCCCCACTGGTGGATGTCCACCCCGCTTTTCATTTGGCACCTAATAGGGGCTCCGTGCCCTTCTCTGCTCTCTGGCTATGTCTACTCAGCATTATGGGCCCAATCCTGGAAACAGGCTGCAGCTTTCAACAGGTTTTGGAAAAAGACGGCGATTCTACCAAACTACCTGGGCTTCCTTCTAGTGGCTCTCTGCGTCCTGGCCCACGCTCAGCCTGTTTTCCTGATTAATCTTTCCCAACCAACTTGGATCTGTGCTGTCTGCACACGAAGCAAAATGGTTTAAATGTTCTCTCTGGGGTTTGTACCCTGTGTGGCCAAGGTGGGTGCAGAGTCTTCCCTGGACTTTATATTCAGCCACGGCGTGAGTATGAGAGGCTGTTTAGCCCCAGGCGGAGGTGTTTCCTTTGCACCCATGTGACCCCCGCTAACTGGTCATCATTGCAGAGCTGCTGCTCATCACAACCAACCCTTATGACTACCCCTTCATCAGCCAGGGTGAGATCCTGGTGGCCAGCATTGACGACGCTGAGGAGCTGCTGGCCACAGATGTAAGTAGATTAGGGAGAAGGATGTGTGTGTGGCGGGGGGCTCCTGCTCCATCACTGACGTCAGCCAGCTGACGCTCTCTCCTGCAATGCCAGAGCGCCATCGACATCCTGGGCTTCACCCCCGAGGAGAAGTCTGGGCTCTACAAGCTGACGGGCGCTGTGATGCACTACGGGAACATGAAGTTCAAGCAGAAGCAGCGGGAGGAGCAGGCCGAGCCGGACGGCACGNAGCGCCATCGACATCCTGGGCTTCACCCCCGAGGAGAAGTCTGGGCTCTACAAGCTGACGGGCGCTGTGATGCACTACGGGAACATGAAGTTCAAGCAGAAGCAGCGGGAGGAGCAGGCCGAGCCGGACGGCACGGAAGGTAGCCCATCACCCACTGGGACGTGCACTAGAGCCGGGGCCTCCCTTGAAAGTGATCAGTCCTCCTCCCTGTGGAGTGACGAGCCCCTGTGGGGCTCAGATGCTGACAGCTTACTGCCCTGTCTGCTGAGTCACTCGAGTGGTCCTGCTTCAGACACGGTGAGGAGTGACCAGGGTTTTCTGCAACCCAGTGCTGCCTTTTCACAAAGCCCATTATATTCTCTGAGTGACTTAGTGCCCACAGGTGAACAGTTTAGAGACATGTAATGTAAACACACGGAGCTGAGCTGAGCTGAGCCTTGAACCATCTGGAGGGTTTTCAGAGTGGTCCTTTGGCTTTGCCAGTTATCTGGGGTTTCCCTTGTAACTGGCCTTCTTTCTTGCCAGTGGCTGACAAGACAGCCTATCTGATGGGCCTGAATTCTTCAGACCTCCTGAAAGCTTTATGCTTCCCCAGAGTGAAAGTTGGGAATGAGTATGTTACCAAGGGCCAGACTGTGGATCAGGTAAGTGACTGCCAGGAGGCTGGGAAGGGATGCAGGCACTCGATGGCTACTGCCCACAGATGCAACACAGGTGTGACCACCCCCCAACACAGGTGCACCACGCCGTGAACGCCCTCTCCAAATCCGTCTATGAGAAGTTGTTCCTGTGGATGGTCACCCGCATCAACCAGCAGCTGGACACCAAGCTGCCGAGACAGCACTTCATTGGCGTCCTGGACATCGCAGGCTTTGAGATCTTCGAGGTTTGCATTTCCGATATTCAGGTGGCTTTATGTCGGGGGCTGGTTCTCAGGATCACAGGCAAGATGTCCAGGCAGCCACTTGTTACTCCATATCACATCTGGGAGGGGCACTAGATGGAGCGTGGGTCAGGTAGAAGCATGTACACCCATTAGAGCATGTTGTCAATGTCTACCAGGTAAAAGACTTGCCGGTGAATAAAAGATGAGCTTGAAGTTTGTAGATGATGACGAGAAGTATGTAAGTTCACAGAAGACCATCTATAGATAAGACAAACTGTAGTCAGGGTCCAGGAGAGGCCCAGGACGTGGACTAAGGAGACGGAGAGGTATCTTCTAGCTTGAGTTCCAGAGAAAACTCTAAGACATGATGTGAGCTGAGCCCAAGAATGTGACCATACCTGAAAGCATAGCTGAGCTGCTGGGAGGCCGAGACAAGGAGAAAGAAGAAGGTTGGTGGGTCTTTGACTTTGAAAGCAGTCTAACCTTCCGTGTGGACATTATGTTTTTGATGTTAGTATAACAGCCTGGAGCAGCTGTGCATCAACTTCACCAACGAGAAACTGCAACAGTTTTTCAACCACCACATGTTCGTGCTGGAGCAAGAGGAGTACAAGAAGGAAGGCATCGAGTGGACGTTCATCGACTTCGGGATGGACCTGGCCGCCTGCATCGAGCTCATCGAGAAGGTACCTGCCATGTGTGCTTGGTAACCGCCCCTCACAGGCCTGATGCTTATCACTGCAGCTCACACCCACTCACCCCATGTGCGCTCTGCCTTCGTCCAGCCTATGGGCATCTTCTCCATCCTGGAAGAGGAGTGCATGTTCCCCAAGGCCACAGACACCTCCTTCAAGAACAAGCTGTATGACCAGCACCTGGGCAAGTCTGCCAACTTCCAGAAGCCCAAGGTGGTCAAGGGCAGACCTGAGGCCCACTTCTCCCTGATCCACTACGCGGGCACCGTGGACTACAGTGTCTCGGGCTGGCTGGAGAAGAACAAGGACCCCCTGAACGAGACGGTGGTCGGGCTGTACCAGAAGTCCTCCAACAGGCTCCTGGCACACCTCTACGCCACCTTCACCACGGCGGATGGTAATAGATTCCCAGGCTGCCTCGAATCCACCCTTCTCCCCCTGCTCAACCCACAAAGGAAACAGCTCTGAAGGCCTGCTAACATCACACACCATCTTTTCTTTCAGCTGACAGCGGAAAGAAGAAAGTTGCCAANTGAGCTGAGCTGAGCCTTGAACCATCTGGAGGGTTTTCAGAGTGGTCCTTTGGCTTTGCCAGTTATCTGGGGTTTCCCTTGTAACTGGCCTTCTTTCTTGCCAGTGGCTGACAAGACAGCCTATCTGATGGGCCTGAATTCTTCAGACCTCCTGAAAGCTTTATGCTTCCCCAGAGTGAAAGTTGGGAATGAGTATGTTACCAAGGGCCAGACTGTGGATCAGGTAAGTGACTGCCAGGAGGCTGGGAAGGGATGCAGGCACTCGATGGCTACTGCCCACAGATGCAACACAGGTGTGACCACCCCCCAACACAGGTGCACCACGCCGTGAACGCCCTCTCCAAATCCGTCTATGAGAAGTTGTTCCTGTGGATGGTCACCCGCATCAACCAGCAGCTGGACACCAAGCTGCCGAGACAGCACTTCATTGGCGTCCTGGACATCGCAGGCTTTGAGATCTTCGAGGTTTGCGTTTCCGATATTCAGGTGGCTTTATGTCGGGGGCTGGTTCTCAGGATCACAGGCAAGATGTCCAGGCAGCCACTTGTTACTCCATATCACATCTGGGAGGGGCACTAGATGGAGCGTGGGTCAGGTAGAAGCATGTACACCCATTAGAGCATGTTGTCAATGTCTACCAGGTAAAAGACTTGCCGGTGAATAAAAGATGAGCTTGAAGTTTGTAGATGATGACGAGAAGTATGTAAGTTCACAGAAGACCATCTATAGATAAGACAAACTGTAGTCAGGGTCCAGGAGAGGCCCAGGACGTGGACTAAGGAGACGGAGAGGTATCTTCTAGCTTGAGTTCCAGAGAAAACTCTAAGACATGATGTGAGCTGAGCCCAAGAATGTGACCATACCTGAAAGCATAGCTGAGCTGCTGGGAGGCCGAGACAAGGAGAAAGAAGAAGGTTGGTGGGTCTTTGACTTTGAAAGCAGTCTAACCTTCCGTGTGGACATTATGTTTTTGATGTTAGTATAACAGCCTGGAGCAGCTGTGCATCAACTTCACCAACGAGAAACTGCAACAGTTTTTCAACCACCACATGTTCGTGCTGGAGCAAGAGGAGTACAAGAAGGAAGGCATCGAGTGGACGTTCATCGACTTCGGGATGGACCTGGCCGCCTGCATCGAGCTCATCGAGAAGGTACCTGCCATGTGTGCTTGGTAACCGCCCCTCACAGGCCTGATGCTTATCACTGCAGCTCACACCCACTCACCCCATGTGCGCTCTGCCTTCGTCCAGCCTATGGGCATCTTCTCCATCCTGGAAGAGGAGTGCATGTTCCCCAAGGCCACAGACACCTCCTTCAAGAACAAGCTGTATGACCAGCACCTGGGCAAGTCTGCCAACTTCCAGAAGCCCAAGGTGGTCAAGGGCAGACCTGAGGCCCACTTCTCCCTGATCCACTACGCGGGCACCGTGGACTACAGTGTCTCGGGCTGGCTGGAGAAGAACAAGGACCCCCTGAACGAGACGGTGGTCGGGCTGTACCAGAAGTCCTCCAACAGGCTCCTGGCACACCTCTACGCCACCTTCACCACGGCGGATGGTAATAGATTCCCAGGCTGCCTCGAATCCACCCTTCTCCCCCTGCTCAACCCACAAAGGAAACAGCTCTGAAGGCCTGCTAACATCACACACCATCTTTTCTTTCAGCTGACAGCGGAAAGAAGAAAGTTGCCAAGAAAAAGGGTTCTTCCTTCCAAACCGTCTCTGCCCTTTTCAGGGTAAGAAAGATAGAAGTTTATTTGCTTGTAATTGGCTTAAGTCCTCTCAAAATGAGCAACGTAGAGATGCTGAACTTGGTTTATTCAAGAATAGTGATGTGGTCTTAACCTGCATACTGCCACTTAGGAGAGTGGTGGTGTATGTAGATGAGTGCTAACAATTGGAGGACCAGAATTTAACCCCATCTTACAGGCAACTGGCCAGGTTGCCTGGGGGTGAGTCCTCAGCATGAACTCTCTGACTAGCCTGAAGGACACAAGGCAGTAGCATCTCAGGCGCCCAGTGGAGGCGGACGGCGCCCCCGAGGTAACCCAGCAGGCGTCCTGTACTTGCCTGGTCTCTGGCTCACTGTGAAGCAAGACTGTCATATCAGTGTCTTGCCTACACTTCTTGCCAAATGGACTACAGAAAGACCTTTTGAAAAGAGTTAAATAAGACCTTTATCAGAATTCACTAGAAGTTTAATATATCTTTTTTTGTTACACTATATCTCTGTGTCTGTAAAAGCCTACAGTCTGCTCACCGTAAAACTGAATCTTTCTCTTTTAGGAAAACCTGAACAAATTGATGTCAAATTTAAGAACAACACACCCTCACTTTGTGCGCTGTATAATTCCCAACGAGACCAAAACCCCAGGTAAGATGCCCGCAGCTCTGGAGGCGGTGGTAAGACGTCCGTGGCTCTGGAGGCGGTGAGGTCAGGTTTCAGGAGAGTCTGTGCGAAGCTGGGGTTGCTTCTCTTCTCAGGGGCCATGGAGCACAGCCTGGTCCTGCACCAGCTGCGCTGTAACGGCGTGCTGGAGGGAATCCGCATCTGCAGGAAGGGCTTTCCCAACAGGATCCTCTACGGGGACTTCAAACAGAGGTGCGTAGTAAGAGGGCTTCCCCAGCGGCTCAGCGGTCAAAACTGCCTGCCCATGCTGGAGACCTGGGTTCGATCCTGGGTCAGGAAGATCCCCTGGAGAAGGGCATGGCAACCCACTCCAGTATTCTTGCCTGGAGAATTCCNTCAAACAGAGGTGCGTAGTGAGAGGGCTTCCCCAGCGGCTCAGCGGTCAAAACTGCCTGCCCATGCTGGAGACCTGGGTTCGATCCTGGGTCAGGAAGATCCCCTGGAGAAGGGCATGGCAACCCACTCCAGTATTCTTGCCTGGAGAATTCCATGCACAGAGGAGCCTGGCAGGCTGCAATCTGTGGTGCTGCAAAGAGTTGGACATGACTTAGCAACTGGACATGCATATGTGATAGAAATGTTACATTTGTTTCTTGAGGTGTGTAAATGCTAGAATTTGAGAGGGAAAAACACTGAACAGCTGTGGACTCCATGTAAAATGATTTAACCACCATCTGGTCAAGGTATACATGCTTCTTTCTCCCACACTTTCTCAGGGCCTTCTCTGATACACCACGTGGCAGAAAAGGATGTGGCAAAGAAGAGTTGGGAGGCCTAGATTTCAGGCCACTGTTTGGCCTGTGACCAAGGGCGAGTTTCCTTCCCTCTCAGGACCTTGGCCTTCTTGCCTCTTGGAAAAGAGGCCTGAACTGGTTTCCAAAGTTCATGTCTTTGCTAATAGCCTATCATGTTTCTTGCAGAAGGCAATGGCACCCCACTCCAGTACTCTTGCCTGGAAAATCCCATGGATGGAGGAGCCTGGNGGAGCAGCTGGCGATCGTGGAGCGCAGAGCCAACCTGCTGCAGGCCGAGGTGGAGGAGCTGCGGGCCACCCTGGAGCAGACGGAGAGGAGCAGGAAGATCGCAGAGCAGGAGCTCCTGGATGCCAGTGAGCGCGTCCAGCTCCTGCACACCCAGGTGAGCGGAGGGGAGGCGGGGCAGGGTCCTGGCCTTGGACGTGCCAGGTGGTAACCCTGCTCCTCCCGCCGCAGAACACCAGCCTCATCCACACCAAGAAGAAGCTGGAGACGGACCTCGCGCAGCTCCAGAGTGAGGTTGAGGATGCCAGCAGGGACGCGAGGAACGCTGAAGAGAAAGCGAAGAAGGCCATCACCGACGTGAGGCCCCCCGCTGCCCTGCATTCCACCCAGGCCTTCTCTCTCCAGCCCTGAGCTGGCTCCCGTCAGGGGGGGGCGCCCCAGGGCACATGTGGGGTGAGCTCTGCTCTAGAAGCACTCCCCCGACCCAGCGTGTGCCCTCCCACACGTTAATAAGGGCGGCATGAAAAATAACAGGAGTGTGGATGAGAAAGACCGGAAGGAATTCTGTTCATGTCTTGTGTCCTGGGAGAGGTATGCTCTTCTTCCCTTCTATTTATGACTGATTCCAAGTATGAAAACGAGACACTCCCCCCCCCTCCCCCCCCCCGCCTTGTTTGGACCGTACTTAGCAGTCAGGTC
>SJYV01027065.1:54988-87015 GCA_006410875.1 Neotragus pygmaeus | reverse complement strand
CCCCCCCCCCCCCCCCCCCCGCCTTGTTTGGACCGTACTTAGCAGTCAGGTCACCTCAGAGAACGCCTGCTTCCCGCCCCAGCACTCACCTTCCTGCTCCAGAGGCCGGTGCCTGGACGCGCGGTTCCCACAGCGCCACCCGCTGCTGGTGGGGAGCACTACCCCGCGATTATTCCCGCCCTGCACCGTCCGCACCTCCAGTTCCGGTAGCCTCCCGACCCCACACCCGTGACGCTGGGTTATAGACTCAAGAGTCCTGAAACTCACGGGTTGGTAGTGAAAGAAGGGATTTCCTTGGGATGGGGCGGTCCCAAAGGGGCCAGTTTAAGAAAGGGAAGAAACCATTTCCCATGCAGCCCTTGGAGGTCTCACTGTCCGGCTTACCTGCCTGGTGCAGCTCTTCCCAGAGTCCATGGTGGCGTGGTGGGCTCAGGCATCATGTCACCTGTGTCCTTGGTCAGCAGCATGGCTCTAGCCCTCCGGGTCCCCAGATTTTGACAGTTCCAAGCGCCTGACCTTTGTTTACATCTCAGTGGGATGATGCGCTTTTCAGGCGGCCATGATGGCCGAGGAGCTGAAGAAGGAGCAGGACACCAGCGCCCACCTGGAGCGGATGAANTGTCACCTGTGTCCTTGGTCAGCAGCATGGCTCTAGCCCTCCGGGTCCCCAGATTTTGACAGTTCCAAGCGCCTGACCTTTGTTTACATCTCAGTGGGATGATGCGCTTTTCAGGCGGCCATGATGGCCGAGGAGCTGAAGAAGGAGCAGGACACCAGCGCCCACCTGGAGCGGATGAAGAAGAACCTGGAGCAGACGGTGAAGGACCTGCAGCACCGCCTGGACGAGGCCGAGCAGCTGGCCCTGAAGGGCGGGAAGAAGCAGATCCAGAAGCTGGAGGCGCGGGTACTCGGGGGAGGGACCCCAGCCTAGCAGGCAGAGCTTTCCAGCCTGCCCTGGTCATGCCCCATCCAGCCCCAGACTGACTTCCCAAGTGCTCCCCCAGATCCGAGAGCTGGAGTCCGAGCTTGAGGGGGAGCAGAAGAAGAACACTGAGTCTGTCAAGGGCCTGAGGAAGTATGAGCGGCGGGTCAAGGAGTTAACTTACCAGGCGAGTGGAAGGAAACCCCAGGGGCATTTCCTCTGTAACGCGGAACCTCACCCTGGGTCCTCTCTGGAAACAGGGAGAAACTCTTTAGCCCAGGCACTGGGACCTTTTGCGTCCCTGTCCCCCCCTGGCGACCTGCCATCCCATGTTCTCTCTTGAAGAGTGAAGAGGACAGGAAGAATGTGCTGAGATTACAGGATCTGGTGGACAAACTTCAAGTGAAGGTCAAGTCCTACAAGAGGCAGGCGGAGGAGGCTGTAAGTCAGCAGGACCCCAGGGCGACAACCCGCCCTGCTTCTGCCCGGGAGCTCCAGAGAGGCGCTCACTGCTCACACCCACTTGACTCTCTTTTAGGATGAACAAGCCAACGCTCATCTCACCAAGTTCCGAAAAGCTCAGCATGAGCTGGAGGAGGCTGAGGAACGGGCCGATATTGCCGAATCTCAAGTCAATAAGCTGCGAGCGAAGACCCGTGACTTCACCTCCAGCCGGGTAGGTGGTCCTGAGGCACTGGGTGGGGAGGACGAGGAGGGGAAGTGTGGCTCCCGGGGAGGAAGCCCCCCGAGATGGAGACATTTTTGAGATGGACGGGACCCTGGAGCACCATCGCCTTTAGAACTGGTCCGTCTGGGATTTGCTTAGAGCCACACAGCTGAGAAGAGCCCGGCTAAACCCAGGTCCGTGAGTCCCTATAAAACACTGTCCTGAAGCGCGAGGAGCGGTCCCTCCGTGGGAATGGAGCTCTCGGGCGCCCTCTGCCGCCGGCATCTGTCACCGCACTCACCGCGTGTAGGTCCCTAAGTGAAAGTCGCTCAGTTGTGTCTGACTCTTTGTGACCCCATGGACTGTAGCCCACGAGGTTCCTCTGTCCATGGGATTCTCCAGGCAAGAACACTGGAGTGGGTAGTAGCCATTCCCTTCTCCAGGGTCTCCTCCCAACTCAGGGATGGAACCCAGGTCTCCTGCATTGCAGGTGGATTCTTTACCAGCTGAGACACTAGGGAAGACCACCCCTGGGCTGTTCTGAGGACCAGGCTCTCAGGCCTGGGGTGACGGCCACCACGTAGACAGTCGTGTAGACCGCATGCTTGCCGGGAGGGGAAGCAGCAGGAAGCGAGGCTCTGCGGACAGAACTAGAAATGCCCATTTTCTCCCCAGATGGTGGTCCACGAGAGTGAAGAGTGAGCCCCTCCTCTGCAACAGGACAGAAAATATGCAAAATGTGTATTTTCATGGTTCCTGACTCTGATACTTTCCATGTGACTGCTTTTCACATGCAATAAACTTTGTTTTCAGTTTGGGGCTGTTTCATTGTGTTTGTTTTCTCTTCCCAGTGTGGAAATGGTTCACTGGTGATATTTATGCCCAATGTGGAAATCCAAGCAGATGGCTTGATAAAGCTATTCTGCATATTTTCTGGGGTGTGTATGTGGGGACAGGGGGAGATTGCTTTTGGTTTACATTTGAGATTAGGTTAACCACTGCTGTGGCAGGAGAAGGGGGAGTTTGTCCAAAGAGTCATCTCCCAGTACAACATGAGGGAAGCATGAAGTCTTGGTTCAGGAAAGCCCTGTCTCAAGTTGAACTGGGTTATAAGGCAGGGGCTAGAGTCCCCCTACAGCCTCTCAGGGAACTGCCCTGGAGTACAGGAAAAGTTTGTTAGGCAGCACTCCACATGAGCGCTGTGCTAACTACTGGGAATACACAAATGAGTGAAATAGCGCCAGTTCCCCCAGAGCTCGGGCAACATCTGCCACTGAGTTCTCGGCTCAGTCTGCATGATTTCAAAGCCACACAGCAGAAAATCCCAGCTCTCCCCAGGGTAAGCCTGTCTTTACGAGAAAATACAGTAGGAAGTCAGAATACTACCTGGGTGACCTGCTATAGAAACAGAATCGTCAAACTTGGAATTATTTGTTCGTCATTATCAGAAATATTGTCAAGTGCCCTCCTTTATCTGATTCGGGGGGATTAGATGACCCAGACTTACTCAGGAGGAGTTAAAGCACCAGGAGAGCTCAGCGCCTTCTGGGATTTTTCATCCACAGAAAGAGGGCCACTGTGGCCTGTCAGTGATTTCAGATCATTTTACCTCAAAGACCACATCTCTCTGTCGTGCTTTCCTCCTTTCTGGCAACGCTGACTAGAACATGCTGTGTCCTCCTGGGGGGTCTCCTGTTGAAAGGAATCCTAGCAGTGAGACCAAGGCTGGGCCAGGCCTGGCCTGAGGCTGGGCCAAGGGTTGCGTTTGCCCAGAGCCTCTCTGCTGCACACTGATGGCTATAGGCCACCTTACAGGGAAAGTGGGGGATAGAAAAAGCAGACAAAGCTTGTTACAGAGGTGTTCAAACCAGTAGATGAAGAAGGAATGAAAGGTCTGGCACATCACCATTTTTTATACAAATTATGGACCCCTGTTGAATTATGGCTACTAGTATCACAAAAATAAGACAACAAGACAAGACATGCCTGCAGAAGTATATACCTGTCTCTTATACACATCTAGATGTGTATAAGAGACAGCATGTCACCTGTGTCCTTGGTCAGCAGCATGGCTCTAGCCCTCCGGGTCCCCAGATTTTGACAGTTCCAAGCGCCTGACCTTTGTTTACATCTCAGTGGGATGATGCGCTTTTCAGGCGGCCATGATGGCCGAGGAGCTGAAGAAGGAGCAGGACACCAGCGCCCACCTGGAGCGGATGAAGAAGAACCTGGAGCAGACGGTGAAGGACCTGCAGCACCGCCTGGACGAGGCCGAGCAGCTGGCCCTGAAGGGCGGGAAGAAGCAGATCCAGAAGCTGGAGGCGCGGGTACTCGGGGGAGGGACCCCAGCCTAGCAGGCAGAGCTTTCCAGCCTGCCCTGGTCATGCCCCATCCAGCCCCAGACTGACTTCCCAAGTGCTCCCCCAGATCCGAGAGCTGGAGTCCGAGCTTGAGGGGGAGCAGAAGAAGAACACTGAGTCTGTCAAGGGCCTGAGGAAGTATGAGCGGCGGGTCAAGGAGTTAACTTACCAGGCGAGTGGAAGGAAACCCCAGGGGCATTTCCTCTGTAACGCGGAACCTCACCCTGGGTCCTCTCTGGAAACAGGGAGAAACTCTTTAGCCCAGGCACTGGGACCTTTTGCGTCCCTGTCCCCCCCTGGCGACCTGCCATCCCATGTTCTCTCTTGAAGAGTGAAGAGGACAGGAAGAATGTGCTGAGATTACAGGATCTGGTGGACAAACTTCAAGTGAAGGTCAAGTCCTACAAGAGGCAGGCGGAGGAGGCTGTAAGTCAGCAGGACCCCAGGGCGACAACCCGCCCTGCTTCTGCCCGGGAGCTCCAGAGAGGCGCTCACTGCTCACACCCACTTGACTCTCTTTTAGGATGAACAAGCCAACGCTCATCTCACCAAGTTCCGAAAAGCTCAGCATGAGCTGGAGGAGGCTGAGGAACGGGCCGATATTGCCGAATCTCAAGTCAATAAGCTGCGAGCGAAGACTCGTGACTTCACCTCCAGCCGGGTAGGTGGTCCTGAGGCACTGGGTGGGGAGGACGAGGAGGGGAAGTGTGGCTCCCGGGGAGGAAGCCCCCCGAGATGGAGACATTTTTGAGATGGACGGGACCCTGGAGCACCATCGCCTTTAGAACTGGTCCGTCTGGGATTTGCTTAGAGCCACACAGCTGAGAAGAGCCCGGCTAAACCCAGGTCCGTGAGTCCCTATAAAACACTGTCCTGAAGCGCGAGGAGCGGTCCCTCCGTGGGAATGGAGCTCTCGGGCGCCCTCTGCCGCCGGCATCTGTCACCGCACTCACCGCGTGTAGGTCCCTAAGTGAAAGTCGCTCAGTTGTGTCTGACTCTTTGTGACCCCATGGACTGTAGCCCACGAGGTTCCTCTGTCCATGGGATTCTCCAGGCAAGAACACTGGAGTGGGTAGTAGCCATTCCCTTCTCCAGGGTCTCCTCCCAACTCAGGGATGGAACCCAGGTCTCCTGCATTGCAGGTGGATTCTTTACCAGCTGAGACACTAGGGAAGACCACCCCTGGGCTGTTTTGAGGACCAGGCTCTCAGGCCTGGGGTGACGGCCACCACGTAGACAGTCGTGTAGACCGCATGCTTGCCGGGAGGGGAAGCAGCAGGAAGCGAGGCTCTGCGGACAGAACTAGAAATGCCCATTTTCTCCCCAGATGGTGGTCCACGAGAGTGAAGAGTGAGCCCCTCCTCTGCAACAGGACAGAAAATATGCAAAATGTGTATTTTCATGGTTCCTGACTCTGATACTTTCCATGTGACTGCTTTTCACATGCAATAAACTTTGTTTTCAGTTTGGGGCTGTTTCATTGTGTTTGTTTTCTCTTCCCAGTGTGGAAATGGTTCACTGGTGATATTTATGCCCAATGTGGAAATCCAAGCAGATGGCTTGATAAAGCTATTCTGCATATTTTCTGGGGTGTGTATGTGGGGACAGGGGGAGATTGCTTTTGGTTTACATTTGAGATTAGGTTAACCACTGCTGTGGCAGGAGAAGGGGGAGTTTGTCCAAAGAGTCATCTCCCAGTACAACATGAGGGAAGCATGAAGTCTTGGTTCAGGAAAGCCCTGTCTCAAGTTGAACTGGGTTATAAGGCAGGGGCTAGAGTCCCCCTACAGCCTCTCAGGGAACTGCCCTGGAGTACAGGAAAAGTTTGTTAGGCAGCACTCCACATGAGCGCTGTGCTAACTACTGGGAATACACAAATGAGTGAAATAGCGCCAGTTCCCCCAGAGCTCGGGCAACATCTGCCACTGAGTTCTCGGCTCAGTCTGCATGATTTCAAAGCCACACAGCAGAAAATCCCAGCTCTCCCCAGGGTAAGCCTGTCTTTACGAGAAAATACAGTAGGAAGTCAGAATACTACCTGGGTGACCTGCTATAGAAACAGAATCGTCAAACTTGGAATTATTTGTTCGTCATTATCAGAAATATTGTCAAGTGCCCTCCTTTATCTGATTCGGGGGGATTAGATGACCCAGACTTACTCAGGAGGAGTTAAAGCACCAGGAGAGCTCAGCGCCTTCTGGGATTTTTCATCCACAGAAAGAGGGCCACTGTGGCCTGTCAGTGATTTCAGATCATTTTACCTCAAAGACCACATCTCTCTGTCGTGCTTTCCTCCTTTCTGGCAACGCTGACTAGAACGTGCTGTGTCCTCCTGGGGGGTCTCCTGTTGAAAGGAATCTTAGCAGTGAGACCAAGGCTGGGCCAGGCCTGGCCTGAGGCTGGGCCAAGGGTTGCGTTTGCCCAGAGCCTCTCTGCTGCACACTGATGGCTATAGGCCACCTTACAGGGAAAGTGGGGGATAGAAAAAGCAGACAAAGCTTGTTACAGAGGTGTTCAAACCAGTAGATGAAGAAGGAATGAAAGGTCTGGCACATCACCATTTTTTATACAAATTATGGACCCCTGTTGAATTATGGCTACTAGTATCACAAAAATAAGACAACAAGACAAGACATGCCTGCAGAAGTATATACATCACTGCCCAGGAAAAATTCCCATCCAGCAATCACACTGGGTTCTGATCCAGACCCTAATTGTATCCACCAACTTACAGGAAAGCAGAAACAGACCCAAGATAGAACCAATAAACTCCAGGACATGGGGAACGCAACTGAACACAACATCTAGTTTTTTCAATAAATGAATCACAAGGGAAAATGTCCGTGAAAGAAATGGAAGGAGGAATTCTAGATTAAAAGAGACTCAGCCCTATCCACCAAATGCTTGGCTTGGACCTTGTTAGGATACACATGTATATCCCATCGGGTAAAATGTGAATAATGACTAGATATTTGATGATATGGGATTATTGTTTATTTTCAAGGTGATACTATGACAGTGTTTTCTAAAATAGTCCTTATCTTTTAAAAATACATAATAAAATACAGATAAGAAAGGAAGAAAGAAAAGAGAGGCAGGCGGGCAAGCAAGACCACCTTTGAAGTGAACTCAATTTATAGAATTTTAAGCAAAGAATTGATGAGATACCTGATGCATGTTATGTAGACCGGGGCCATAAAGGTGAAAACCCCTGAGGCTTTAGGACCTGCCACGCCCACACACTGACAAAGCACATTTCACTTGAAGAAGGTGAGCAGGTGGGGTTGTGGAAGCAATCTGTAACTTTCCAATTAGGCTCTGATTTGGTGAGGGGCTTGACTTTGCCAACAAAGGCCCGTATAGTCAAAGCTGTGGTTTTTCCAGTAGTCATGTATGGATGTGAGAGTTGGACCATAAAGAAAGCTGAGCACTGAAGAATTGATGCTTTTTAACCATGGTATTGGACTCTTCAGAGTCCCTTGGACTACAAGGAGATACAACCAGTCAATCCTAAAGGAAATCAGTTCTGAATATTCATTGGAAGGACTGATGCTGAAGCTGAAGCTCCAATACATTGGCCACTTGATGCAAAGAGCTGACTCATTAGAAAAGACTCTGATGTTGGTAAAGATTGAAGGCAGGAGGAGAAGGGGATTCCAGAGGACAAGATGGTTGGATGGCATCACTGACTCAATGGACATGAGTTTGAGCAAACTCCGGGAGATGATGAAGGACGGGGAAGCCTGGTGTGCTGCAGTCTATGGGGTCGCAAAGAGTCGGACACGACTGAGCAACGAACAACAACACAATGGTAACATTCATTTTCCATTAATATTGTGAACAACTGTGCCAGTGTTCTTTTATTCCACGAAGCAAAGGATGCCCATGACTATAGAAAATATAAGCCCTATTACTGTAGAGAGAAAGGAAAGCATGAACCTCATTCCAAATAAGCCCCAGCCGCGCCCCACATGGGAGCAGGGGGAGTCAAGTCTGGGAGCAGAGAGGGGTAGGGTGGACTCGAGCCTGTCCCCTGAACTCCGTCCCCAGCTCTCAGCCCCGAGTGTTGACCCAGTGATGACAAATCGGGGCTGTCGCCCCTGCTTCACAGACGGAACCACAGAGTAACGAGCTCAAGGCCACACTGGGATTCTCCCTAGCACCCAAACTCCTCCGCACTACAAAACACTGCCTCCCTCAGCAGCTGGGAAACAGACGCGACAAGTACCTTGAGGAGGTGGGCTTGGGGATGAGAGTCCGTCAGAAATGGACAGATAAACCCACGGCGCACACGTTTTTTCCTTTTGACTGTTACCATTTCTGTTAAGTTCCTCCAGGCCTCCACTCTGACCTTTCTTGTCCCATCAGCCCAGCCCACTCTGTCTTAAGAGAGTCTCCCTTCAGACAGGCCAACTCACTAGGAACTTGGTGACCTTTAGCTCATCTGCAATATTGCCTGGTCCTTTTACATGTAAGCCCCAAAACAGAGTAGCAAAAAAGGGTCCCCCCTTCAGGCTAAGTTCTCTGGGTGGAATCCCACCACCTTCAGATTAAGAGTCACTTCAAGTTACGTTTCCTTTGTATAGATAGTCTCACCTTTTATTATCTTTTTCCTGGTACTTGAACATAGAATTTATTAATTCTCCCTCTGTAATTCTTACACTATCCAGAAAACTTTCTGAAGTCTTTACTGAGCCAAATCTCTTGGCAGTAGATTTCTATTTTTTATTACCTTTTATAATTTTTTAATTACACAAGAAATACATGATCAACACAGGATTTTAAAAATACATCTGTCAACTCTAAAGGGACTGTAGGCAGACTGCTTTATTTAGAAGTGGGGAGATCCTGATTTATGACGGTTAGGGGGCCCCCTTCCTCGGAACGTGTAAGGGACTCGGCTTCTAATAAAACCCACATGTCCTCATGGCGGGGGTGGGAGGGGAAGGGGGATAATTGGCTGCACTCTGCAGCCGCCTCCTCCTCCTGCTGGAGAAGGCTGCCTCCCCCTGCCTTTTCCATGCCTGGTCCCCGCGACAGCTGAGAGCTTTAATAAAGCAAACTGTGCCTGGGAATGTGGGCTGAGGAAGCCTCCCAGAAGGTGGAGGTCTATTTCTACCCCTCCCAATAATCCCACTGCTAAAAACAGCTGAGGTTGAGCCATCCCGAGGCTGCTTGCTGGGGCCCAGCCACGGTCCGGTTACCCTGAGCAAGGCCTAGACGTTCCGGAGGCCCTCAAGCCCACAGTGGCAGCAGCCGGGACCCAGGATGGTATAGACTATTTTTAGCTAAGATGTGTCATGCTTTCCACGGTAGTGAGGAGCAAGAAGCCTGGGCATCTGGGGGCCTTCTCCATGTTTGATCAAACAAGGGGTGGTCCTCAGAGCCCCAAGGTGGAGCAGGGGAGCGGGTGCTAGATGCCCTCAGGCTGCCTTCATCAAGACCCCTGACGGCAGCCTGCAGAGAGAAGGGGCAGCTCAGGTAAAGGAAACGGACCATTGTCATCAGCAGAGGGTTACCCAGAAACACACAGACACAGAGGAAATAAGTCGGAGCCTCAAGAACCGTCAAGAAAATAGGAGTACTCAAAGATGATGGAAACAAAGCAAACCACAGAGGCAACGGGGAACCAAGGAAGGTGACAGGGTGACACGTTCCATAGTCAGAAACCAAAAGAGAGGCAGTCCCTTTAGCGGGAGCACAGTGCTCTGCACACAGCAGGCGCTCCATGCGCGGGCTGACCTCAACTCCTGGTAAGAGGGGGAGACGGGGGCACGCAGTGTACTCCTGGGGAGGACTGGTTCTTCTGACTTTCTGCCTCTCCTTTCACTAGTAAAGACATAATAATAACCCAGAAGCTGTTCTTTACAAATCTGTCAACAATCCTAACGATGCATATGAATTTCTTGGCTTCCCAAAACAGCAGGTGTGGGCACGGCTGTTTGCAGTTCACACTGGCTCAGAAGCCTGGGCAGAGAGAGTCAAGCATCAGCGAGGAGGCCCTGGGTGCGGCGGGGTGGGGGTGGGGTGAGGTGTGAAGACCGCCCAGGGCAGAGGCAGCACCTCCCCAGGTTCCAATGCTGCTGCCATCTCAGGTCTGCAGTCTCACACTGACTCATCCACCTGTGTTTACCCACTGCCTACTCCATGCCCAGGAACAGGAAACGGGCAGACAGAAGTCTCCAAGAAAGCCAGATCAGGACCATGTAGAGAGACCCCTGCTCTGAGCTCCCAGGGCCGAGTGGGGAGGGCCGGCCAGTGGAGCGACAAACATTCCCAAATATGGTGCAGCCTCAGCTCAGGGCAGGATTAGCAGCCGCGGCAGGTGTGCCTATTTTGGGCCTGGGGTCTCTGTCCCCTGGGCAACAGGTGTAGAGACTGGGAGCAAGGCATTTACAGGGGCGTTTATTTTGGGGGATTCCTGGCCTCAGGCCCAGGGACCGGAGTCAGCCTTTCGCATAAGGGTCCTAGGCCAGAAACCTAACATCTCTTCCTTCTGTCTCCCTTCCGCCACCAGGCTTGCTTGAGATGCTCACTGAGTAAAGTTCGGGAGGCAGAGACAAGCTGGCCTCTTCCACCACCCACCCCCCACTGCTCGCACCAGGGAGCCCAGCATGGTGATGAGGGAGCATGCCTGTGGTGGCTCTTTCTCAAGGGCACTCGCAGGTCATTCCTACACCAGCCCACGAGCCAGCAAAGGTGGGGTGGTCCCTTTTGGAAGTGGACTAAAGGACATGAGTTTTCTCAGTTTAAGTGACTTGCCTTCAGTTCCACAGTGAATCTAGACCACAGAAGGTCCTGGGTGTAGCGTCATGAGTGGCCCATAAACACACACCTGTCTCTTATACACATCTTTGTTAGGATACACATGTATATCCCATCGGGTAAAATGTGAATAATGACTAGATATTTGATGATATGGGATTATTGTTTATTTTCAAGGTGATACTATGACAGTGTTTTCTAAAATAGTCCTTATCTTTTAAAAATACATAATAAAATACAGATAAGAAAGGAAGAAAGAAAAGAGAGGCAGGCGGGCAAGCAAGACCACCTTTGAAGTGAACTCAATTTATAGAATTTTAAGCAAAGAATTGATGAGATACCTGATGCATGTTATGTAGACCGGGGCCATAAAGGTGAAAACCCCTGAGGCTTTAGGACCTGCCACACCCACACACTGACAAAGCACATTTCACTTGAAGAAGGTGAGCAGGTGGGGTTGTGGAAGCAATCTGTAACTTTCCAATTAGGCTCTGATTTGGTGAGGGGCTTGACTTTGCCAACAAAGGCCCATATAGTCAAAGCTGTGGTTTTTCCAGTAGTCATGTATGGATGTGAGAGTTGGACCATAAAGAAAGCTGAGCACTGAAGAATTGATGCTTTTTAACCATGGTATTGGACTCTTCAGAGTCCCTTGGACTACAAGGAGATACAACCAGTCAATCCTAAAGGAAATCAGTTCTGAATATTCATTGGAAGGACTGATGCTGAAGCTGAAGCTCCAATACATTGGCCACTTGATGCAAAGAGCTGACTCATTAGAAAAGACTCTGATGTTGGTAAAGATTGAAGGCAGGAGGAGAAGGGGATTCCAGAGGACAAGATGGTTGGATGGCATCACTGACTCAATGGACATGAGTTTGAGCAAACTCCGGGAGATGATGAAGGACGGGGAAGCCTGGTGTGCTGCAGTCTATGGGGTCGCAAAGAGTCGGACACGACTGAGCAACGAACAACAACACAATGGTAACATTCATTTTCCATTAATATTGTGAACAACTGTGCCAGTGTTCTTTTATTCCACGAAGCAAAGGATGCCCATGACTATAGAAAATATAAGCCCTATTACTGTAGAGAGAAAGGAAAGCATGAACCTCATTCCAAATAAGCCCCAGCCGCGCCCCACATGGGAGCAGGGGGAGTCAAGTCTGGGAGCAGAGAGGGGTAGGGTGGACTCGAGCCTGTCCCCTGAACTCCGTCCCCAGCTCTCAGCCCCGAGTGTTGACCCAGTGATGACAAATCGGGGCTGTCGCCCCTGCTTCACAGACGGAACCACAGAGTAACGAGCTCAAGGCCACACTGGGATTCTCCCTAGCACCCAAACTCCTCCGCACTACAAAACACTGCCTCCCTCAGCAGCTGGGAAACAGACGCGACAAGTACCTTGAGGAGGTGGGCTTGGGGATGAGAGTCCGTCAGAAATGGACAGATAAACCCACGGCGCACACGTTTTTTCCTTTTGACTGTTACCATTTCTGTTAAGTTCCTCCAGGCCTCCACTCTGACCTTTCTTGTCCCATCAGCCCAGCCCACTCTGTCTTAAGAGAGTCTCCCTTCAGACAGGCCAACTCACTAGGAACTTGGTGACCTTTAGCTCATCTGCAATATTGCCTGGTCCTTTTACATGTAAGCCCCAAAACAGAGTAGCAAAAAAGGGTCCCCCCTTCAGGCTAAGTTCTCTGGGTGGAATCCCACCACCTTCAGATTAAGAGTCACTTCAAGTTACGTTTCCTTTGTATAGATAGTCTCACCTTTTATTATCTTTTTCCTGGTACTTGAACATAGAATTTATTAATTCTCCCTCTGTAATTCTTACACTATCCAGAAAACTTTCTGAAGTCTTTACTGAGCCAAATCTCTTGGCAGTAGATTTCTATTTTTTATTACCTTTTATAATTTTTTAATTACACAAGAAATACATGATCAACACAGGATTTTAAAAATACATCTGTCAACTCTAAAGGGACTGTAGGCAGACTGCTTTATTTAGAAGTGGGGAGATCCTGATTTATGACGGTTAGGGGGCCCCCTTCCTCGGAACGTGTAAGGGACTCGGCTTCTAATAAAACCCACATGTCCTCATGGCGGGGGTGGGAGGGGAAGGGGGATAATTGGCTGCACTCTGCAGCCGCCTCCTCCTCCTGCTGGAGAAGGCTGCCTCCCCCTGCCTTTTCCATGCCTGGTCCCCGCGACAGCTGAGAGCTTTAATAAAGCAAACTGTGCCTGGGAATGTGGGCTGAGGAAGCCTCCCAGAAGGTGGAGGTCTATTTCTACCCCTCCCAATAATCCCACTGCTAAAAACAGCTGAGGTTGAGCCATCCCGAGGCTGCTTGCTGGGGCCCAGCCACGGTCCGGTTACCCTGAGCAAGGCCTAGACGTTCCGGAGGCCCTCAAGCCCACAGTGGCAGCAGCCGGGACCCAGGATGGTATAGACTATTTTTAGCTAAGATGTGTCATGCTTTCCACGGTAGTGAGGAGCAAGAAGCCTGGGCATCTGGGGGCCTTCTCCATGTTTGATCAAACAAGGGGTGGTCCTCAGAGCCCCAAGGTGGAGCAGGGGAGCGGGTGCTAGATGCCCTCAGGCTGCCTTCATCAAGACCCCTGACGGCAGCCTGCAGAGAGAAGGGGCAGCTCAGGTAAAGGAAACGGACCATTGTCATCAGCAGAGGGTTACCCAGAAACACACAGACACAGAGGAAATAAGTCGGAGCCTCAAGAACCGTCAAGAAAATAGGAGTACTCAAAGATGATGGAAACAAAGCAAACCACAGAGGCAACGGGGAACCAAGGAAGGTGACAGGGTGACACGTTCCATAGTCAGAAACCAAAAGAGAGGCAGTCCCTTTAGCGGGAGCACAGTGCTCTGCACACAGCAGGCGCTCCATGCGCGGGCTGACCTCAACTCCTGGTAAGAGGGGGAGACGGGGGCACGCAGTGTACTCCTGGGGAGGACTGGTTCTTCTGACTTTCTGCCTCTCCTTTCACTAGTAAAGACATAATAATAACCCAGAAGCTGTTCTTTACAAATCTGTCAACAATCCTAACGATGCATATGAATTTCTTGGCTTCCCAAAACAGCAGGTGTGGGCACGGCTGTTTGCAGTTCACACTGGCTCAGAAGCCTGGGCAGAGAGAGTCAAGCATCAGCGAGGAGGCCCTGGGTGCGGCGGGGTGGGGGTGGGGTGAGGTGTGAAGACCGCCCAGGGCAGAGGCAGCACCTCCCCAGGTTCCAATGCTGCTGCCATCTCAGGTCTGCAGTCTCACACTGACTCATCCACCTGTGTTTACCCACTGCCTACTCCATGCCCAGGAACAGGAAACGGGCAGACAGAAGTCTCCAAGAAAGCCAGATCAGGACCATGTAGAGAGACCCCTGCTCTGAGCTCCCAGGGCCGAGTGGGGAGGGCCGGCCAGTGGAGCGACAAACATTCCCAAATATGGTGCAGCCTCAGCTCAGGGCAGGATTAGCAGCCGCGGCAGGTGTGCCTATTTTGGGCCTGGGGTCTCTGTCCCCTGGGCAACAGGTGTAGAGACTGGGAGCAAGGCATTTACAGGGGCGTTTATTTTGGGGGATTCCTGGCCTCAGGCCCAGGGACCGGAGTCAGCCTTTCGCATAAGGGTCCTAGGCCAGAAACCTAACATCTCTTCCTTCTGTCTCCCTTCCGCCACCAGGCTTGCTTGAGATGCTCACTGAGTAAAGTTCGGGAGGCAGAGACAAGCTGGCCTCTTCCACCACCCACCCCCCACTGCTCGCACCAGGGAGCCCAGCATGGTGATGAGGGAGCATGCCTGTGGTGGCTCTTTCTCAAGGGCACTCGCAGGTCATTCCTACACCAGCCCACGAGCCAGCAAAGGTGGGGTGGTCCCTTTTGGAAGTGGACTAAAGGACATGAGTTTTCTCAGTTTAAGTGACTTGCCTTCAGTTCCACAGTGAATCTAGACCACAGAAGGTCCTGGGTGTAGCGTCATGAGTGGCCCATAAACACACACTGAGTCAGTGTGATGTGGCCACAGTCAACCTCCCATGGCCAAGAGCGAGCAACCCATGGTCCTAGGGACCCAGCCGGACAGGGGCCAGGCCCCCCAGAGGGTCAGCTGGTCCGGATGCAATCACAGGGAGCCGTAAATAGCGTCTCCCGCCCCTTCTCCCCCTTCCTCTGTGTCCCCCTGGGGAGGGTCAGAACGGCAGCACCAATGGGTTAAGCCCAAGCCTAGAATCAGCCCTGTCGGCCACGAGGAGCCCCAGACAGCTCCACAGGCGGTGATTTAAACTCCCAACTCTGGTCCTAGGACCATCGCCCCTGCCTGAGTGGCTGGGCGCTGACACTCAGCTCACATCTGCTCAACATGTCCTGCCTTGTAATCCTGAGCAGCCTGCTACTGCCTTTGTTTCACTGTCTGAAATATGGGCTTGACAATGAACACAGGCTTTTTTTTGCAGCTCAAGCCATCTCCGTAAGGAAATATTAATAGCAGTTCCATGTTTTAAATCATTCCGGGCTCCTGAGATAAAAAGACAGTTTGAATATTAATCATCACAGTGAAAGGATGAGGCAATTTTGACAGGTTTCCTCCTGCCTTTCATGGTTGTACAGAAACCCCTCCTGGGCTCTGAAGGCTGGTAATGTGAGGATGTGGGCTCTGAGGTACACTCAGGCTATCTGGCCAAAAGAGGATTGGGTTCAAGACAACCAAAATCACAGCCAAGTCCACGCAAATTACCCGAGACGCTTCATCCTCCTGAATCATCTTATTTGAAACACGGCTCTGATCTGTCACTGCTCTGCTCAGACGCCATCAGCAGTCCCCTCTGCCTCCAGCTAAGCACATATCCCTGCAACAACAGCTCTGTGCCCCAGATGCCCACAGACATGCTCCTCCTGCCTGGCCACCTCCTGCAAGGCCACCTCCAAGCGTTGAAATCCAAACATATCTCAGGCCCCCTCGGTCCTCTGCACCCACCAGCAGTCACAACCTAAGACTTACCGCACATTTCCAGGGACACGTTTTTATTCCTTCTACTCTCCCTAAGGAGCTGGGACTTACTGTCTTCCTTAACTTTGAATCAAAGTTCCTGCCTCCGTATCTTTTTATTTCAAACACAGAGAGTTTAGCCACTAGAAGAACTAGGATGAGAACTAGGAGTAAGAAAATTCAAATTCCAGTGTTAAGGTGGCTTCCCGTTTCCTTCACCGTCATGGGCTGCTCATTCTCGAGGTGTTGAGTCCTTACCTGGAAAACGAGCCATTGGAGCAATCACAAGCTTCCTAACTGAGCTGGAGCTTGGGGATCTACATCTGAGGCTCCCCTGTTGATTCTAGTGATCTAGATTCCTGGTACTGTGTGATGGGAGCACACTGCCCTAGAGGTGAAGTGAAGTGAAGTTAAAGTCGCTCAGTCGTGTCCGACTCTTTGTGACCCCATGGACTACACAGTCCATGGAATTCTCCAGGCCTGAATACTGGAGTGGGTAGCCTTTCCCTTCTACAGGGGATCTTCCCAACCCAGGGATCAAACCCAGGTCTCCCGCATTGCACGTGGATTCTGTACCAGCTGAGCCACCGGGGACATACCCTAAGAACTAACAGCATCTCAGCAACACTGCTCAACACCCCCTAGTCCATCTGTTCCCAAGCCCCTGGCTGCCCACTTCTACTGCCACAAGTCCACAAGCCACCTCTTCCACATGCGTGACAAGCCCTCTGGTGCTCTGCCTGAGTCTCCCGCTAGGTGACGCCACTGCTCTGCGCGCCGCCACAGTCCCCAGCAGGACCAAAGACCTGAAGTTCTCTAGGTGCCAGAGCTGATGGGTGACTCAGGCAAAGTGCAGGTGGAAAGTGGGAGAAGATACCCCTCTGTCCTTTGCCTGCGCTTTGGTGGAGAGTCCAGAGCAGAGCCGTGCCACACTGGAATTAGGGCAAAATGAAAACCCACTAATCCCATCCCATCTTAATTCAAAATCTTGATATTTTGTCCATCATGCATTCTTTTGCATCAACTCTGATTTTGAAAATATTGGTCGAATCTCACCCTAACGACTGAGTCTTTTGTTGCCTCCTTAAGTTTGACATGGACTTGTCTCATCCTCGTCCTCCTCTGGCCAGAGCAGCGTGGTTTTCCCCAGTGCCCTGGGCACTATAGAAAGAGCTGTGTGTGCTGTGATGGATGGAGGGCCCCTTGTCTGTGGATACCAACGCTGGGCTGGAGCAGAGCTGAGGGCAGGCGCTTGCAGTCCTCCCCGCCTCCCACCTCTCACTGTCCAGGCATCAGGAGTTCGTAAACCCTCTCAGGTGAGTTCAGTTCAGTTCAGTTGCTCAGTGGTGTCTGATGCTTTGCAATCCCATGGACTGCAGCATGCCAGGCTTCCCTGCCCATCACCAACTCCCAGAGGTTACTCAAAGTCACGTCCATCGAGTCGGTGATGCCATCCAGCCATCTCATCCTCTGTCGTCCCCTTCTCCTTGAGAAGATACAGGGCCAAAGGTAAGAACCCCTGCGTGGAGCAGCCTGGGCCTCTACTGAGCCAAGGCTGCCACCTACAGGTGAGAACGCACACTCCTGCCCAGTGGGGAGAGGGTGGGTGGAGGGGACAGACAGACAGCAGAGGCTTTGGAACTGAGGGCCCACCTTCTAATGAGTCTCCCCCTGCCCAACCAACAAGTCTCCTGTATAAACTCCCCAGTGGCCTCCAGGCAACATCTTCCAGAGATGTCTCATCTCCACAAGCCTCCATTTTCACCCATGTGGCAGCCCTTTCTGGCTAGCAACATGCTTTGACATGAGGCTGAACCCTGCCTCGAGAATGCCTTGCTCCCCTGGCCCCGGGTCTGCACTCCGGAGATTCACACAGAATAAACTACCCCCACCCAACTCTTCAGCTACCAAACTCTCTGGATCCCTGCCTCTCAGGGTGAAAGAGCATGGTTCCTTTTCCTCCCCCTCCTTCCTGACGGTCCCTATCTGGATATGCTAGACCGGCCATATCCCTTCATCATGCGATACCCAGAATTTAGCCTAATTTTAAAATACATAGAAAGATAACATATATTCATCATAAAAAATTTAATTAAAGATAAAACAGAAGTGTCCTCACCCATTCCATTCGCCACTCTCACTCCCACTGTTAAGGGTGGGGCAGGGAGGTTCTGTTGCTAACAGGTTGGTGGCACTCAGAACTGAAGGTCACCCCTTTGCAGCAAGAGTGAGACCTCTCTTTTAGTACCAGCTCACACATCTGTCACATGTGAATAACTAGAGCACCTCTCCAAGCAATTGCAAGTTAGTGTGATGCCTGTAAAGGGTCTAGCACAATGCCTGTGAACACATATTAAACATTTACTCTTCCCAGGTGGCTCAGTGGTAAAGAATTGCCAACCAGTGCAGGAGATGCAGGAGACACGGGTTCAATCCCTGGATCGGGAAGATCCCCTGGAGAAGTGGATGGCAGCCCACTCCAGTATTCTTGCCTGGAGAGTCCCATGGACAGAGGAGCCTGGTGGGCCACTCCATGGGGTTGCAGAGTTGGAACAGCATGCACGCTCAAACGTCTACCAAGTGGGAATTTCTTAGGGCTAACTGGATTAGACAGTTGGTGGAAACAGAGGCACGAAGTACATTGTTTTTCCTGATTGTTCTTCTCACATCACAGCAGGAATGGGCACATGTAGATTAGCATAATTAGTCCCAAAGCTCAAATGCTGAGAGCGTCCACTAAGTTGTAAATAAAGGAGGCTCCTGAAGGGATCCTTTTAAGTCGGTGTGCGTTTGATGGGGTGTACCGCCAGGGGGCAGTGCTGGGCCACTTATGGAGGACTGCTTCCTGGTCCACCAAATGTGAACCCGCCGAGCTCGGTGCTGTGGGGCTGCCTGGACTCTGCTGCTCTCAGGTCTGAGGTCAGAGGCTCCCCTGCTATCAGATTGCCCAGAGCTGGATGCACCCAGACTGCTCTCTGGTGCCCACCCGCAATTCAGGGTCACTTAAGTGATTTCAAGTCCAGATTCTTTTCTCACTTCTCGCAGCAGGACTCCCACACACACACTGATTTCTATTTGCTCATCTGTACCCTCGCAGGTCAGTCCTAAATTACAGCTTTTCCCACAGAGCCAAGCCTGAAAATTTTCCTCAGCATCTCACGTCAGAAAGTTGCCACCAGCTGCCCGGACTCCACACCTGTGGTTCAGTCACTGGGCAGATACTTCCTGGGTCTGCTCTACGCCAGGCTCTCTTGTCTTCCCTTCCCTGCCCACATCAGGCCCAATGAAGGCTTGGTTTCCCTGACACAGACTCAATTTTCTCGGGGCTCCAGATTCACCATGTCTTAGAACTGCTCCCGGCAAGGATGCCCTTTCAAACTTCTGGGCTTATCCTGACAATGAGTGTATGAAGCCACGAAACTCCAAACTCCTGTGACATACTCCTGGTCGACCCTCTCACGCTCCTCTGACCGAATTCAGCATGGTGACAGCTCCCTCCCTGCCATTCTGACTCAGACCTCCAGCAACCCTGGAAGAATCTGACCCAAACTGGAAACAGTGCCCCAGAGTAAACTCGCCCTCTTCACGCCATGCCCACCGAAAGATAAAGAAGATACTTACAGAGATGCTACTGCCCGGGACAGTCAAGTGTCCTCTCTCCCTGTAAACACTCAGATGCCCTTGGACTTGGCCACACTGACTTAGGGGTTTTCCTGCCCCACCCTGCCTGGAGGTTGGCATTCAGGAATGTTAACGCTCATGCATGTTCTTAAGAGAAACTGTTCCTTTACAATTAGGCAATTTTGGTGTGCTGCGATTCATGGGGTCGCAAAGAGTCGGACACGACTGAGTGACTGAACTGAACTGAACTGAGAGAAAAGGAAGTGGAGAAAGTCCTTGACATAGGGCTACAGATTATTTTAAGAAAGGGGAGAGGAAGGATACAAGGAATCAAAGGGTTTAACACCGTTTCAACCAGAGAGATCATAAAATACTTGTGGGGGATTTATTGCTAAAGTGGAATTTAGCTGGCAGGATGATGCCAGATGCTCAAGATAGCAATAAAAGGAGGAAGATGTCGGCTCATTTAATCACTCCAAGAGAAGGAGAGATACCAAAGAGGTTTACATTTGAGTTATATTATGAGGCTGGGTCAAGAGGAGGCATGAGACTTTGGGTCTGATCTAATTTAGGTACTATCGGTCCAACTTTGCAAAACTGGGGGAGCCAGAAAAGAAATGATGGTTAAAATAAGAGTTAAAAGTCACGGGACAAGGCACTGAAGTCATTTGATGATTTGAGCAACAGAGAGGGTTATATACATCTTAATGGACCAGGGAATGTAAAGGCAAATGGCCTCCCTGCCTTGGTATTTCTTGAAGTCATCATAAGCATACTGTCAGCAATAGCAAGCCAAGTTTATCAGAAAAAGGTAAAACACTGTTAACTCTGATCTGCTTAAGAGGATAGGAACAAAGGACCACATATTATATGATTCCATTTATGTGAAATCTCTAGAATAGGCCAGTCCGCAGAGACAGAACTACAATTAGCGGGGCTGACAGCTTACTGGGTATGGAGTTTCTTTGCGGGGTGTTGAAATGCCCTAACATTAGACTCTGGGGATGGTTGCCCATCTCTGTAAATAGGCTGAATACCACTCAAATTTCAATAGGTGGATACTATGGTAGGTGAACTGTTTCTCAATAAAGCTATATAAAAAGAAGGTAGGAAGGTATGTAACACAAGTTATAAGTATTCCATTAGTAATTACTCCAAACTTCAACAACAAAGAAGAATTAGAATCCTTAACCTGGAGAATTCACAGTGTGGAAAATTTCATTCTCAGGTAATGCTGGAAAAACGAGGTGTTTCTATATAACCAACCTAGCTGAATTCAGTAAAGAGACTGTAGAAAGAAAGTACAAAATAAACCCTCATGCCAGAGAATTACAAACTCTTAGAGAAGGGACTGCTCCTCAGGTGGCTCAGTGGTAAAGAATCCACCTGCTAATGTAGGAGACATGAGTTCAGTCTCTGGGTTGGGAAAATTCATTGGAGTAGGAAATAGCAACCCACTCCAGTATGCTTGCCTGGAAAATCCCATGGACAGAGGAGCCTGGTGGGCTACAGCCTAAGGGGTTGCAAAGAGTTGGACGCGACTGAGCACGCATGCAGAGGAGGGACTCAAAAGATTATATAATCTCAGACATAATGTCTTATTTAATGAATGAAGAAATCTAGAGCAGTACCAAAAGTTAAAAGTAAAGTAAAAAAAAAAAATAATAATGTCTCTTCCCACCCCACCCAGTTCATCAGTACTCTTCCCTAAAGTAATCACTGTCTCCACTTTTTTGTATGTCCTTTAAGTGTTTTAATCACATACAAGGACCTACAGACACACCTACTCCCTACGGTGCAATTAGACCACAAGAACAGGAAGAAACATAGAAATTAAGTTTAAGAAAGATTTTCCTTAACACAAGAGCAAGTCCTCAAAGTCACTCCTCCATTTGTATATGGTGGAAGCACTTGCTTTTATTTATCATGCTGAAAATCAGGCGCAGCAGGTGGTGGAGTCTGACAAATATATGCCTGAAATCCAGGACTGCAACTGACTGGCATGTGAGGGGCTCTCAGTGACACTCACAAAGCTCATCAAATTGAAACCAAGCAAGACCTGTAGCGCCTTCCCCAGAAGAGACTCCCCTGTGTCCTCTACCTCTTGGCTATAGAAAGCTTTAGCCTCCCAGACCTTCTCCAAGTTCCAAAGAAGAAATTTAATCAGAGAAGGGAGACAATGCAGAAACAAAGGAGAGCAGTCAAACAGGACAAAATTAATAATAGTTTAGTCACTAAACAAAGTCAAGGACCTTTAGTTGCTCCTCAAGGGCTGTAGATAATACCTTGAGCCATATCCTTGAGTTCTGCAGATACTAAAACCCCACCAGGTAGAAGTTAGCTGTATGATGACCACCAGCATATAAACCCCAGACCAGCTGGAACCAGAAAACTGAGATTCCCAAAAGATCTTTCTGTTACCTCATCATCAACCAATCAGGGAATTGTGGAGAAGCTGATCACACACCCACGATACTCTCCCTTACCCTGTCTTTAAAAACTCTTCCCTGAAAGCCATCAGGGAGTTCAGACCTCTTGAGCACGAGCTGCCCATTCTCCTTGCTTGGCTCCCTGTAGTTTCCTTCAGCACAAACTGGTATCAGTAGATTGGCTTTGCTACACATCAGGAGAGCAGATTCAAGTTCCATTCAGTAACAGAATCAATGTCAAAGAGGGATGTGGAGCACCCAGAGTTCAGTCTGGATTTGTACCAGCATGTTTCATAATTTTCTCTAGAAAATTATAGCACTTGGGCAACACAAACACATCTCTGTTCTCCTGGTCATAGGTTTCTCTGGAATCTCCCAAATTATACTCTGGGTGGTGGGAGAGGGAGGGGGCCTGAAGGGTCATCATGGCTGACACCCATGGGTGGATGCTCACGTCTATGTGAGAAAATGAAGCCTTGGCGTGAGGCACAGGGAAGGTGGCTAATTCTGCACATTGAGTCAAAACGGTGGCTGTACTGCGTTCAGGAGAATAACGGCAACGTGAGTCTTGGGTACGTTTGTAGGGAAAAGGCAAAAAGATCAGAAAGGTCAGCATAAAGGCTGGCCTACAATCAACCATCCCCTGAAAGATTGGTCCAGCAGGTGATCTGCAGCTTAGCACAGCAACAAGGATACTGCCTTGAAATATGGCATCAAGATACCAGGAGGACAGGCCAGGTTGCAAAGTCTCCTTGAAGATTCTTCACCCGCTGAAGTATTTTTAGTCACCGTAATTGTAGAAGGTGGATGAAGCACTGCAGTACTCAAAATAAGACTGCTCTCAGAAAGCGAGATCAGCAGATGCCACCCTCATAAGTCAAGCCTGCACGAAGGACAGGATTAGCTGTCTCCAGGATGGCTTTCCAGAAGTAGCCCGTCTTGCAGGGTGATCTGAGCAACTTATTGCAGAGATTAAAGCGCCTGTCCCAAGTATGCCATGAGCAAGCAGCCCAGCTCAACCCAAAACAGCCCGACACTCAGGAGGTGGTCTTGTGGTAGCAAGTGTAAATGGCAGGGTGAGGGTCTGTGTGCATATTCACAAAGGGAAACTGGAGGAGGAAAATCTATCATCGTGTCACCAGGAAGTCCAACAGGCACTCTGATTCTGGATGGTCGATTTTTGACCCTTTATGTAAAAACAGCCTTAAAGAAATGGAGGCCAGGTTATGGGATCACCAGAACCGTACGGAAACAGCACATACAGAAGGCCCACCTTTTCTGTGTGGCCACCAAGTATCCTGATCCCATTCACCAGGAAGAGGCCACACAAGGACAAAGACTGGCTCCACTTCTTGGACCCAGGAGAGATCCCTCAAAAAACTGATAAACTGGAATTATGGTACAAAAAAAATCCCTCTCCTGTGTATTTGTCTACTCATCTCTAATCACGTGGTTAATCCTAGATGCCCCGATAAACTCATGTCCCTGAACTTCAATTTATCATTCTTTCATCCAATATCTATTAACCACTCCACATCAACTGCTGTCATAGGAAATGGTGAAACCAAGAGAAAGGACATGGTCCTTGCCTTCAGTGTCGCGCCAGGCCTGGGCAGTGGTTAAAGATTACACCTGAGCGGCTGAGCCCGAGGGGACAATGAGCCTCCTCTGCAGTTACTGCATTGGCCCTTCCTTCACATTCATTTTCTGTCTGTGGGATCAGAAAATCAATTAACCTTAGACCTGGGAGGAACCTCAGACATCGTTGTGTCTAGTGAGTGTCAACCTCACCTGCCTATAACTACCTGGAGAAGCTTCTAAACAACACTGAGCTAGAGATGTTAACTGAGTGGTCTGGAGAGGATGGGAGGATCAGTAGTTAAACACTGCCCAGGAGATTAAAAAGCAAAGACAGGGCTGAGAATCACTGCTTAGTCCAACCCCCATATTTTCCAGGTTGGTAAACAGAATCAAAATTCCCAAGGCAGGCTTCAGCAATATGTGAACCATGAACTTCCAGATGTTCAAGCTGGTTTTAGAAAAGGCAGAGGAACCAGAGATCAAATTGCCAACATCAGCTGGATCATGAAAAAGCAAGAGAGTTCTAAAAAAAACATCTAATTCTGTTTTATTGACTATGCCAAAGCCTTTGACTGTGTGGATCACAATAAACTGTGAAAAATTCTTCAAGAGATGGAAATACCAGACCACCTGACCTGCCTCTTGAGAAATCTGTATGCAGGTCAGGAAGCAACAGTTAGAACTGGACATGGAACAACAGACCAGTTCCAAATAGGAAAAGGAGTGCGTCAAGGCTGTATATTGTCACCCTGCTTATTTAACTTATATGCAGAGTACATCATGAGAAATGCTGGGCTGGAAGAAGCACAAGCTGGAATCAAGATTGCTGGGAGAAATATCAATAACCTCAGATTTGCAGATGACACCCCCCTTATGGCAGAAAGCGAAGAGGAACTAAAAAGCCTCTTGATGAAAGTGAAAGTGGAGAGTGAAAAAGTTGGCTTTTCATTCAGAAAATGAAGATCATGGCATCTGGTCCCATCACTTCATGGGAAATAGATGGAGAAACAGTGGAAACAGTGGCAGACTTTATTTTTGGGGGCTCCAAAATCACCGCAGATGGTGACTACAGCCATGAAATTAAAAGATGCTTACTCCTTGGAAGAAAAGTTATGACCAACCCAGATAGCATATTCAAAAGCAGAGACATTACTTTGCTGACTAAGGTCCGTCTAGTCAAGGCTATGGTTTTTCCTGTGGTCATGTGTGGATGTGAGAGTTGGACTGTGAAGAAAGCTGAGTGCTGAAGAATTGATGCTTTTGAACTGTGGTGTTGGAGAAGACTCTTGAGAGTCCCTTGGACTGCAAGGAGATCCAACCAGTCCATTCTGAAGGAGATCAACCCTGGGATTTCCTTGGAAGGAATGATGCTCAAGCTGAAACTCCAGTACTTTGGCCACTTCATGTGAAGAGCTGACTCATTGGAAAAGACTCTGATGCTGGGAGGGATTGGTGGCAGGAGGAGAAGGGGACGACCGAGCATGAAATGGCTGGATGGCATCACTGATTCGATGGACGCAAGTCTCAGTGAACTCCGGGAGTTGATGATGGACAGGGAGGGCTGGCGTGCTGCGATTTATGGGGTAACAAAGAGTCAGACACAACTGAGCGACTAAAATGAACTGAACTGAACCATCCTGCTGGGGCTTCTCCTTTGCCCTTGGACGTGGGGTATTATTTTCCGGTGGGATCCAACATTCTCCTGTCAACGGTTGTTCAGTACTGAGTTGTGATTTGGAGTTCTCACAGGAGAAGGCGAGCAAACGTCCTTCTACCCTGCCATCTTGTCCTTGTTAATCGATATTAAATATTTTAAAAATATTGTTAAGTATCATAATGGTCTCATGGATTTATAAAAAGAATCTTTATATTTTAGAAATATATACATAGACACATTTACTAATAAAATCAGTGTCTTGAAAAAATAAAGATAGTAAAATTTGATTTTCTAAAAAGTTTTAAGATATTTAGAAAGTCATGTGTCTACACATAAATGTGTACATATAGAAAACTACACGACTGATTTTTAGTAACTGACTTCGAGTAACTTCTGTATTTTTCTCTTTTGCTTATCCTACCCTTTTATATTAGGGATGTTCAAGTACTTATTAATTAAAGAGATTTCAGTTTTAAGCAGCAGAATCTAACTCTACTTAATTCAAGGGAGTTAAAAGGGGATGCCAGAAGCCTGGTTATCCAGTAGCAGTCGCTAGTCACTAAAGATAGCCCCCAATGAACCACACCTCCCAGACTCTGCAACCTTACATAGGTCCATACTGAATTTCAGTTGGCACTTTCACTCTTTTGTTGTGGATTCTTTGTATTTTGTCAAGTTTTATTGAGATTTAATTGATGTTTAAGATGTACAAAATAATGATGTATATATTTGTGGAAATGGTTACTACAATGCTGCTAAGTCACTTCAGTCGTGTCCAACTCTGTGCCACCCCATAGACGGCAGCCCACCAGGCTCCCCCATCCCTGGGATTCTCCAGGAAAGAACGTTGGAGTGGGTTGCCATTTCCTTCTGCAATGCATGAAAGTAAAAAGTGAAAGTGAAGTCGTTTAGTTGTGTCCGACTCTTTGTGACCCCATGGACTGCAGCCCACCAGGTTCCTCCATCCATGGGATTCTCCAGGCAAAAGTACTGGAGTGAGGTGTCATTGCCTTCTCCAGATTACTACAATAAGATTAGTTAAAAGTCCATCACCTTATGTAGTTACAAATTTTTTCCTTGTGATGAAAACTTTTCAGATCTATTCTTTTATCAGCTTTCAACTATATAATACAGTAATGTTAAACATACTCACCAGGCTGTACATTACATCCCCAGAACGTATTTATTCCATACCTGGAAATTTGTACATTTTACTACCTTCAACTAATGTCCCAATACCCTCAACCCTTTCTCTGGCAAGCAGCAACCTGTTCTCTGTTTCTGTGAGTTTTGTTTTTGTTAAAATCCACATACAAGTGAAATCATATAGTATTTATCTTTCTCTGTCAAAGATATTTCACTTAGCATAACACTGTCAAGTTTTATCTATACTGTTGAAAATGACAAGATGTCCTTCCTTTTATGGCTGAATATTATTTCATTTTTTCCTATTTAAAAAAATTTGAGATATAATTGACATCTAACATTACATGGATTTAGCATTTATAAATGTAAAGATTTCGTATATGTATATATCATAATATGATCACCACAATAAGTCTAGTTAACATCCATCAATGCACACAATTACACTTTTTTCTTGTGATGAAAACTTTTAAGATCAGCTCTCTTTGCAACTTTCAAATATGCAATATAGTACTATTAATTATAGTCATCATGATACATGTTACATCCCCAGGACTTACTTCCTTTATGATTGGAAGTTTATGCCTTTTGACTACCTTCACACCTTCTGCCCACCCTAGTCCCTTGTTTCTGGCAACCGCCAATCTGTTCTGTATCTGTGATTTGGGGTTTTGCTTGTTTGTTTGTTTGCTTGTTTTTANTCCCCCTCCCCACACCCTCCCCACGTCCCCTCCCCAGGGACGTTCCCAGGCCTCCCTCAGCCCCACCCCATTTCCTTCCCACTCCCCAGCAGCCCATCAGTCCATCTTTCTATCCATCCATCCCTTTATTCCATGCATAGCTTTTTGCTAGACACTGCACTCGAGGCCAAGGATGCCTAGAAAATCTGACACAGCTTCTGTCTCTATGAACTCCCTGCTCGGGGCAGGAGACAGAAAAGCAGAAGGACTGTTTGATAAGGTGAAATTTGTGTCCCGATCCCAGGGCCCCCAACACTGGCAGGATCGGGGAAGGCTTCTCAGGGGAGCTGATGCCCGTGCTGGATTCAGTGATTAAGTATGAGGGCACGTGGAGAAGTCTGGAAGCGAGTCTGTCAGGCCCCCGAGCGCAGGGCCTGAGGCACTCACTGTCGGTCACTAGTGTCTGAAACAGTGTAACTTGCAACGGGTGCTCAGTGTGTGTGTGTGTGTGTGTGTGTGCGCGCGCGTGCACGCACGTGCGTGCTTAGTTGTGTCTGACTCTGTGTGAGACACAGACCGCAGCCCACCAGGCCCCTCCGTCCATGGGATTCTCCAGGCAAGAGCACTGGAGTGGGCTGCCACTTCCTGCTCTGGTGCTCAGCAGGTGTTGGAACAAGTCACAGTGTTTGGGGACAGCGTCCCACGGCTCTTGAAGCTGAAGCGGCCACGGTGCCTGTGAGCTGAAGCATCGTGGGCGCTAGGGGACAGGACCACATGGAGCCTCCGGAGCCCCAGAGACCCCACACACTTGCTCTGAGGGCAGTAGGGGGGCCACGGGGGCCATAAGTGGCCCAGGGACCCCCGCCTCACCCTCCATTCCCTTCCCCGATCTAATCCTCTGCTCAGCCCTGTTGCAACTGCCCTTGCTCTCAGACAAGTCCATATCATCTGGTGATCTATGGAAATAAGCACATGGTAAGTACCTACTGCATGCCAGATGTTTTGTTGGGAGCTGGCAATGAACAGTCTTGCCCACACATTACCCACAGTCCAGGACTGAAACTCTTTATAAGTATAGTTGACTTACAATGTTGTGTTAGTTTCTGGTATATAGCAGCGTGATTCAGTTTTACATATATATGTTCTTTTTCATATTCTTTCCATAATGCCTTATTACAGGATACGGACTACAATCCCCTGTGCTATGCAGTAGGGCCTTGCTGTGTATCTGTTTTATAGGTAGTAGTTTAGATCTTCTAATCCAAAACTCCTACTTTGTCCCTCCCACACCCCCTTTGGTCTTTTGTTACCGGAAATTACCATAGAACTCACAGTTCCATGTCTGTGAGGCTGTTCCTGTTCCATAAATAAGGTCATTTGTTACATATTTTAGATTCTACATACAAGTGGTATTATATATGTATCTTTCTCTTTCTGATTTACTTCACTCAGTATGATCATCTTGAGGCCCAGCCATGTTGCTGCAAATGGCATTATTTCATTCTTTCTATGGTGAGTAAATGGAAAAGAAAATGGCAACACACTCCAGTACTCTTGCCTGGTGGATTCCATGGACAGAGGAGCCTGGCAGGCTACAGTCCATGGGGTTCCAAAGAGTCAGACGTGACTGAGCTCATAGGACAGGACATGGTGAGTAATATCCCACTGTGTATACACATTTTCTTTATCCATTCATCTGTGGATGCATGTTTGGGTTGCTTCCGTGTCTTGGCTATTGTAAATAGTGCTGCAATGAGCACAGGGGTGCAGGTATCTTTTTGCATTAGTTTTCTTGGCATATATACCCAGGAGTGGGATTGTTGGGTCATATGGCAACTCTGTTCCTAGGAGGATGGGGCCTCTTAATCTGGGGTTCATGGAGGGGCTGCAGGGGGTCTGTGAGCCCTTGGAACTGTGTGTGTATTCTCAAGTAGATTCTCAAGAGTGACCAGCTCCCCTCACAGGTCAAGACCCACGTGTGTATGGAAGAAGGCTGCTTCCCCAGCATGCGTCTGGACTCTGCTAAGAGAGGTCAGGCCTCAGGACCTTCCAGTCTTAACCTGACCCTGACTCTGCCCAGGACCCCAGACCCTCCCAACCCTACGTCAAGGAGCTGGCCATTCCTGGCAGCAGGCGAGGGCCCCGAGCACTTCCTGCCTGGTGGTGCGGCTGCCCGGCAGGGGTGTGCCACCCCTGGGGCAGCTTCGGCTGTATCAGCTTAGGATGGTTCTGGGAACTCTGCAGCTGCCACTGTATCTGGGAAGTCACCTTGGGGGAGGGGCAGGACTCAGGGGCAAGGCCTGGACAGAAGGGTCTGAGGGTCAGATCCACACTCGGGGGCTCCCTGAGTGCAGCAGCTGGCAAAGGGGCATCTTTCAATGCCAAGTCCTGCCTCAGCCTCCTCCCACCCCTCCCGCTCCGCTCTCAGAAATGCTGCGTGTTTTTCCCTCCATATCCCTTTCCCCCTTTTAGCATCTTCATTCATTTGTTCACTTGCTCATTTCCTTCATTTATTCTTGGGCGCCCAGAAGGAGGATCAGAGAATGGCTGGGGAGCACCAGGCATTTGTGTCACCAAGCTGGGCTAGAGGGGGCTCAAGGGGGGCGAGGATAGGGGAGAAGAGGCCCGCAAAGAGCATAGGGCTCCCCCAGACATCAGAGGTGGGGCCCTGCAGGGAGCTGGGGGGCTGAGCCCATGGCTGTAACCCCCTGAGCTGAACTACAGAACATGGCAGGGGTGGGGTGGGGGGTCATGTGGAGACTAGTCATCAGGGGTTCTGGAGCCCAGAACAGGAAGTCAGCTGGAAAAATGTATCCAGCGAATCTCCAGCATCAGTGGACAGGATGTACTGATTCCTCACTTGTGCCTCAATTTCCTCAGCTGTAAAATGGGGACATGTTAGGGTCAAACGTCTAGGAAGGGGACTTCCCTGGTGGTCCAGAGGTTAAGAATCCGCCTGTCAGTGCAGGGGACATGGTTCAGTCCCTGGTCTAGGAAGATCCCACGTGACATGGGGCAACTGAGCTGTTGCCCCACAGCTACTGTGCTCACACTCCAGAGCCCACGAGCCACAGCCACGGAAGCCCATGTGCCCCAGAGTCCACCCTCCACAACAAGAGAAGCCACCACAGTGAGAAGCCCGAGCGTCCCAACTGGACAATAGCCCCTGCTCAGCACAGCTAGAGAAAGCCTGTGCGCAGCAGTGAAGACGCAGAGCAGCCGAAAATAAAATATAAAAATAAATATATAAAATCGAAAAAAAAATTCAGTACAGGAGGATTAATGTGAGAAATACGTGAATAATTCAGTAGCGTGGCTGGTAAAAACCTTGACTCTGGGTTAGTAGTTGAGTCCTTGTGTTCATTACATGATTAATAACCGAGAGGGTCTATGGTGAGTGTGGGTCATAAACTCAGGATTATGGTCAATCCAATTAACAAGGGTCCTAAAAACAGCCTCTCAAGTGCTTGACACCTGCTCAATGCTCCCTAACCCTGACTACTATCTAGGTGAGAGAGACCGAGGTCCCCAATGGGAGAACATTCCACTGTCGACAGATCCTGGCTGTGTGCCAGGCACTCGCACATTCTCTCGTGTGCTTCTTACAACATCCCTTTGAAGAAATTCTTGCTCCCCTTTCAGTGAAAGGAGAAACCGAGAGGCTGGGTGGGAAACTGACCTGCCCAAGGTCTCACAGCCAGAAGCAGCAGAGCTGGGACTTAAGCTTAGTTTCCAAGCTCTGTTCCTCCCAGATGCTTCTGCAGCTCCATAAAAACGGTGCCCGAGGGTCTCTGGACGCTGCCCCCACCACCCCAGGGCCCTGAGCCCCCTCAGCTCCGTTTTCTCATCTGTTTCCTTAGAGCCTGTCGGGCCTCAGCCAGGCCCCGGGGTCCACCCCTCCTGGACTGCCCGGGCACTGTGCGGGTGGTCTGCATGCCGCCTCTCCTTCCCTCCAGGCCACTCACCCTTCACCGCAGGAGCGCGAGTGTGTGTCCTGAGGGAGCGCTGAGGCTAGAGGGGCTCCTCCTGGACGGACTCACCCTCCAGGTCGGGCCATTGTGGACCTGGACATCCAGGGTCGGTGGAGGGCAGGGCTGGTGAGGGAGCCAGAGGACCCTGGGCACTGGGCTGCCGTCCCCACCACGACGGCATCCACATACACCTACGCCGGGCCGAGCCCTGACTCTCAGCTCAAACTCCACCCGTCGGGCCCCTGATCTACAAAAGGCAAAGTCAGATGGCTCTTGACACTGCACTTACAGGCTCAGCCCCAAACTGTCTGGCAGGGGCCTACTGTCCTGCCCAGGGCCCTGGCACGGCCCCAGGCGGGGGGCCACGGGAATGCGGAGAAAGGTCCAGGCTGGGCTCGAACTCCTGCTGGCTCTGCTGCCGTGGTGCTCTGTGACCTTCTGCATTTCATCGCCCTCTCTGAGCCTCAGTAAAAAGGGATCTCGGAGGACTGACTGACCTCGCTCCTCCTGGCTCTGCCCTCCTGTGGGATTCTAACCCCAAGGAGAGAGTTGGAAGTCTTCCATCTTGACTCAAACATCACCTTCTCAGACTCTCCCTGACCCCTCACCCCCTTCACACACACACTTATAATTGCCCAACACTCCCCATCCTACACCCTTGCTTCGTTTCTGCCCCACTGCAGGGGTCATCACCTGCGGACACACTCTCTTACCTACTTATTTGTGTTTATTTACTGTCTCCCCAGCTCCAGTGTCAGCTGCGTGGGGGAGTGAGATTGGTGTGTTCCTTCCGCTGGCAGCAGGTGCTCAGCAAACAAACATTTGCCGAGGGTGTGACGGGGGTCGGCGTGCAACAGGCGCCCCCGGCTGGGGAGGGGGTGAGGGAGTGGGTGCTGCAGGCGTGGGGTGCGGGGTCAGGGCAGGAGGGAAGGGGCACCTTTCGGCCTGGGCGGTGGCGGGGGTCTGAGTCCTTGGTGGGGGGCGACCCTTCCCAGGACGCGCCCCCATCCCCTCCTCTGGGCAGAGCGAGCGGAGGAAGGAAGGAAGGCAGCCTCCCTGTTCCCCCCTCTGCCCCGCTCTGAAAGCGCGGCCCTGATAAGGTGGGTAAATTTCAAAGGGGCTGATAGCAGGCCCGGGGCGCTGCCAGCGGCCTCCCCGACTTCCCACCCAGCCCCCAGGACGGCCTGCGAGCAAAACAGGTTCGATTGTGCTCTTATCTGGATCTGCGGTTTGGTC
>SJYV01027065.1:0-44053 GCA_006410875.1 Neotragus pygmaeus | reverse complement strand
CCAAAGCAAACTTTGCACAAGCCGAGTTGCCCTGGGCCCTTCCTGACATTTAATGCCAGGCTCCTTCCCCTGCCTCGTTTGCATGTTCCCAGTCCAGGAGGTGCCCCCTGCCAGATTCTCCTTTCCCACCTCTCAGGGCCTCCAGACTCCTCCAGGTCACTCCTCCTAGGCCAGGGCCTGAAGGGGGACTCTGCGGGAGTCAGATGGGCCAGAGCCCTCCCTGGGGTGTAGGAAGGACTGATGAGGTCCGTCCGGGACCGCCAGAATCCAAGGGGCCCTTCCTTTTCACTCTAGCTCTGGGGTTGAGGAGAGGGGTCTGGGGGTGACCGCCTGAGTTAGGGTCCCAGCACCTGGACCTGGTAACAGGGTGGGGCCCAGGTCTCTGCTCTCGGGGCAGCGAGTTGGCCTGAAGGTTGCTGGGACCAGTTCTTCCTGCCTCTGATGTCCAACCCAAGTCAGCCTGGTGGGCACGATGGAGGTCATGGACTCCAGACGGCATCTGGGGCAGAAGAGCTCTGGGAGCTGACTTACCTCCTGGGAGAACAGAGGAGGAGAATGAGGCCACGGAGACCAGGGGCTGCCCAGGGCCTCCGATACGGTGGAAACAGCAGATTATGAGTCCCCATCTCCAGATGCTGAGGCCTCGAGTTCTTTCCAGGCCTCCCACCGCTTTGGAGCAAACTCGAATACAGGGGTGAGCTTGGGGCTGAGGGGGGTCCCCGTACCTGCAGGCTACCGGCATCCACGCCACCCAGACCCCCCAGTGCGACTTCTGTGGGGCTAGCCCCGCAGGTAGCCTGGGCGAGGCAACAGGGGGTGACCCTAGAAGTCGGAAGGTGCCAAGACTTCAGCAGGAAAGAAGGCGGAGCTCAGCCTTGACTCCCAGTCCCTTCCCGGTCACCATGGACACATGCCTCCAGGCACTCACCGCCCTTGCCTGCCAGGTGGGAACAATCCTGGCTGCCCCAGGACACTGCGGGGGAGCCCAAGCAGTTTATTTATTTGGCCTTCACCTTGTCCCTGGAAGGGCTAGAAGTGGTGTCAGTGAGGCGGGATGGGGGGGTGGAAACAGGCAGTGGATGCCTGTGATCCCCCCGTGCGGGAGCGAATGGCAGGTGGTGCTGGTACGTACTCACGCCTCGGGCTCCTGGCTGCCCACCGTTCCCGTGGGCAACACAGAAAGCGAAGTCGCTCTGTGCGACCCCGTGGACTGCCACCCACCAGGCTCCTCTCTGTCCATGGGATTCTCCAGACAAGAACACTGGAGTGGGTGGCCATCTCCTTCTCCAGGGGACCTTCCCGAGCCAGGGATCGAACCCGGGTCTCCCGCATTGCAAACAGACACTTTTACCGTCTGAGCTGACCGCGGCTCCTTGATGTCCCCAGACTCTTTCTGTTTCCCGCCCCATCTTCTTGCTGCTTGGCCCTGACGCTACTCCCAAGCCTCCCCAGGCCTATGGGCTGGCTCCCCAGGTTAACTCTCCCCAAGCTGACCTTTTGCTCCTGCTGGTTGTTTCCAGCTCTTTTCTTTCTTCCCTTTATGTTGGCTGCGCTGTGCAGCATGTGGTATCTTAGTTCCCTGACCAGGGATTGAACCTGCGCCCTCAGTAGTGAAAGCCTGGAACCCTAGCCACTGGATCACCAGAGAAGTCCCTGGATCTAGCTAGTTTGAAGAGCCGTCTCGGAGGGCAGGGGAGCTGCAGTTTCCTGGGAGTGTAGCAGCTGTCCCAGGAGCAGTGAGGGGGCTGGACGGGGGCAGTGGGCAGGACGGGAAGGGCCTGTCCAGGAGAGCAGGAAGGCCGAGGCCAGAGGCAGGGAGGCTTCAGACTGCAGCAGGCGGGCCCTGGGCGCTGGCCTGGGCAGGCCCAGCTTCTCTCCAAGGTGCTGACCGACTGCCTGGTGGTTGAGGGGACAGGCCCACGTGGCCCCTGCCCACTCTGCAGGGCTCCCAGGGGCCACACTCCTGAAGCCCCCTGATTCAGACCCATTCATGTGGACCCAGAGGCTGGGATGGAGGGAGGGAAGGGCCGACAGCGTGGGGAAACCAGAGGCGGTCTGCCCCCAGGTGCTGGATCGAGGAGCCTCTGGGCTGAGTGGCAGGCCTGTCACACCTTGCCCCAGCCCCTCCTCTCTCCTCCCAAGGCCTGCAGTCCTGGGCCCTGGGCAGACTAAGGTTGTGTCTCAGGATTGAGGTGGGGGCTCGAGGCATATTTCCGCCCCCACCCCCACAAGCCCACTGGGGGTAAGAGCTGGGCAGGATGTGAGAGACAGGCTCCACCCTCATGACCGCCTCAGTAAAGACTTCCTGGTGACTCCCTGGGGCTGTCTGAGCATCTTTCTAATGTCCGGGTGGCCCCGAGGGGCAGGAAACAGCTGCTGTAAATCTCTGACTTTGGGTCCCCCTGCCCCCTCTTCCCGCTCTGTCTTCCTGGGGGACCACGAGGTGTGGAAAAAAGGGCTGAGGTGGTAATCCCTCTGGCTGCAGCCACGTGAGTCTGCCCTTTCTCTGGGCCTTGGCCTCGACCAGCTGTTACCAAACTTCTTTGTCTGGAGTCCAAGCCAGTGCCTCTTGGGCAGGAGGGAACCAGGACATCTTAATCCAGAAAAGATCAGCTCGAGGTTTTGGGAGCTGGAGGCATCGCTCAGGAGACGGGGCAGCCCCTGGGGCCTGGGCTGTTGGGAGGGACCTGGACCTGGCAGAGCCGGGCTTTGCCGCAGAACCCTAGGGCGCAGTGATCCAGGCTGTGCTGTGTGACTACGGATGCCTCCCAGCCATTCTCTGAGCCTTATTTTCCCAGTGTCCTCATGTGGAGACCATCGCCCACGAACGTCCTCATGGCTGAACTGCACAGATGAGGAGAGCCGAGAAGGAGGGAGCAGCTGGGGAGGACTTTGGGCTGAACTGTGATGAGAAGCAAGGGGCATTGTGGGCAGGGGGCCAGTGAAAACAAGAGAAAATAGAGAAAACAAGGCGTGTCAGGCCCCCAACTCAGGGTCCGAGGGAGAAACACCGTTCCCGTCAGAGCCTGGATATGTGCTTTGCCCCCTGCTAACCAGTGAATAAATCTGTTTCCCGCTCTGGGCTCGGAGCTCCAGTGCTCAGAGGCGGGCACCAGCCCCTGGGATCAGGCAGGGCAGGTGGTGGGGAGCCATGGAAGGTTCTAGAGCCCAGGGCTGCCCGATGAAAGGGTGTTGGAGGGAAAAAGCTTGACCGTGCAGTGGAGTGAGCGGATAGGAGGCGTGAGTGAACTCTGGAGGACCAAGCTGGCCAGTCAGGAGGTGGGCAGGGCCCTGGGGAGATGGGACCAACCAGAGCAGGAGCCTCCGAGGGCACGTGGTACAAGAGCAGAGACCGCCCGTGACCAGCTTGGGCCCTCAGGCGAGTTGCGTGGCCTCTCTGAGCCCTACTGTCCACATGCACGTCCAGGGCGCTGAGTCCCTGTAGGTAGTGAAAGGGTAACGTGTGCACATGCTCTGGTCACAGGAGGTACTCGATGTGCGTTCTCTGCCCTCCCAGGTCCAGCCCTGGAGCCTGGAGAAGATGCCAGAGTTGCAGGCTGGGCACACCAGCCCCTGGCTTGTTGACCAGAAGCCCCAGGTCCCCTGGCTGGGCTCAGCCTTCCACACTGCGTCCCACCTGCAGGCCATGGGCTCTTTCCTCCTGCCGCACGGTTAATCATTAACTTCTTTTTCACCAGGGAGGTGTTGGAGCTGGGACCAAGCCTTGGCTGAGAGCAGGTTCCTTGGCATTTAGGGGCAAGGTGATGGGGGTCTGGCATGTGGGGTATGGAGGAGAAGGCGGGAGGTCTCTGCTGGTGAGGGCTCCCCGGGCCAAGAGCCGGAAGACCCGCTTCTGAGTCGTTCAGTTCTCTGCAGTCGCTTCCCCGCCACAGCGCAGGGATGAGCGCTCAGGCCCTCTTGGGAAGGAGGCAAAGGCGAGGGCTTCCGAAGCCGCTTGACCAATGTGTCAGGGGTGTGTCGTCATGTCCTCGCCTGGCCGATGCTGCCCCCCGCCCTAGCCATTCATCCTCAGTGACCCCTCGCGCCACTGTGCCCCCGTCCTACCTGTGACCGAGGCCAAGCAAACAGGAGGGCCACGAGGGAGGCAATTTCTCCTGCCTCTTGGAAAAGATTCCGTCTCCCTGGCACACGGCCCAAGGTGTTGGCAGAGACTGCCCTAACGTGGCAGGTCGGGGAGTTCTGGGGACGTGGATGGGGCGGGAGCAGGCGGAGGGTGATGAGGGAAGGGTGGGGTCTTCGCATGAGGTGGCNTGGGGGCAGGAGGAGAAGGGGACAACAGAGGATGAGATGGCTGGATGGCATCACTGACTCGATGGACATGAGTTTGAGTGAACTCTGGGAGTTGGTGATGGACAGGGAGGCCTGGCGTGCTGCGATTCACGGGGTCGCAGAGTCGGACACGACTGAGTGACTGAACTGAACTGAACTGAACCAGAATCAATGCGACAGGCCCAAACCAATCCACACGTGAGTGTGATGTACATGGAAATCCAGTGACTTGGAGTCCTTACCCCAGACCTCTTTGGCTCAGGAGATGTTTCCTAAATCTAGTTACCTGCACATGGTCTTCAAAGCATTTGTCACAGACAAATGCAGTTTTATGTACTTAATGTTTTTCTTTAAAACTGTTTTTTTTTTTTAACTTAAATGATTCTTTTAGCCTTTTAGCCTTGTCCTCGGCAATAAAATTTGTGAAATATGCCTGGAAATTAGTAACTACTAAAATGCAACAGATTTAGCCCAAGGCCACCAGAGTCCACATTGTGTCACAGTTAGTGCCCACGGCACTCTTTGGGACGCACGGGCTGAGGTGCCTGCAGCACCGAGAAGTCTCAGGAAGGTTGGGAGCAGGTGCTGTACACCTTCAGGGCTGGTGCTCACATGGGGAGGGGCTGAAAGCTCAGGTGAGCGCAGGTACCAGGCAGCCGCTGGTCTGTCAGAGGCCTGTCAGCTTTGGGGGCACTCAGAGAGGCGTGATGGATCCCAGGGTTGGCGTGAGGCAGGAACTGGGCAGTGACAGCAGGGTTTATCTTCCCTCTTCTGGAAAGGCCATAGGTCACTTGGAACCAACAGGCTATTAAAATGAAGCTGCCTATCCATCACCCAGAATCTGCTGATGCCAACATGCTGAAATTGATCTAGAAGGAGGGGAAAATACCATTATGGGACCGCCATCAGGGAACAGCACGGGGCTGTCCTTCAGCTTGGTTCAGAACCATCTGGGATTCTAAATCCATCATTCTAGTTACCAAAACCTATTTTCTTTTTTGAATAAGCTCACTGATCTTGGCATCTAGTTTAATGTTTCAAGTTGCTGTGCAATATTTGGAGAGAAAAGAAAGAAAAAGTAACTTATTGGCCAGTCTCTACTTCAGCTTCAGGCTGGGTTAGTTCTTTTTTTTTTTTTTTTNTTTGAATAAGCTCATTGATCTTGGCATCTAGTTTAATGTTTCAAGTTGCTGTGCAATATTTGGAGAGAAAAGAAAGAAAAAGTAACTTATTGGCCAGTCTCTACTTCAGCTTCAGGCTGGGTTAGTTCTTTTTTTTTTTTTTTTTGACCATGTGGCCTTGTGGGATCTTAGTTCCCTGACCAGGATTGTACTTGGGCCCTGGGCAGTGAAAACACAGAGTCCTAAAGCCACTAGACCACCAGGGAATTTCTAGTTCTTTGAGTTCTGGTTGATAGATTGTTCATAATCTGGGCTTTGATTCAGAGGTTTCCCAGTTTTCAACTTTGGGAAAGAAGTAGAGAATGGAAGTCAAGAATTTATCCTTAGATGAAATGAAGTGACCCAGAATTATTATTAAAACCAACCTTCCAAAAGAAAACCTAAGACCATGCACATTTCACTCTTCCTCTTAAATTTTGAAAGATGTTTCAGTGACCCATCAGTTCCACTGCTCGGACAACCCAGGAATGTATTCTGACTCAAGTGTACAAGAAGACACAGACAAGATGTCCAATGTAGCATTTTTTACAATGGGAAAAATCAGAGATGTCTTGAATCAATAAGAGAATGGATAAATAAGTTACAGTAGAGTCATGCAATAGAATAGCTATTCAGCAATGAAAGTGAATGAACCAGAGCTACATATATTTACTTGGACAAATCTCAAAAAAAAAAAGGTTGATGAAAAACAGCAAAAAGTAGTTATGTATGCAGCACCAAAATATCTGGGCTTCCCTGGTGGCTCAGATGGTAAAGCATCTGCCTGCAATGCAGGAGACCCAAGTTCAATTCCTGGGTTGGGAAGATCCTCTGGAGAAGGAAATGGCAGCCCACTCCAGTATTCTTGCCTGGAAAATTCCATGGACAGAGGAGCCTGGTAGGCTACAGTCCATGGGATCACAAAGAGTTGGACACAACTGAGTGACTTCACTTTCACTTTCACCAAAATATTTGGGTTTAGTTTTAAAATAGGGTTTCCCTGGTAGTTCAGCTGGTAAAGAATCTGCCTGCAGTGCAGGAGACCACAGTTAGATTCCTGGATTGGGAAGATCCGCTGGAGAAGGGATAGGTTACCCACTCCAGTATTCTTGGGCTTCCCTGGTGGCTCAGCTGATAAAGAATCTTCCTGCAATATGGGAGACCTGGGTTCGATTCCTGGGTTGAGAAGATCCCCTGGAGAAGAGACTTGGGTTTGATCCCTGGGTTGGAAAGATCCCCTGGAGAAGGGAACAGCTACTCACTCCATTATTCTGGANTGGCTCAGCTGATAAAGAATCTTCCTGCAATATGGGAGACCTGGGTTCGATTCCTGGGTTGAGAAGATCCCCTGGAGAAGAGACTTGGGTTTGATCCCTGGGTTGGGAAGATCCCCTGGAGAAGGGAACAGCTACTCACTCCATTATTCTGGCCTGGAGAATTCTACACACTTACAGTCCATGGAGTCACAAAGAGTCGAACATGACTGAGCAACTTTCACTTTTAAAATATGAAATAATAGTGCATATTGTTTGAGGATACACACATAACATAGAAGTGTAAAACACTGGAGAGGAAGATACACACCAACTTCGGGGAAACAGATGCTGCTGAGATGAAAGCAGAGAATAAATAACTGTAGCATTTTATTTTTATTTTTTAAGGATGTGAAGCAAGTATGGAAAAATAACATTTGTTAAATCTAAATGGTGGGTCAGGAATATTTGTTAAATTATTTTCCAGACTATTCTGTCAACTTGAAATTTCATAGTTGAAATAAAGTTATTGAAACTATTGAAGCTTTGAATTAATGCACATATATGAATTCATACAGTGAACATCTGCTTGTGACAGAAAGGTCTCTATGACTCATACAGGGGACAAACGCCAAATTCAATTTTTGTCGGGTGATCCAACACATGCAAAATTGGCAGAAAGGATTTGCTAAAGAGCCAAGAAAATACCGTTCAACAAATTTTTTTTTTCAAATGACAAAAATAAAAAAATGTTTGAGTTTACCTTAAAATAAATGAAAAAACTAATACACACTGGTTTTACCAGGTCAAACAATATAGACATGGTTTAAAAAGTTGGTAACTCCCAGCCCTTGTTTCAATTCCATCTCACACATTAACCAAGGTTAAATTTTGATTTCTCTAGAAAACTTTACAAATTATTTGGTGAATTTTTTTCAAGCCAAGTCAACGTTTATAATGGCAATCATTTATCTTTATCATTGTCCATGCCATCCACAATCATTGTAGGAAAATACAGAAAGTGCAAAAGAGCAGAAATGGGGTAAAATAAACACATTTAAGTGGGTGTGCACTTTAATGCACTGTTTGGAAGAAACTTAATAACATCTTTAAATCCTGAATCAAAGGTTCAGCACAAACTCGGCTTGCTGGCTCCAAGATGGCCAGTTTCGTTTACAGTGGTTGTTTGCCACGAGGGTACTTTAATGATGAAGGCCAGAGGGGTCTCTCCTTCCAGCGTGAGCAGGGTTGGTAATAACCAATCACACCCTGAGGCTCAAAGCAGGGCACCACCCTGTCCCCAGAGTCCAGCGGGGGAGTGGTCAGGGGCAGCTCGGCCTCCTCAGACTGAAGGAGAGCCGTGGCTCAGCCAGCCTGCCTCCCTCCTCCTCACTGGCCCCTCCCTCTGCCGCTGCCCTTCCTTCTCCTCTGACCTTGCCTCCTCCAGCTCCCTTGCCCACTCCCTCCTTTTCTCCATCTGCCCAAGTGTCCATGTCACTCACGTCTTGGGTAACTGGAGCCCTTCAGCTGTTTGGGCCCCTGTTTGGAAGGACGTCTCAGCCCTGCCCGGGGCTCTGGGGCCAGCCAACTTCTCAGAAGGTTTCATCTGTCAGCCCAGGAGGCTGACTTCGCTTTGCTCACAAGAACTTTACGAGAGCAATTAAAATAAGCTATCTTAGGTGCTGAAAACAATCTCTCCAGAACTGTCTCAATCTGCTTATGAGCCTTCTACTTCAAAATAAAACTTTCCTCTTTCACATTTTGGGTGCCTCATCACGGAGGCCTGGAGGATGTGTGTAAAAAGCTTCAAGGAAAAATTCAAAGGCAGAACTCTCCCTCCAGGAAGAGGAAGGCCCAGAGACACTGTGAGACGGCAGAAAGAGACTTAGGAAACAGGAGAAAAGTATGAGCATTTTAGACGAGAGCAACCATTAACCTCTGTTGGTGCTGAGCTTCTGAGATTGGGGGTGGGACCCGCCTGGGTGAGTGGATGGTCCTTGCCCTTCTTTCTTTCCTTCCTTTCATCATGTCTATCTTTGTCTCTTCTCTCCTTCTACTCCACTTTCAATGCTTTCCTCCAAATCAGGTTATTTGAAAATAAGTTAGCATCACAAGCCTCACACTAAATTATTTGAACAGGCTTTCCTGGGGACAATTTCTAGTGTAAAGTCAGCAATTCCTACAGAAGGTATAACACCAAGAGTGAAGACTAAATTAAACTATGGAATCTGGATGATAATGACTTGTCATTGTTGGTCCACTGACAGTCACAACTGTACCTTCCAGCGGAGGATGTTGACAGAGGGGGAGGGCTCTTGTGTGTTTCAGCGGAGAAGAAGTAAATGGGCGTTCTCTGTGCTTTCTGCCCAATTTGCTATGAACATAAGATAGATCAAAAGAAAAAAAAAAGTCTACTAAAAATTTGCTTAAGGTAATAATCACTGCCAGGAGGCATAAACACAACCCACTCTACAATACAGCTATTAAATAAAGAAAAAAGGGAAGAGAAACAAGGGCTTTCAAGGCAGTCCGCAAGATCTAATATCAGCAGGCACCTAGTCATCGTGTGGGGATGAGGAGCCTTGGAGGGAGGAAATGTACCCTTGCTGGTGCCAGGCACCCTTGACATTATCATCTTACACAAGGAGAGGCAAGGACATCTTCATGATCCAAGGCTTGGGCTCCCCTCCTTGATCCCCACATGGAAAGAAATCTGAGGACAGAATGAGCTACTCAATGTCCTCCCCACACTGCAAACTTGGCCAAGAGATGGGGCCGAAGCTGTAAATCCCATCAGGGCTGTTCTCAGAAATCAAGTGGTGGGGTTACCTGACCTCAACTGATCTACCTGACCCTGGGTTTCTGTACTAACCTGATCAAGGATACCTGGCCTATATCATCAATCATAGGTTTCCCACAAAATGTTAGCATTAGTCTTGGTTTAACACGAATTCAACATTTGTGAATAGTTAGCAGTCAGCATTGATTGACCACATCACATATATTCTCTTACTTGTTTCTTATGTTTCCAGTTAAGAAGGTGCTACTCTTCCCCCTATTCTATAGATAATGTAATAATATTATGGGTAAGCCTGTGTGGGAGGGGCTTCCCTAGTGGTCCAGAGGTTGAGAATCTGCCTGCCAATGCAGGGGAAATGGGTCCGGTCCCTGGTCCAGGACGATTCCACATGCTGTGGGGCAACTAAGCCAATGTGCTGAAACCACTGACCCCACGTTCTACAGCCCGTGCTCTGCAACAAGAGATATCACTGCAGTGCGGAGCCCATGCGCCACAACAGAGAGCAGCCCGCGCTTACTGCAACTAGAGAAAGCCTACGTGAAGCAATGAAGACCCAGCGCAGCAAAAAAATAAATAAATAACAATAATAAAAGACTGCATGGTAGAGCCCTTTGGACTTTAGTTGCTTATGCGTCAGTGTCCAGAACTGTTCTAAGTGAAGGCCCTTTGTCTCTTGTCTCTAGTATGTCTCCAGATACTTGTGCGTTTTCTTCCTGCCGCACAGACACATCAAGTTCTCCTGAAGCTCCAACATTGCAGATGCCACCCATGTAGTTTCCCCACTGCGAATGCGCTTTCTCTAGTCTCTGTCTGGCAAAGCCCCCGGCCAAGAACAAATTCCAATTCTGTCCTTGTCTCAGCAAAACCTCCCCTAGTCCCGCAAGAATGACTCTTCCTTTTCCTACCACACTGTGTCAGACCCATAAGTTCAGCCCCTGGCATTTTGCTCTTTATCATTTGTGTTCACATCTGTCTTTCCCACCAGACTCAGCAGAGGCGATGGTTGTTCTCTCTTGCTTTATCTTACTCATCTTTATGGTAAATAAATACTAGTACTACAGTACCTAATTACATTGGGTGCTCAGAGTATTTTGTATGAGTGAAGGCATAAAGTGGATTTAATTGGAAATATAATTAGGACTTTGGAGAGAATTGTTAGCCTAGGGTTTGGTTTGCAGTTGCAGACTCTGAGGCTCACAGTTTTTGGTTTAGAGTCATATTAACATGATGCAAATCCCAAAAGAACTAAAGGCAAAAGCTAAAATAGTTCATTGAGTAAACCCTCAGTCTCCTAGTCATGAATTTTATTTTTATGAAAACTAGTCATAACAGGTGGAAAGTATGCCCTTAAAACTGAGTTTGTTTGATGACGCATAAGGGTCTAATGGGAAGATTTTCATCCAGAAGGATTCAAGGAGACTTTCCTTATCTGTTGACTATTAAGAGTCAAACATTCCTTCCTGGAACCTCTTGAGAAAGAAGGAAAATTGCTTCTTCTGGAAATAAATAGAAACCAGCTAGAAACAAGTTTTATTATAACTGTGGGACAAATAGTAGTCTCTCATGATGTGCCCTCCTGCTGCTAAGAGGGTCTTTCCAGTTCATTCCAAACCGGGCTCTACTTAGAGAGACCCCAGAGCATGGTTACCCTGGGCACACTGGTGGTCTCGCCTTGCAGCATCTGGACTGTGAGTCCTGGGAGGTAGAGGCCCTCTAACGTTAGAGGCTGGACAATGCTTTAGAGCTGGGACTTGTGCACCAGGGAACACTGGGGGGAATTCAGCTGCCAAACTGACCACCCAATTCAATTTGCAAAAAGGGTCCTATGATTAGATCCAGTGCTACCATTTGTCTAAGCCCAAACTGCATCTCAGGCAATGCCCTCTGAGACAGTAATCGGGAGATGGTAAAACAGGCTAAGCCAGGAGGCGTGGACCCTGCCGTTGCATCCTGTCTCTTCTTCCCACTCTTACCAGTTATACATTAGTACAGGAAATCCCATGGACAGAGGAGCCTGGCAGGCTACAATCCCCAGGGTTGCAAGGATTGGACATGACTTAGTGAATAAACCCCACCACCAGCAGCACACACGCAGTGTGTGACTCCACTGCGCCAGGTCAGTGCTGGACCTGACATTTCAAGCTGAATAGTGAAAACAACTAGGCTGTGTGCTGAGAAACAGCCCAGGTCATGTGTTGCTGCACAAACACAAAGCTGAACCACGAGCTTAGCTTGGCTCGTGAACCACAGGACCGGCTATGTGCCTATATGGTCTCTGTGCTGCACTCAAGGCTGAACTGCCACTGGCGGTGGTAATAGCAACAGGATGGGTTTGCAAATAGGAATGGGCTGAGAATTCTTTCTAAAAACTATCACTCCACCAGCACTTCCTTTTGCTGCTTAGAGAACATTTGACCCCTTGGTGGGGTGAGCTGGCATGTCTTGATATCACTGGAGAAAGCGCATCTAAGTGCTTCACCCACTCCCCTGTCTGAACAAGTGACCACTACTTCCACTATTCCTACTATTTTATAACCCTGAAACAATACTGAAAAGTAGAGCACCGAAAGGATAAATTGCACTTAGCCATTTCAAAGATGCCTAGAGTAGTTTATATGCCCAATGCTTATCCCGAATGCTGACGCAGGCCAGGAGTTTTAACTGTTGTGCTTGTTACTGTTGTCTGAGATGAAAGGTATTAGTAGGGAGGCTCATTGTTTAACAAAGCTCTTGATTATAGTTCTTTATTAGACCTGATGCTCCTGAAAACTGACTTTACTACAGAGCTGCTTCTGTGAATGGACGGCCTCCTCAATTCACTAAAAGCACCACTCCACTAGGGATTACTCTGAGTGATTGTAGCAGAGGCTTCTCCATGAGAGAATGCAAGACAAAGGCCAGATGGAAGCCCTGGAATGACCATGACAATAAGCCGAGCAGCATGGAAGAGCGTGCCCCGCTAACATGATGGAATGCTTTGTCCACATTCCAAATGCTTAAAAGAGGTGCCAGGCTTTGGAATCCTACAGCAGTGAGTGCAGGGACCGTCACAGTGGATTCCCATGCTGTTGGGGTGAAACCTCACATACGATGACTTCTGGCTGCCTGCTGGCTGAGCCACGCTGTAGAAATTGTCTGAATTTATTGAGCAGCTTCCAAAAGTCCCAAACATTTGGTAGATGAGATCTCACTCATGTGGACAATGTCCCTCCAAAAAGGAAGTAAGTGCCGTGTTCTTATTTTACTGAATGCATGGTGAGCTGAGCCATCTATACAGAGAGCTGAAGGGGCTGGCTCAGCACGGACCCACATTTAGGAAGGGAAGGAGTCCTTTGGTCCATCCTGGCTTTGATGCAAAACTGTCATCAGGCCAGAGAGAAGTCGTTCAGTTACTCAATGAGCAGCCATCCATCCCTCCATCAGTCTGAGTGTCTGGTATGAACCAATCGCTGTCCTGGTCTGAAAAGTGAGTCACAGCTGGAATCTACCCTCATGGAGATGACAGTCTAGCAGCCTTACCACATGCTAGAGGCTGTAAGGGGATACAGTCCTTGTATAAAAAGTCTTTTTAAAAAGGAAACCTTCGATCACCCATATGCTAATCTCCTTCCTGCCTAGAGGCCTCTGCACCTACTGTTCCTTGGACCTAACACTCTTTCTCTGATTCTTGCATGGCTGGTACCTTTGATGACACAGATTTCAACTCAGATGCTTTTTCTTCACAGAAACCCTCCCGAGCATTTTACCAAACAATGCACATTTGTTGAGTAGCAGCTACAACAAATGTTCCATAGAGAAATCCTCTGTGAGTGGAAGACAGAAGTTCTATAAACACTCAAGGGAGAATAAGGATGCTCATCTGGATTCATCTGCAAATACTCTCTGAAAAACTCAGATGGGAATCTGAGTCATGATGAATAAAACCATTTCAGAGGCCATATGAGGGAGGGTCAGAAGGGCACAAGCAGAAACTCAGAAGCAGGAAGGGGTTTTTAAAGTGTGGGTGGACCCAAGAGTTCATGGAAGCAAGCAGTCAGCCAGAGAAGACAGGTCAGAGCAGCCCATGGAGAGGCTTCCATACCACCTGCAGAAAATATTCCCCAAGAGGATATTCAGCTGCATTCCTAATGAACAGAGCGCACAATTGTTGCTATTGTTGTTTTAAAGGAATGCCCATCCACATTTCCTGGAAAATACTATACAGTGTGTAGACCTCTCGTTTCCTACTTAGGATACAAGTAAATCAAAGAGAAGCTAGGGAAAGGACGAACAAATCCAGCCACAGCCAGCTTCTCCAGGGCTCCCCTAAACCTGTCATGGTGTGGGGTCTGGGGCAAGGCACCGAGAGAAGGTTCCAAGTGCTTCCCCAGGGAGCCTGTGTGCAAGGCATGCACGGCAAAGGTATGCGTAGCACATTTAGGATCAGACTCGGCACATAAGGACCAGAAATTTACCGGCAACTGCTGGACAGAACAAGAAGGAGGTTACCAGGGAGCTTATTTTTTCTGAGAACTGACTCCGTCACTTAACACAGTTTAAAGGACACTAAAAAGGGGCAAATAAAAGCCTTCCTTTGGCAACCATTTTGAAACAGTGGAAAGAAAATTGATTAAAATTTTAGGACTGAAAATGGTGGTCAGCCAAAGGGCTAACGGTCAGCCCTTTTCTTCACCTTTTCTTCTTTAAAAACATAAAAGCAAAAACCAAAATCTATTTTTACAGTCAAGTGGAAAACACTGTAAAAGGGTCTGTGTGCATGTGATGGGAGAATGACGCTGCAGGACTTAAAAAAAGAAGGCAATGAATTCCAAGATCAAATGCAGGGTGCTTGAAGCTTCCTTGACACAGATCAGCTTCTGTTTGTGGCTCAGCAGCCCATATGCTATATTCACTCACTCCTCAAGGATCACCCGCTTCTTTCCAAGTATTAAGATGTCAGCGAAAATCTACCGTCTGGGGAAATTTAATCTGTCGAAGAAGAGTTGCTGACACTCATAAAAATAGCTGTCAGACGTTATGACTCCTCTGGGACACAGATGCCAAAGAGGGTCATGGAGCCCAGAGCAAAAAGCAAAGAAGGATCCTCACGCAGGCCAGAAACTCTCAGCCCAGGGTCCAGAAAGCCTGAGAGCTCTAGGGGTGGGCTTTGGGGTATCTAGGAATTCCCTGAAATGAAACTAAAACTTCTAGAACTTTGTGGAATGTAGGGGGAAAATCTTCATTAAAATCTCAGAAGTCATGACCAAAAAATGATTAAGAACCATCAAATTAGTGTATTATTTCCAAAGGTATTTTTTTCATATTGAAAACTGTTTATTGGTCAAGAAATACTTGCATATACAAATCTTATAAGAAAATTTAAAATAATAGCTAAATTGGAAGTCTTTCTAAAATTCCATTCCAGATCTGTCCTCCTTGCTTTTGCCCCCTACAGAGGTAATAATTGTTCTACTTTTCTATGCACTTTCATAATTACACACTCAGAGAAAATTTAGAGCATTTGGGTATGTCTTTTCTAACTTGAATGGTGCCATATTTTATATATATTTCTGCAACTTGCCTTTGTGTTCTGCAATGTCTCAGGGTAAGTCCCACATATGTACCTATACAGCCACCCCATCCTTTTCACCTGCTGCATAATACTCCTCAGTGGCTGTGCTGGGGTGCTTAGGCACTTCTCTGCGGAAACGTTTAGGCTGTTTCCAGCTTCCTCCCACTGTCAACAGCAGCACTGTGAATGTCTGTGTGTGTCTATCTATGCACTGATTCAAGGGTTTCTCTAGCAGAGAGGCTGAGAAGAGGAACTGCTTGGTCATGAGATGTGCATAGTTTAAATTTTAAATTCAACTACCAACCTCCTCTCCCAAATATGTTGTATTGGTTTATGCTTCTAGTGGGATACGCAAGTATCTGTTTCCTGGCTCCTACTGCTACATGAGATTTTAATCAATCTTTAAAATTTTTACCAATCTGAAAGATAAAGAGTATATCTCCTTGTTGTTTTCATTTCTACTTCCCTAATTGTGAGGTTGAGTGCTTTTCCGTTTGTTTACTGACTTTCCTTTGTTTATTTGTGTTTCTTTCCATGAATTTTCAAGAATAGTGGTTCTCACACCTTACTATATACATCAGAATCATTTGGAGGGTTTAAAACGCGATGGCTGAGCCCCACCCAGAGCTTCTTCGTCAGTGAGTCTGGGGTGGGGCCCTAGAAGTTGCAATTCTAAGATGTTCCAGGCGATGCTGATGCTGCTGGTCTGGAGACCAGACTTTAAAATCGCCAAACTAGGGAAAACTCCTGGGCCATGGACTTCTCTAAGGGGTTCCAACAAGAAAAAAGAGAAAGACCTCCTTGGGTGGGATGATCAGGAAAATTGCCAAAGACTTTGAAGGAAAAGCAAGGTGTTGCTAGGGAGAGGGGGCAAAAGTGTTTCCGATGGCAGGTATGGAGTGAGCGATGGCAAAGTCACCGAAGTACTGAGCAATGAGCAGGCCAGGTGGATGGCCTGAGACACTCATGGAGGGGGTGGTGAGAAGCACGGCTGAGGAGGCAGAGTATGGGGGTGGCTTCTGCGGGGCCTAGAAGACCAGGGAGGGAGTCTGAGTGACTGGAGTTTTGGTGGGAGCTGCTTTGCTTCCCTAAAATGGAAGAGAAAAAGATTAAACTGTATTGTCTTCATTTTGTTATTTGCTTTTAAACTGTTTTAATTTAGTTTGCTGATGGGTATTAATTATATGGCACAAAACACAAAGGTATTATAGTAAAAAGTCTCCTCCCTGCTGTCCCCCAGCTGCCTGGTTTAGTCCCTGAAGCAATCAGTGCTACTAGTGTCTGCATATCCTTCAAGTGAGCACTCATACACACCTATACACACCTATACACACCGATAGACACGTGAGTCTTGCTATTGATGGTCGTCGTGTGCTATGAAACTGCTGCTGTGAACACTAAATTAGTGAATACTGACTGACTGCTCCCGGGGGAATACAAGGTTCTGTTCCTGCTAACTTTTGGTCACAATATTTGCATCAGTCAATCAATAAGTAATGTTTTGTATGTTTCTGCTTAAAGACACCTTGTCTAATACATATTGTTGATTCATTAACCTTGAAACCACAGTTAATAACACTACCACTGATGACTGAAAGAAGCTTATCTAACACATTATTTTCTCCACAAGGCACATCATAGCATTTTTGTGCTTTGGAACATGAAGCAGGATGCTATCATTATGCCTGGGGGCCATTTTAAACAGCAAGATCACCAACACTGTCATAAAAATGCAACAACAACAAAAAAAGTTACCGAAAAAAGGTGACACCAAATAGACCCTGAGAAAATACTGTCAGTGAGAAGGCAGAGTGTCACCCTGCTCTTCCTCAGCTGAGAATGTTCAGGTTTTCACCACCCTAAGCATTATCCACAAATGACCACAAAAGTTCCTGAGTACTTATTTTGGGAGTGGGGTACCAGTTAATTTTAGCAACCAGGCAAACTAGCAAATGTAGAATCATCAAAAAATGAGAGTCAATTGTACAAACTATCCATTAGAGTGATATAATTTCCCCCTATTTTCACACAAATTCCCTACCTGGTTTACAGCTGTCTCCCAGGATCTCCAGGTTCTAATGGCTGCAGAGGCACCAGGCAGAAGCTTCACTGGTATATACTGTGGTCATGACCTTGGCAGAATTCCCAAGGTACAGACATTACTTTCTCGTGAACATGCACTTTCGCATATGGTGGTGCTTCTAAACTGGGGGCAATTTTGCTCCCCCTTGGGGACATTTTTGGTTGTGTCACATCTCAGGAGGGGAGATGCTATTGGTGTCTCATAGAGGAAAGGCCAGGGATGCTACTAACCATACTGTGCACAAACACAGGTCTGCCCCCACAGCAAAGAATGACCACATCAACAGGGCAGAGTTTAAGAAACCCTGGGATAGGGAGATCAAAGTTTAAGATGTTGAAATGTATTTCAAGTGTTACTTCAAGTCAATCTGCTAACAACCCATGAAACTCATGACTTATAGCTCAGGGTTTGATGTATGATTGACAACCAAAAATTCAGACATGAGAATTAATTTTAGAGATGCATACTCTCAGTCACACTGTACAGCATTTCATTTTTGAGACTTGCCCTGCTGACTCAATAGATTTCCTCATTTTATCTTCACATCCTCAAAACTGTCATTTAACAATGACACTGAATGAAGCTGACTCCAGCTTATTTGATGTAAGCTGCAATTTCATAGACTCGCTCTCTAGTCCTGAACCCTGCAGAGACAAGACTGGCTCCTACTCTTAGGTATGTATCTCAGGACGGCTTCAGGTGGCCAAGTAGAAGGGTGACAAAGATGTAGAGACTGACTACTCACTCTAAGGTATACATTAATGTGTGTATATAAGAAACAACATGTTAGGAGATAAAGTCATTCTAAAAAACCCCATTATTACTTCCTCATGAGACTAGAATTTGGGGAATCATCTTCTGTGCCCTAAATGTGAATTAAGTGAATGCCTGACTATGCATCCTGGACACTGGACTAGGAAGCATGTACATGGTACATGAGGATCACCTGGGGGTCTTGCTAAACGCAGATTCTGATTCAGCAGGGCCACAGCATGTCCAACAAGCTTCCAGGTGATGTGGATGCTACTGGTCTGTGGACCACTTTTGAGTAGCACTGGAGTACAGAGGATTCTAAGTAACACTTTGTTAGAATCTGTCACTATCTGCCATGTGGTCATCATTTCTAAAATTTAGAAACTATTTCTATTCACTCACTTCCTTCATTATGCAATGAGATCAAAATTTTGGGGTCTTTGCTCCTCTGAGGGTCTAGAACAAGTGAACTTTTATATCAAGTGAAAAGTAGTAGAGAATGGTTATAGATAATAATCAATAGGCACCTACTTTGACTTGAAAGACGGTTCCTGTTCAGAATTAATGTCAAATATATGCTTTTCAAGACAGACTATTCATAGAAAAAGAGATCAGTCTTGTGGTTATTGAGGCAGGGGGAGAGGGAGTTGGATGAAGGCAGTCAAAAGACACAAGTTGCAGTTATAAAATGGGTAAGTAGGAGAAGGCAATGGCACCCCACTCCCAAACTCTTGCCTGGAAAATCCCATGGATGGAGGAGCCTGGTAGGCTGCAGTCCATGGGGTCGTGAAGAGTGGGACACGGCTGACTTCACTTTGACTATTCACTTTCATGCATTGGAGAAGGAAATGGCAACCCACTCCAGTATTCTTGCCTAGAGAATCCCAGGGATGGGGGAGCCTGGTGGGCTGTCATCTATGGGGTCGCACAGAATCGGACACAACTGAAGCAACTTAGCAGCAGCAGTAACAGTAGGAGGGATGTGATACACAATGTGATAAAAATAATCAACCCTCCAGTGTGTTATATATGACAGTTGTCAGCAGAGTAAATCTAAGAGTTCTCATCACAAGGAAAAGGTTTGTTCTCTTTTTCTTTTTTTGTATTTACATGAGATGATGAATGTTCACTAAACTTACTGTGGTAACCATTTCATGGCCTATGTAAGTCAATTCACTATGCTGTGCATGTCAACTCTATCTCAGTAAAACTGAAAGAGAAAAAGAAGATATAATAGCATTGTATAGCTGAACAGTGAAAGCCCACTGGATCAAGAATCAGTAGAACCAGGTTCCAGTCCTGCTTCTGGAAGTCAGAAAACCTCTGCAGACCCCAAGGTGACATGCATGGGGTCTTTCTATATCATTAAAGGCCACAACTTCAAAGTGAAGAAAAATTATTTTTATTTAAACTATGCAGATACCCTGGTAGGCTGCAGTCCATGGGGTCACTAAGAGTCGGACACGACTGAGCAACTTTACTTTCACTTTTCACTTTCATGCATTGGAGAAGGAAATGGCAACCCACTCCAGTGTTCTTTCCTGGAGAATTCCAGGGATGGCGGAGCCTGGTGGGCTGCCATCTATGGGGTCACACAGAGTTGGACACGACTGAAGCGACTTAGCAGCAGCAGCAGCAGCATACCTTGTACATGCCTTTATATGTACGATATGCTTCATATTACTAACAATTATTTAAAGAGTTCAATGGTGTCACTGTTGGTAAGTTAGAAGTTGATCTTCTGTTTTTAGATATTTAAATAATATCTTATTTAATCTGTAGATAGGGCCAGCCACAATTTCTTACAGAACAAGGATGTTGATGTTGCCAAATATGTGCATGAAATGAATTGCTAAAGAGGCTTTGAAACACCAGTATAAATATATATATTAAAAAGAAGGCAATTTAGCAAATTGTGTGCTTATAAATGTGGAATACAAATCATAAACTGATAGAGTTTTGGCATGAGAGATTTCATAGTAGAACTGAAAGAAACTCCAGCTTTTCCTTACACCTCTGTAGGGTTCCAAGGTAGTATATACATCAGTCTGACACCCAGAATTTTGGGAAACTTTTCTTGCAGCATGACACCTGACTATCCTGAGAACAGGTGAGGGACGTCTCGAGCACACTGAAGGAGGAGGCTTTTGTAGGCTACAGCCCAGCTCCCCACTGCATAGGCCACTCTCCACAACAGCTTCTCCCACCACTGTTACAGACCACCAGCTGTAACAGTGAGCAGGAGTCCCAGAAGATGATGATGCAGCCTCCTCCCCTCCATCCTGGAGGTACTGGGTTCCCTTACGATGACTCTCTTCTTGAACTCTCGGCATCCTGTTGCCCATGGCTCCTGGCTTTGAGCATGGAGAGGTCTCACCTCTCCAGTATGCAGCATTAGGCAAACGTCACAGTTCAGTGAGGATTAAGAACTGTAACCGTCTCTCCCCAGTCACAACAGGGAGCCTATTATGAGAGAAAACCCTGGGAGTTAGCATGATGAAAACACTACCCGGGCGACTACAGGGAAAGGGAGCATGGACAAAGTGGAGCTTGAACTCAGACCCTCTCACCCCTTTAACTGGAACCCAGAATAGGCTACTGCATTTCCACTGGAGAATTCTCTCACTTGAGGCTTCTCGCATTAGGCAGGTTTTGCTTAGGGGGTGGGGTAGCTAGGAAAGAACTAAATTTGTCCATCATTACATCAATTATAACTGAGATACTCAAACTTAAATAGATACTATCAAAACTACTCAGTCCTAACCACTTGTGGAATGTCTTAGTACAACTGTGTTTAGTTAAAACTCAAGGTGATGGTGGTTAGAAGAACAGGATAAATGTGGATCACATGGCCATTTTAAGGACTTAGAAAGAAAAAGAGTCATAAACCACTGGAAAGTGGCTTCTCCTTTCCTATCATTGTTAAATTAAAATCATTCACATTTCTCTGTGAGTTTCATGTCAAAATGAAATTGATTTACCTAATTGATGTGAAAACTAATCTCCACACAAAAGCCTGCATGTGAATGTGTATTAACAACTGTATGAAATCGTCAAAAACTGGAAGCGGTCAAATCGTCTTTCAACAAACTGTGCGGTGTGAATACTGAAAAAACAAAAAGAGCTACCAAACCACAAAGACATGAAGGAAATTTATGTGGGGGGGGGAACTTTAAAAAGACTATACACACTGTGTGATTCCAATTACGTATATGGAATTCTATCAAAGGCAAAACTGTAGAAACAGTAAAAAGATCAGCGGCTGCAAGGAGCTCAGGGAAAGGGAGTGTCATGAACAGGTGAGTCACAGGGGATATTTAGGCCAGTGAAACAACTGTTTCATTTTACAGTATCTGTTATGTACTTTTCTTTTAAGGGTTTACTTGAAAAGTTTTTGTTTTTATTTACAGTTACTACAAAACATTGGCTCCATTCCCTGTGCTTCATAATACACCCTTAGAAGCCTGTTTTATACCCAACAGTTTGTGCTCCCACTCCGCCACCCTACGCCAGGCTGCCTCCTCACTGGTAACCACTAGTTTGTCCTCCATATCCACGAGCCTGCTTCTCTTTTCTTATATTCACTAGTGTGCTGTGGTTTTTAGATTCCACATGTAAGTGATATCATTCAGTATTTTCTTTCTCTGTCTGACATGCACTGAAACTATTCTTCATGATACTCTACTTGTAGGACACTATGCATTTGTCAGAATCCATAGAATTGATAGCATGAACTTTGATGTAAGCAACTTGGGGGAAAAAAAATTTTAACAGTCAGGGGATCCCAGTAAGGAAGGCAGACTCTAAGAGACTGTAACTATATTACAAATGTATGAAACCACTTCACTGAAGGGAGTCAGGCTTAAAAGTGCTGACCTAAGTAATTTGAAAATAGAGTCTACAAGACCAAAAGCAAAAGGAACTCAGCATGAGCATGGTGCTCTAGTTGATACAATTGTTTCATGGGGATACAGGGTGATAATTCTGATGCTTCTATACATGTATAGAACAATGTGTAAATGGCCAATATTCCTTAAGTAAATGGCCAATATTAGGAGCCAAGTGTCTCCTGTTGGACTGAGAGTTTTCATATAAGCAAAGGAAGGAGGCTGGAATGAGCCCTCTGGTAATAGATTAAAGCCCATCAGGATGAACTCATGTTTACCTTAATAGATAGATAGTTACATACAGAAATGTGTATGTACACAGATTAGTAGATACACATGTATTTCTTTGCTGTCAGCTGTTAAAGCCTAAAAGACACACCTTAAACCTAGATAGTTGTTTCCAATAGCATTCTCCAATAAAAGGAAAGAGGATTTATTGGAGAAATAGATTAATGAAGAATTGGGAGGGAAATATAGAATGAGCCTGGAGCATCTCATGGTGCTAGAAAGTAAGGAAGTGATAAAACCAATACCCACCCCCCAACACACACACACACAATAATGGGAATTATGTCAAAGGGACCCCGGAACCAACCAAAAAAGCTCCCAATGGCTAAATGTGCAATAATGTGAGCAAAAACAAGAAAAAAGAATTGGATTATAACCCAAAGTATAAAATATCTATGAATCTATACTGATATAAACAAATGATTGATCAAATTAATAAAGACGGAGAAGAGGCAAATTTCCCAAGCAGGAAAATTCCGAGTAATTTATGTAAATACTCTGTCCCCAACAAGGAGGAACATAACTCCCCATTCCTTGGGTGTGGGCTGCTTGCAGTGACTTCCTTCCAAAGAACACAGTACAGGCAGGGGAAAGAAGAGTTCAGAGTGGAGAACCTGGCCAATACTACCAATATGTAGTCAAAGTCAGTGTCATCAGAGAATAGCATTCTACCTCCGGGATATTAATCCCCAACCCAAAACCCACCTAATCATGAGAAAACATCAGACCCTAGAGGACCATCCTATAAAACACCGGAGCAGTGTTCCTCAAAACTGTCAAGGTCATCAAAAGCAAGTGAAGTCTAAGAAACTGTCACAGCCAAGAAGAGCCTAAAGGGTCATGAAGAACTCAATGAAATGTGATGTGCTGCACAGGATCCTGGGACGGGAAAGGAATATGAGGTGAAAAACTAAAATCTGTTGGATATTTTAAAGGCATTAAAAAGCGGGGGTGGGGAAGTGGGGAGAACTGTTGCCATAGAATAAACTGACAAAGGGGCCTTGGGCTCCACTTATACGAGGAGTCCAAACTTCCAACACATTGCTTCCCATTCCTCTGTTAATCCATCAGAAAGGTGTAGAGATGCAAGCCGGATCTAGCTCACAGTAAGCAGTGACGTCGTTCATCTCCTCCAATTCTGTCTCCCCAAATAAGAAGGTGTGGAGGGCAATATCGTGGTCCTTAGGTCCTAGAGCTGCCAATCCAAAGCTATACTCTTTGAAGTTTCTAAGTCAGACTTTACAAGAGTCATACCAATTTCAGAGGCCATGACAGGCTGCCAAGACTTGGCTTATCCAGTGCAACGAGGGTGCTGAGGGAGTGTATTTGTAAATCCAGCACCCACTATCTCAGCAAGTTTTATGATGATGCTAGGTTTCTACATTTTCAGCAGTTCTTTTGAAACAAGTCCTTAAATATTCTCACAAACACGCAAAGGAAAATGAGTGGCAGCTCTATTTCCTGTAACATGTATCTTTAACCAACAGGTGTGGCTGTATTTATTTGGCTTTATGATTTCTTGGGACTTGGGAGTGTGGCCCTATAAATTTCCAATGCCTGTAAGAGTATATCCCCTGGTGTTTTGTTGAAATGCACAGGGTAGAAAAATAAAAATAAACATGAGGTAAAGAAATGAAATAGTAAAAGGGAAGGAAATCATACTTTCCAGCCTTTCAAAGTACATTAACAAATAGGTTCATGGTAGGACTTAAAAGTTTCTTACATTATTATTCAAGAAAAGCACAATTTTTATTTTCTTTTCACTAAGTATATATCTTTAGTAAATATATCTTTAGTAAAAAACAAAATTCGACCAAGTAAATTTAAAGATCCCATTGGCTTTATTCAAGAGTCCCAATAAGAAAGAGTCCTGCCTAACAAAGAGAAGAGTGCTCTAGGAGTTGTTCAAAATGGAAAGCTTTTATAGGCAGAAGGAAGGACAGACAGAGAGATTAAAGGAGTGGATTATCTCAGGCAAGGTCATGTGCCCTTAGGGGAGGGCAGGGGGTCTTCTCCAGCAGACTAGCTCACTAGTGTTGACTAGGAAATTCCAGTCTGCCGGGTTTAAAATTCTACTCCTGGCTGAAACTGCAGTGAGGTTAGGTATTCAGTCTTGGTGGGACTTTGCATGAGTGACTCCAGTTGGGGCCTGATGGTTCTTTTTAACACTTTAAACTCTAAAGTGACAGGAAACTTCATCCTGCTCATTGCAAACACACACTCTTTTGAAATATTTTGTCTCATTTAAGGAGTGAACTTTGCTGATTTTGTGTTAAAACTAACACGGAATCAAGGAAAATGTTTTTAAATGAAACAGCTGGCAATCTCTTTTCTATTCAGTTTCCAAGCATAGTTAAAGCCACCTGTGGCCATAAGCATCTTGTCTGTGGAGTGCTCTGAATGGTGAACAGTGTTCCTGTGGCTCTTCAGTGGTTCTTTCACAGTCTATAGCACCAGGGGGTGTCACTGGAATTTGGGATGAAGCCTAATCACTACTAAACAAAACAAACTACTCTTCAAGGATAGAGTAGTGTAAAATATTTATACCTCCTACAGTTACAACTGGAAAAGACCAAGGATCCACTTATGAAATGCCCTGGGAACTACAGAGTGCTCTTTGGGCATTTATAATAGGTATTTTTAAACTTATTTAAAAAACCCATTCATCATTCTTTTAGTCACTTAAAATAATTACAAGTACCTATTTATCTTCTGGGTACTGTTGTAAGTGTTGGAGAGGGAAAAGACAAAAATATACATCTTAACAGAGGTAAGAACACATGTAAATTTAGCTCATACTTTTTCTAATACTGATTAGATGGATTATAGTATTTCACTGAATGCGTATTCATGACATAGTCATTCAGTCTCCCAGTGATGGGTATACAGGCCTTTTCCATCTCATTTTTTTCTTTCCTGTTACAAACACTGCTACAACGAGTCTTCAGCGTATATACTGGTGCACCAGTATGACTAAGGGTAAAATTTAAATTTCTAGAAGCAGAACTGCTTGGCCAAAGGACTTGTGCATTTCAAGTGTTGATAGATACTCCCACGTTGCCCTCTTAGAGACACTGCCTCAGTGTTTACCACCAGCAACACAAGTTGAGAACCCCTCACCACAGGCATATCTAAAAGGCAGAATAATGGGCTATAGAGGACTAGAATTGTATCAAGACCAGAAAGATGATCTAATCCAGCCCCCTCAGCATATGAAAACTTTTTTCTGGGTGAGCAGCCACCCTGTTTATTTCAAGGTCGCTATGTGACAAATGTGTCCCCAGCTCAAATTTACGAGTTCCAGATGAAGGTGGCGTGTCTTTCAACACAAGTCGTCTTTCATCGAGTTGATCATGAGCCACCCAAGGGCAACACTCTACTTAGCACTCTAGGCTCTGGACGTGCCTGGGCAGCATAAAGCCTCAGAAGACACGGGGCAGGCAGTATTTTTTCATTACTAGTAGACACATTTCATTTCTTAAATGGAGGCATTTCTCCTGCATATGAGCCTATTTCATATTTCAGGACAGTAACAGCGAGGACATTTCAGCTGGGAGATTTTAGTTCTTTGGCTAAACTCTTTTATTTTGATGGACTGATTAATAAAGAAGAAATCTCTGCATAAGACATATTCATTTCTATTAAGATTGTTGCCTGATAGAATTATTACTAGTTGCTAGCAAAATATACAATACCAATATTCTTCTGTACTACTTCTGGAACCTTTGACAAATGAAAATATTTTTTTAAGCTGATCCAAAAAAAAAAAAAAATGGACTCACTTTGCTTCGGATGAAGTAGAGTCCCTGAATTTTTCTTAGTGGAGTAAATGTTTATTCACAAGTCAGGAAACCAAGCTCTTGCCTTTCCCGAAGCTCAGTAAACTGACAGATGCTCTGTATCCAATTACCTTTCTAGATATTCTAGCATTCCATGGGAGCTATTTCAAGGCCATAGTTCTACAGGCAGATAGGATGCTGGTGGGTGTGCTGGAAACTAATTTCACTTCCCCTCCCCCCATCTACCTGTCCTGTCATCCTTGGTTTCTCTGCTCCCCTTCCATCCCTCCTTCAACAGTATCATGATGTCCTCTTCTCTCATATTCCAGGGGCCACCTCTCATCTTATTTCACTCTTTCTAATTTCATCCTGTCTGCTTCCTTCTCCTCCCCTCTCCACTCTCTGAGCCCTGCTCTCCCATCACCAGTGTCCTCCAAAATTATACTGGTCCTCAACTCCCACAGCCTCCTCCCTCCAGCTTCTCGGCCCACTGTCTTAACTCCTCCCTCCATATTTTACTTGATCTCCAATCACCAGGCACCCTCACACTTTTCCATTAACAGGAACACATTTGTAACTTTCTTGACCTCAACATGTCAGTAGCCTACAGTTCTGAGCTTCTGGGTCACTGTTGTTTCACAGAGTGCTGATACAATTCCACTCTGTGGGCAGAAACCTTTCCCCTGGAAAGGCTGCATTTTCAATAGTCCATTTTGACAAAAAGTAGCAGAGTGTCAAGGGCCATGTATTACATTTATATCAGTTTAAGTGGACATTTAAATGAACCCCAAAAGTAATAAACTTAAAGGATTGAATTGGGAAGGAAAAAGGAAAAGCTTGTGGTAACTACCTTTGGTAGAAAAAACATCATATCTATTTTTTAAAAATCAAAGAGCAAGATCTTCCCAATTTCCAAGTTCCTTTCTGATATTCAAGTTCCTTTCTTATCAAAAGTTAAATGCCTAGAAAGTTACAACTACTGGCATAGGTATTTCTTGAGAAGGGGTAATTGTACACATGGTAACCATACTGCAATGAGACAGTTACTTAAGTAACTTAGCATATCATATATTCACAAATGGTGCAGCTGCTATGGAAAATGCTGTGGAGGTTCCTCAAAAAATTAAAAATAGAACTACCATATGATCCAGCGATCCCATTTCTGGGTATCTGTTCAAAAGAATTGAAGTCAGGACCTCAAAGAGGTATTTATACTCACCTGTTCATTGCAATATTATTCACAATAGCCAAGACGTACAAACAACCTAGATGTGCATCGATGGATAAATGGATAAAGAAAATGTGTTCTATACTATACACACAGTAGGATATTCACCTTGAAAAAGAAGGCAATTCTGCCATTTGTCACAACATGGATGAACCTTGATGACAGCAAGCTAAGTGAAATAAGTCACAAAAGGATCAATATTACATGATTCTTCTTATATGCAAAACCTACAATAGTCAGACTCATAGAAGCAGAAAGCAAAATGGTGGTTTCCAGGGGCTGTGAGGAGGGGGAAATGCTGAGTTGCTTGTCAACAGGTGTGACATTTCAGTCATGCAAGATGAAAAAGTTCTAGAGATGTGCAGTGCAACACCATATCTGGAGCTAACAGTACTGTATTTATTGTACACTTAAAAAATTATTAAGAGGCTTCCCTGGTGGTTCAGATGGTAAAGAATCTGCCTGCATTGTGGGAGACCCGGGTTTGATCTCTAGGTCAGGAAGATCCCCTGGAGAAGGGAATGACTTACTCACTCCAGTACTGTTGCCTGGAGAATCCCAAGGACAGAGGAGACTGGCAGGCTACCGTCCATAGGATTGCAAAGCGTTGGATACAACTGAGCAACTAACACTTTGACTTTTCTCACCCTCATGTTAAATGTTCTAACTACCAAAAAAAGTTGACACTCAGCTGACTTCTCTGGCTACTGTTGATAATCAAGCAAACAACTGTCAATGCTATTTTCCTAATAGCAGGAAAATATGCCAGGCTGAGGGTGTACACTGATGAATAACTGTACATATAAAAGACCTAGCCCAGCCCCAGGAGCCAGGGCATGGTGAGAGGAAAGGGAACTGGAAGGCACCAGCCAATGGCAGCTGCCTCCAAGCCCTCAGACCCTGCAGAGCCAGGTGGGGTTAGGGAGCCCAGGACACGGGGAAAGTGTTCTGTCTACCTCTGCTTGGCTATCTGGTCCCCTGGTTTAACCAACAACTTCAGCAGAAATAACTCTCAGGACTTTTCAGACTCCGATCTCTTCCCTTCCCATCCTGCCCTTTCCCATTCCAACCCTCAACTGCTTTTTCTATCTTACTCCAGGCCAAAAAAGAAAAAAATGGGGGCTCTACACCAATGTTTTATAAAAGACAGGCACCATACCCACTCTTTATGCCTCACCCTCCACTGACATAAGCATAGGTATGCTAATTAGAACAAATGAGGATAGACATCAGATCTGTATAGATACAAAATAAAAAAGGAAAGAATTAGAAAAATGAAAATGAATGTATTGACACTCTATAGATATATAAAACTAGATACTGTGACTAGATACTATTGACATTATTATAGCATAAAACAAGGTGAAAAAAAAAAAGGGCTTCTCCAAACAATAACCACCTTTACAAAATAAAACACCTTACAAAGCTACTAGGTACACTTCACTCACAGAGCACATTTATAAAGCAGGATCCTAGATCAAATTAGGTCCCAGTTCAGTTCAGTTCAGTCCCTCAGTCATGGCTGACTCTTTGCGACCCCATGAATCGCAGCACGCCAGGCCTCCCTGTCCATCACCAACTCCCAGAGTTCACTCAGACTCTTCCCACTTTTTTGGCTAATATTTTGCTTCTCTGTTCATTCATTGTTGCTTAATAAAAACTCACATCTTCTACTTCTCTCCAATCTACCAGTTCATTTGACAGATTCTGCTGATGTATCAAAAGAAGAAAATCATTTCTATGAGCAATTCAGATTTTTGCTCAAAGATGTGGTTTTTAGGCCCAAAGTGTTTCTGAAATCAGTTTCCCAGCAGTGAAATACTCAGAGAACTAAGTTAACAGTTTACTCTAAACCCGCTGTCATGTTCTTTCAAAGGCAAACTATAATTTTGTTTGTTTGTTTTTTGTTTTCCTAGCTTCAGGTCTAAGCTGAATTTAAACACTATCAGATTAACATGGAGAAGGGGCTGTGAGGTGCAGGTGATGTTCTCTTTTTATCTGGATGTGGGCTACCTGGTGGATTCGGTTTATAAAAATTCATCAAGCAATAATCTTAGGATACATTTACCTTTTTGTGTTTATACTTCAAGAAAGCGTTTTAAAAACTAAACATGCTATCTTCACATAAAGATACAGGAGATATAGACAGTTATGATATGGTTTACCAAGGGGATATGATTTACCGAGAGCTTTTCTGGTCAAACTACCGCAATGGTTGTTGCCTGAAACCAAGAAAGAGTAATAAGTTCAGGGACCTAGTCTTATGCCCTGGACGTGCATTTTTATTTGTTGGGGTATGCCTAACAAACAACAAAAACAATATCCCTTTCTTCCTCCCCCCAGCTTTACTGAGATACAACCGGCATATAACATTGTGTAATTTCAAGGTATACAATGTATTGACCTGATACACTTATGTATTTTAAAATGATTACCTCCATAACCTAAGCTCACCCTACATCATGTCACGTAATTACCAGTTCTTTTCTGTGTTGAGAACATACAGGATCTACTCACTTAGCAATTTTCAAGTGTATGATACAAAATTATTAACTATAATCACTATGCTAAACACTAGATCCCCAGAACTTATTCATCTTACAACTGGAAGTTTGGACACTTTGTTTGAACAATATCCATTTATTCAACAGTGCTTTGCTCTCTTGTGGCTTGGGAGTAGACCTTGCAGAAAAAAGCTGCTCTGTTACCACAGGAATCCCCAGGAGACTCTCCTCAGCCATAACCAGCTGTGCCTGTCCATCTGCCAGGCAGTTCAAGTTCCAGGGTGTCAGTCAATTTGGAAACAACCTGTTTCCAAAGTCACACACCCACTGTCTCTCTCTGCTCCCCTCCTCTCCTCCCTCAGGACATCACCACTGGACCCCTAGACCCCATTTAACCAGCGCTTCTTCCCTTCTGCTTTCAAGCAAGCACATACACTCCTACTGAAGATGGGGGAAATGCTTACCTTGACTCTACTAACCTTTCAGTGGTCTCTCCTCTTATACTTATTGATTGCTTGCCTCTGAATTGGCCAACCTCTTTTGGCCCTTCCCAATATTCTCAGCTTTCTGTTTGTATATCTAAACAGTTCCAGAGAAGGTGATTCCCCCCACACTCCTACCTCCAGGATGGAGGGGACATGTGGCCTGAACCAAAACTGAAGCCAAGATCAATTTGTTGTTCTCCTTCATGTACCACTAAGAATTTTGAAAAACCGAGTCCCCCCCCATATTTTTAGGTTGACATCCAAAATGCTTCATTATCAGTTTTAAACGGCTGGAAAAGAAATAATCTTGTGTAACCTTTGACATTTTTAAATAAAACTATTAATTCACTCTTTTATGTGGCTACAACAGAATCTAAATACCATGGCATCTGGTTTCCAAAATCTAAAATATGTGAACAAGCTCTTCTATAACAGGCCAAAGTTTCTATTGTTCTTTTTTATTACTTAAAATTGTATTTCTATTATATTTCTTCCCCAGAATTTGATCACAATGTAATGAATGTTCTTTTTTGCTATTAAGTGAGCCATCATTCCTTTATGCAATAAAATATGTCTATTGTTTGAGATTAATTTTTTGTAACCATAAAGTTCATAAGGTTTTTCTGCATTGCTATTATTACAATCTTTGTAAGAAAAAATTTAATTAAAAAATCTAAATATATGATGTTTTGATAAGTAATGAACAAACATAAATAGTAAAGTTGTACTGAAAAGGTATTTTTAAATGAGAGGGATGTGGCTGTTTTTATATTTTAATTAGCTCACAAATCCATGGATAGATGTTACTAATTTTGAGAAAATGTTTCCAGAATTAATTCTTTTGCTATTGTTTTTCTTTTTATAGATGTAAATGCTGAAACTCCACTCATATAAATAAACAGAAGAAAAGGGATTCTATCAAAGAAACTAACATTTTACTATTAGCTTCACAGGTCATATAGCTAAAATCATAAAGTAGTATGCAAAAAAATTTTTAATGATCAATTAGTAGGTAAGTTAGAGTTTTTTCTTAATTTTGTTGGAAACAAAGATTTGGAAATCACATGTTCCGCTAATAGACTTGATTCCCATTTAGGGTCATTTGCTCTCTCAATTTGGGGGAGTCATAACAAAAAGGCTTTACCTAGACAGCAAATGACTATGAATTATACTAGTAATTGTCAATTTTATCAAAAAGAAGGTAAAGATGATGATCTCAGATTTAATGTGAGCTGGACACCCTGACAAAGTCTACACATAACTGGGAGAAAAGGAAGGAAGAGGAGGTAGGGTGGACACAAGTGTTCTGTCTGCCCTGAAAATCTTTAAGAATTAAGAATTCCTACAATTCAATGAGAAAAAACCTAATCACTCAGTTTTTTAAAATAGATAAAAGACTCTCACTGTTTGCAGATGACATGATCCTCTACANACTTCGATTTCCTTATTTCACCTAAGTTACTGATTTCCCTGAATGCTAACTTAGAATCCTTTGCTCTATGGGACCTCAGGGGAGGGGCCTATCTAAACACCCAGCTACCCTGCAATGAGTCTGAGGTTGGGACACCAGGCACACACTGTACCCACGTGTGTGCACACACAGGCCTCCATCTTCCATCCATCATTTCTTCACAGAACTTTTACTCTGAGGACTGCTCAAGATTGGCCAGCTAGCATACCATGACAATATGACATGACTTGGGGGTTTCAATGGTTATTCTTATTGCTCAAGGGGAAAAGAACACAGAACATGAGGCTCGAGTCTCCCACGGGACAATCAAAACACAGCNGAACTTTTACTCTGAGGACTGCTCAAGATTGGCCAGCTAGCATACCATGACAATATGACATGACTTGGGGGTTTCAATGGTTATTCTTATTGCTCAAGGGGAAAAGAACACAGAACATGAGGCTCGAGTCTCCCACGGGACAATCAAAACACAGCCAATGCCTGTGTTCACTGACAGTGTATAAAAGGGACAAAGAATGAGGAAATTCACTCCAAAGTCTGCTGTCAGGGTTTTCGGACAGGCCATTAGAACAACTGGGTCTCTACCACGTTCAGTCTCTGGATGCCTGGCCCCTGGCTGCATTTCTTCTGAAGTGTTCTCCCTGAGTCCTGCCAAGAGCCAGCTTCTACACAGGACCAGTGCTTTGGATGACATTATCATCCTTTCCTTCAAATAAAGAAACCTGCCTCCTCAAGACCTAAAAATACTCCTCAGACTTGGAGCTCAGCCCTGTTTTCATCAACACCTGTCCACTGGACCAGTTGCTCAACTGGGACAAGTCAAAAGCAAAGAAAAAGCAGCAGTTTTGAGGAAGCCAGTTCTCCATGAAATATCAAGCTCATAGACCAAAAATCTTCCTTCTTTTGACCATGAGAATTCCATTCTCATACCAAACTCACACTCTTTTCTAAATTCACTTTTTAGGGGGGATTTTTTTCTGAGGGGAATGATCTTGGTAGGAGAGAACAAAAATTATTTTGATTGAGCTTTTTTCATTGCAACTGGTACAAAGGCAAAGAAAGACTTCATTGAATACTTTTTCCATTCCTAAAAATTGACTTAAAAAAAAATCCCATCACAATCAAATGAAATTTTCTCCGAGAAACATTGGGTAGATTTTATTTTAAACCATGTGTGAGAAGATTTTGGTGCTCAATGGCATCACATTCTGAATTCATGGACTGTTGTTTTGGTTAATATCCCATCAAGGCTAAATATCTATTTTACTCATGTCAAACTCTTCTGTATAGCCTTCAAGGCCCCTTGTGGTCACAGGCTGTGAGTGGGTGTGGGAGGGCAACATAGGAGCAGAGCAGAAGTCGCAATTGTTTCAAGCTTCAGGAGACATCAGTGTGAGGAAGGGCTCTAGTCAAGGTGGAGGGTGAAAAGTTAGATGTCCTGAGAGTGTGGGCAAGGGAAGCCCAGGGAGGAAGAGCTCAAGGCAGATCAAGGGCAGAACAGGGCCCCAGTAGTGAAAGGCTTGGAGAAGGAAATGGCAACCCACTCCAGTGTTCTTGCCTGGAGGATCCCAGGGACGGAGGAGCCTGGCGGGCTGCCATCTATGGGGTCGTGCAGAGTAGGACACGACTGAAGCGACTTCGCAGCTGCAGCAGCAGTGAAAGGCTACCACGGTGAGTGAGGATGTGGGGGATAATCCAATAATTCCACTCTGGGAAATATATCCATAGGAAAAGAAAATGCTAACTCAAAAAGATGTTTACACCTTGATGTTCAGAGCAGCATTATTTATAGTATCAAAAGCTTGAAACAGCATCAAAGGATGGATCATGCAGAAGTTCTGAGATAGGTAGGCAGGTGAGTAGATAGATATCCAGACCATGGAATAATACTTAGCCATAAAAAAAAGGAAACCCAATCATTTGGACAACACAGATGGACCTTGAAGGCATTATGTTAAGTGAAATAAGTCAGAGAAAGACAAATACTGCACAACTCACCTATAGGTGGAATTTAAAAAAAAAATAGAAAAAGAGGTCAGACTTGTGGTTGCCACAGGCACAGTGTGGAGGGAGGGAGAAATAGAGGAAGTTAGTCAAAACATACAAAATTCCACTTATAAGATAAATACTAGGAAGGTAATATGGGTAACACTGCCATATATTTGTTACAAGAATAAATCCTACAGGTTCTCATTACAAGGTGAAATTTTTCTTTTTTCTCTTGTTTTTATTGCATCTATATGAAAAGATGGATGTTAGCTGAATCTATTGTGTTGTCTTATAGTCTATGTGAATCAAATAACCATGCTGTACACCTTATACAGTGATGTATATCAATTACTTTTCAATAAAACTGGAAAAACAAAAAAATAAATAAATAAATAAACACAGTGCAGAGCTGGATGGAAACTAAGGAAACTGGGTTGGGGGTTGGTCAGTGGTCTGGGGATCAAGGCAGAAAGCCCCCGCAGCAGGTGCTATGGTCAGCCTCAGTTGCAGTTTGGAGAAAAGACATTTTGCTCTTAATGAGTTAGTCACAGAAACAGCCTCTGACGCATCTGGTCTCAGTTTGCCTCCCTAGACATCTCCCTTACACAGCTGTTTGACTCACATCAGACAAGACAGCTCCCTCATCCTCAGACAGACTCCAAGCTCCCCCTCTTCCCTGCTTTCGTCTTTCTGTTTCCATTCTTGCCTACAGAATTTCTTTCTTCCTGGATCTCTACCTGTCAAGTCCTACCCACTCCTTCCTGGACCGGCTCAGATGTCACTTCTATGAAGCCTTCCCTCCTCCTTCCACTAGATCCCATCTCTGCACGTGAGACGTGTGTGTTCAGTTACAGGCAGTCACTAACTTGGAGGTGACTGAGAGCACACAGTAGCAAAGGGTTAGGGGTGAGAATTATTTCACTGCATCTCCTCTCGGGGTGCACACTTCAAACTGTCTGCATTCCAGAATAACTAGTGGTAAATTCACGTGAGCATAAACATCTTACCTCCCCAGAAGCTTTGTGTGATGACTGGTGAAGGCTAGCATTTGACTAACGTACATCTTAACAGTCTATGTAAAGGAGTTACAGCAATTCTGAAATGAACAGCAAATGGAGTTACATATAGTAGGCATTATAAGCAGAGAGTGGAGCAGAGACTCTTCAGCTGAGCTCTGCTCTGCACAGACAGCCGTTTGACACACCCTCTGAGTCATGGTTAATTCAGATATAAAATGGGTAGAGTGTATTTTCTCCACCTATTCTCCAGAGCTTCAGAATACAAAAGTAAGATAATGCCCTCAAGATATTTACAGGCTATAAAATGCTAGTACATAGTTGGCATTATCAAAATGATGTTATTTTTAATCATTTAACGAACATGAATTGCTGTCTACTATTTGATAAGCAGGAGAATAATATAGACCAAAACATAGTTATTATACCTCTTCACTGCATAATCAAATTAACCTGATGCAAGTTGGTAAGTGAATGTTGAGATGTACAGAAGTGAATGCATTTTTTTCCACATCTAACGTTGAGAAATAAATTATCTTGACTTTCATTCTCTTGTATTCTTTTTCCCAATTCCAGAATATCCATATACCTGTATTACTTTTGTAATTAGGAAAACAAACATTGGTTTGGTCTTAAGGGAGTTAGTTATTCTTCTCCCAAATTTCTCCAAGGATGCTCACCAAGCTCCCTTATCCACACACAGATTCCATGCTCTGTGCTGGTGGGACTGCTGGGTGTTGGGCACCAGACACGGCCCATCTTCCTCTCTCCTAAGGCTTTACAGGCTGCTTTATGTACAACAAGCCTTTGGATTCCTGCATTATAGCGCAGCACCGTTCCAGCAACTTCCTGAACAATTCTACCCACCAGTGCTCACAGATACAAACTTTCCCTCTCCCACATCTATTTTCAAGTAGGACTAACAAAGGCTTTATTTCAAAGCCCAATCTTCAGCTACTAAAAAGAATACATGTAATATGATGTAATATGTGACATGTATTACGTAATACATGTCACGTAATACATGACAAAACCAAATTATAAATGGCTTTTGAATGACTCTCACCATGTCTTTGAATAACTTTCAATTATGAGCATTCCCATTGGTAGTGCTAGCCATTTTCTTTTTTCTTTGTAAAACAAATTCTCAGGGAATTTTGTGACTACATGTTTGGAAGTACAGATTTTTACGATGCGACTTTATACATGTGGGTTGCTAGTGCAAAGGGATCAATCTGAACCAGAAAGTCTGCACATTCCTAGAAAACGACATCGACACCCATCGTTTTCAACATGTGGTTCAATGAGTCTCATCTACAGAAAAGCGAAGTGGCCACTGAGGACTCCCTTGGGTCTCGACTCTTCTGTCTCTCATCTCTTTAATTCTGTGGCCAGACGTCTTTCAATTACACTCATTCTCTTGCTATGCTTTTTAGAGTGGTCCTCTTTTAACCAATCATCAATTTTTTCTTTTAAACACACACCCAGCACAAAATTTAAAAAGTATGAAAGGTATAGTGTGAGACCTCATTCTCCCTTCAACCTTGCTATCAAATGTTAATTTCTATTCTCCTGGGAAAGTACCAGTGAACCAGTGTCTTCAACATCCTTTCTCTTCATTTCTACCACCAATTCTCTAGCCTGAATTTCCATTTCTACACAATTATCTTCATGTAACAGGTTGTCTCTTTCACCAGTTTGTCTCTTTCCAGGCCAAACTACCCTTCCTCTACCAGGTAGGATAACTGGAACAAATGTCTGGGTAAGTCCTGGGCTAGTTTTCGATATAAATGAGACATATGAATGATAACAAAAGAGAGTGGGACATTCCACAGTGGCAGTGGGGAGCTTACCTAAGAGCCTGACATAGAGGAATGTTCTGAAAATGTTTAGTGAAATAATCAATGAAACCAGTATGTCTTGTCTCAGACATGAATCAGAAAAGAAAACTACTTCACTGCAACAGAGAGTTTACAATAAGAGGTAACAACAGATGGGGGCCAGAGAACTCACAATTCTTAATATCCTTTGAATTGATAATGTTGTCAGACACTGTTCTAAAGTTTTAGGTATTGTATTATTTACTCTTCAAACATCTTTATGAGGTATCACTTCATTATCCATTCTATAGATCAGGAAATGGAGTCTACTGGGGAGGCTTAGTAACTGTCCAGGGATTCCCAGCTTGTGTGTATTCAGGGCAAATCCAGATTCCAGTTTGCTATTGGGAACAACAATGATTGAAGAAATCTGGAATGTCGGGATAATGTCAGGAATTTGTAAGCTGGAATTGGGGGGCACTTTCTATACATTTGCACCATTCTAGGTGTTGATAATGGAGAAGGCAATGGCACCCCACTCCAGTACTCTTCCCTGGAAAATCCCATGGACGGAGGAGCCTGGTTGCGGTCCATGGGGTCGCTAAGAGTCAGACACGACTGAGCAACTTCACTTTCACTTTAATGCATTGGAGAAGGAAATGGCAACCCACTTCAGTGTTCTTGCCTGGAGAATCCCAGGGACGAGGGAGCCTGTTGGGCTGCCGTCTATGGCGCTGCACAGAGTCGGACACAACTGAAGCGACTTAGCAGCAGCAGCAGGTGTTGATAAAAATCAAATAGATGGCTAAAATATGGCTCCTTCCCTGCAAATAACTTGTATGCTGTATTTTTAAACTTGCCATCACATTGTTCAGAAGGTGACCCAAACCGCTTCGTTAAGCTTTTTTGTTTTGTTTTCCAGCTAGATTGTGACTTCTGAAGACAATCAGTGCCTGACATTCCCTTTGGATCACCTTTAAGTGCACAGGCCAGTGTTCACTCTTGAATTCCCCTATTCCTGAGTTGTTACTAGATCCAAATGTGACACATATCTCAAGGGGTAAGCAATGAAAAGTCAAAAGCACCTGACTTGTTAGAGCAGTGGCCAAAATATTGTTGAAATCAAGAAAAAATCCAGAAGAGAATGTATGTTTTGACTTGTCTGTAGACTGGAAAAGCAGATTATCCTGGTAGACATATTCCTTAAGCCCTAGTTCTCAGAGAACATCTACCAGGGACAAATCATGAGCCACAGAGTTCCACAAGGGACAATTAGAAGTATTTCTCATCCACTGGAAATGAGGCTTTGCACTTTCTTTTTTACACTAAAATATATATTTTAGACATTTCTGTCAGGAAATACAATATTCGCCAAAGGAGTTTACAAATGGAGGAAGCAGAATATATAACCATGACAGGACTTAAAAGTGAAGGATGCTTTGTAAAGAACATAAGACAGGAAGTATTTAATAAAGCATAGAGAAAATGCCCATGGGCAGCGAGAACAGAACAAGACATGTCAAAATATTGGTTTGGGCAGTAAAANCAGAATATATAACCATGACAGGACTTAAAAGTGAAGGATGCTTTGTAAAGAACATAAGACAGGAAGTATTTAATAAAGTATAGAGAAAATGCCCATGGGCAGCGAGAACAGAACAAGACATGTCAAAATATTGGTTTGGGCAGTAAAAATTGGTTGCTTAGTATGGGGAAATAGAACCACAGTTCCCCTTAAAACAGAGCTGTCAACCAGTGAGTCTCAGCATCAAAAAGGCTACCAATGTGCCATGAAATATTGATTCCAGCAGTCACAGGGTGGCTGATGGGTAGAGAGGCCAGAGTCTTGGGAGGTGGTTTCTGGCTGTGAGACATTAGCCAGGGGTTCCTCAGAGGGCAGTCTGGGCTGACTTAAAGTTGAATGAATATTGTACCCTACAACCCTCAAAGCAGGCAAGCACAGTGATAGCATTCACCATGTGCTGAGTGGAACCAAGAAGGGCATGTACTTAAGAGCCAGCTGAGAGTGTGATGCTGCCAGCTGTAGGCAGGAGACCCCTGGAGTTTCTGGGAGGGCTGCTGTTCCAGGATGCCTGGAACAGGGCATACAGCCAGAGAGCTGCCAGCCAGCACAGGGGTGCTGGAAGGCCAAGGGATTTTTCTGGTGGAGACAGCTCCAACTGGTAGCTCCAAATTCTGGACTTTGACTCTCTCAGGTACTTCTCTGTATTTGTGGCCAAGGTACCGTTTCAGTGATGACCATCCTGCTACAGGATGAGTCCTCTAACACATGAAGATTAGGGCTTCATCACCTTTTGAAATACTTGACATGAAAAAGAATTCAAGTGGATTCAAAATTTATTCTCATTATCCTTCAAATGTCAGCATTATATTTGTCAATCAAGGAAAAAGAGCTACAGATTTTTACAATTTCAACAGTTGTTTAAAAATATACACATATACACACATNTGAAATACTTGACATGAAAAAGAATTCAAGTGAATTCAAAATTTATTCTCATTATCCTTCAAATGTCAGCATTGTATTTGTCAATCAAGGAAAAAGAGCTACAGATTTTTACAATTTCAACAGTTGTTAAAAAATATACACATATATGTGTGTACACACACATATAGTTTTATGTTAGCATAACCTTCATGGGCAAAATTACAATGGTAATTATCAGGAATGCACATACTCCACACTCCCATTTACTATTTTTGATGAGGAAACATGTCACGGCTTCAAGTACAAAGTCAGATAGAAACAAGTTTGATTCATGGCATCAAGCTGAAATTTCTCCTTAAAGGATTTTTCAAAATTATTTGGAAGTTTTAGACACATTCGGTATTTAATATATTCCTTAATGCTGTGTATATTTATTCTATTTATATCACATAAAGAAGTATAAAGACATGTTCTCACCATGGCCTGTATATATTAATACATCACCAAATCACACCCACATCTTTCTAGCACAATACCCAAATGTTATTTTTTCCCCAGTGTGTTGACATGAAAAACACTGGGGTGTGTGCCTGAAAAGCCCTTTGAAATATTCAGCTTTTCTCTTTTTCTGCAGGCAGGTCAAGCGAGTAGGTGGACAGCAAACAGTGTGCTATGTAAGGACCAGCTTGGGGCAAAGCAAAGTGGCATGAGAGGAAGGGTGCACCCCAAACAAGAAGACTGGAAAAGAGGACTTTCTTTTTAAATCGTTGAGGGCATGGAGCTTAATTTTACAGGGCTGGAAGGAAAGGATCAACAGGTGAAAATTAACCCTCACAAAATTAAAATAAATATTTGTATTTAATTTCTACCGTTTAATCTGTCAAATATGAAAAGTGATGCAACAAGCCCGAAAGGCATGCCCAGCAAGGCCAGGAGGAATTTAAGAGAGAAGCCAGGTATTCTGGCTGCCTGGCCACTGCCTTTATTCACCAGCCTGAACCTTCCTTTCAGATCATCTTCTCAAATTATCCATAAGAGATTTATCCACATACTCAATAAGAAAAATATTTCTAATTATATCCAACCATTCTTAACATGAATGAGAATTATGCAGGGACACAAGATTGCCAAGACTTTTTTGCCAAACAATTCCTTTTGACTTAAGAAAGAAGAGGCAGCTGCATTGTTTCCATAACTATCCATATAAAAGAGCCCTTGGAATGAGGCTGACTCGTCCTGCTTTAAAAAGCTCCAAGGTAAGTGGGAACAAGGACCAGACTCTCAAGAGGGACGCTGGCCGCACCGCCCCGCGTCGCTGCAGCTGCTGCCTGGGGTACTGCTCCTTCTGCACGTTTTACATCCATGGCTTTAGTTGCCCTCTGTTAACAACAGCCAGTGATGTAGCAAATGGGGCTTTTTGGTTTGCTTTATTTTTGGTTAATTAATCAAGTGCTTTCCCTTTTTCTTTTACAGAACCGTCTCACTTCCAGGCTGCATCTTCTCACTCACTAACAAGGTAAGATTTGGACTAACCAGTCCCTGGAGAAGGCAAGAGCCTCTGGGATGGACGTGTGTTACTTAGCAACCTTTGAGAAAGTGCTTGTCTCAGTAAATACCTAACAACTGTATTTCAGGAAAGATGCAAGAGAGGGAGAAGGGGACGGAGGACTTGCCTTTTAGAACAATGCACATAGTCTTAGGACTCTGGAACTGGTGGGATGACATTTTAGCAAGGAAAAGGTTGTGAAAAGAATATTGTTTCCATAGGGGGAAAATATATCTGCACTAAGATTCTCTGGTTAAAAATCTCAAATTTGTAAAAATGTGTCTTGCTTTTAGAATTCATTTAGCAAACATGATATCTAACAAGTAAGAAAAGAAGAACCTAGGAAAGCGGGCTGCTTTTACTTCTATGAAGAGTTTTAAAAAGTTACCTTACCCAATACTAAGGGTTATATGAAACGAGAACACGGAAATTTTTGTTACATAAATAATGAAAGTTATTAGTCTGCCCACTACTACACACTGCATTTCTAAAGAGAGAGACTGGTGGGTAGATGATTAAAGTGAGTTTCAAGTAACTCGATCACGTAATGACTGAAGTAGCATCATCTGCCAAGCCTTTCATTCTACTGATGCCACTGGTGATCTGCAGACAACACTCAATGGAGCAGCCTGAGCCTGTGTCCTTCGGAAGGATATGTGGAACAGGAAAGTGAGCCTTCAGTGCAGAAGAATGAGGATCATGTTTTCTGTGGCTTTTATCCTCAATTAGTTTAACTGGGTTAAACTGATTAACTGGATTTAATATGCAAAGAAATTATGCTAGAGAAATTCTACTAAGCACCTAACTCAAAAAAAAAAAAAAAAGATAAAACTATAACCTGACCTCCTGCCAAATCCACTGAACATGAGCACTTCCAGCTGAACACCTAAAGGAGGAAATAAAGTTCTCATATTATATGGCAAGAAATGGAATTCTCTTACACTATAATAAATGACATTTTCCATCTTAGTCATAGTCTGAACTTGTTCAAATTGCTTTCTTACTCAAATTTTAACTTTTTTCTCAAACTGTCTTCACTCTGTCTCATGGGCTGAGGATTACAAAAGGCAATATTGTGATCCCTAAAGATGGAGATGCTGAGGCACAGATCAAGGGCAATCCAAGGTCACAAGCTCCTTAGCAGCTTGTGAGGCTACCCCTCAGCTCTCTTATTAGAACCTCAGTCTTGAAGGATGAAAGAAGGTAGCCCCAAGTCCACTGCTGGGTACACAGTGACCCCAGACGCCTTTGAGTCCTTGTGATTTCTGGTTATTACGTTTGCTTCAATTACTACAGCGTGGAGTACAGTGCAGCTGCCTGGTGAAATTTCCAACTGGGCCCATGAAATATCATCAAGGTAGAGATTTATACATATAGATGACAATTGAGAATCTCTACTAAGAAATGCTTCATCGCCTTTAGGACCTCTGAGTTCAGCAGCCATGAGTTCAGACCAAGAAATGGCTGTTTTTGGGGAGGCTGCTCCTTACCTCCGAAAGTCTGAAAAGGAGCGCATTGAAGCCCAGAATAAGCCTTTTGATGCCAAGACATCTGTCTTTGTGGCCGAGCCCAAGGAATCTTTTGTCAAAGGGACTGTCCAGAGCAGAGAAGGTGGGAAAGTGACGGTGAAGACCGAAGGAGGAGCGGTGAGTAGTCCAGGAGCTGACCACATGCTACTGATTATTTTGTTTGGCCACTTGGTTGACATAAACAGTTATCCTTCCTGTTTACCAGACTCTGACAGTGAAAGAGGATCAAGTCTACCCCATGAACCCTCCCAAATTCGACAAGATCGAGGACATGGCCATGATGACCCACCTTCACGAGCCTGCTGTGCTGTACAATCTCAAAGAGCGTTATGCAGCCTGGATGATCTACGTGAGTGCTCCCCAAACCCCAAAGTGGTTTTGATCACTGGACCCTGACAGCTCACTGTACTACAAATGGGTCACAGATAGTGAGTCACTGCACTTTCACTAGTAGTGTAACTAACTAAGAGGTTCACGATTGCTACTGTAAGGCCCAACCCAACAGCTGGCACGTAATCCTTTGTCTTCCCATCCAAAGCCAGGCAAAGCCACTGTCCACATGGACTGGGTTTGCCACAGATTCCCTGAACAAACATGGCAGCAGCTACTGTTTACATCTCATCCACGTGTCTGCGTCTCCTCTCATCCCCATTCCTGCTGCAGAATCATCCAGAGGAAAAATATAAACATGTTTCAACACTTAAAAGTAATGTTTTTAAAGACCAATTTTCAATCCTCCAAAATGACAGCAGTTTTTATCTCTGTGTTCTGGTCCCTTCTGTGTGGAGCACTTCCTTGATGAAATCTTGCCAACCTCCCCAGGCAGAGTTCAATGTTGTGTCCTGGTGTTTCTGCCCTGCGATAACGCTAACAATGTTTTTTCAGAATGAATCATTTACATGTCCATCTCCTACACAGACTGGGAGTTCCTCAAGGAACAGTATCATATGTTCAAAGAAAAACAACATTTATATTTCATTCTTAGGGCCTTGCAGAGACTTTTCCCTTAAAGCAAACCCAGTAATACTAATTGAATTTACTACGTCAGGTTGACATTCCTGTAAGGTTTTGTGGTTGCTGCTTTGGCCCCACCACACAGCTTACAGGACCTTAGCTCCCCAACCAGGGATTGAACTCATGCCCCCTGCATTGGGAGTTCAAAGACCTAACCATGGGACCACCAGGGAATTCTCATCATTTCTGAATGGTGTAGTCACTGCTGCTATTCAGCTGGACTACACTTATACAAGTATACCTGTGATTAGTGTCAGAATCCATTCTGTTTGGTTGGCAGTTATCCTAGACCAGATGTCAAAAATATCGGAAATCCAGCTGTTGTAATCGTTAATGTATTCCCATCATTCTGTGTCCTGTTTCTTCACAATTCAGGGGTAGTTTACAAATATTTCCCCAGTATTGCTGCGCACCTTCATGTTTGCCTTTTTAAATGTCTGGATCATACTATCTNATCCAGCTGTTGTAATCGTTAATGTATTCCCATCATTCTGTGTCCTGTTTCTTCACAATTCAGGGGTAGTTTACAAATATTTCCCCAGTATTGCTGCGCACCTTCATGTTTGCCTTTTTAAATGTCTGGATCATACTATCTTAAGAAGATTTTCCATAGTTCACCTAATTATTTCATACTGTTGACTACTTAGTACCTAAGTACCATAAATTCATTTTCATAGATCATAAATTCATTTTCATGAATTTGAACTATCTTAAAAGAAATATACTCCTATTTTCTAAACTACAGTAAGAATGTATTAAACATTATTAAAAAAAAAAAACCCACAATTTTGGAGCTCCTACTATGTGAAAAATCACTGTGACAAACCCCAAGAGGAATAAGAATCTAAACTGTATTCCTCACCCTCAAGATTTTGCTATCTTGTTGAACCTTTCAACTAGTTTCCATGCTGATGCCTTGAAGATGTGTAGACCACTTACTTAGAGTTAAAATTCATTAAATAACTGAGCTGCGCAAATAACAGGAAAAGTGTCTGGTTAGTTATTCTTTCTTATTCGCTTGCACAGACCTACTCAGGCCTCTTCTGTGTCACCGTCAACCCCTACAAGTGGCTGCCAGTGTACAACCCTGAGGTGGTGACGGCCTACCGAGGCAAAAAGCGCCAGGAGGCCCCGCCCCACATCTTCTCCATCTCTGAC
>SJYV01027061.1:0-15884 GCA_006410875.1 Neotragus pygmaeus | reverse complement strand
TAGCTGATAAGTTGTGTCAGACTCTTGAGACCCCGTGAGCTGTATGTAGCCTGCCAGCTCCTCTGTCCATGGGATTTCTGCAAGCCAGAATACTGGAGTGGGTTGCCATTTCCTCCTCCAGGATCTTCCCAACCCAGGGATGGAACCCAGGTCTCCCACATGGCAGGTGGGTTCTTTATCACTGAGCCACTTGGGAAGCCCACACACCCTAGAATATCCCAAACTGTATCTGACTACCCTGTGTTTTATTAATGTTTCCCACAGTAAATTCGCAATGACGCCCCAAACACAGAATGGGAGATGTCTGCGTATAGGAATGCCCACATCCATCTACGCAGCTATACAGTTGCACCCACGCTGAGGTGGGCGTCTGTGTCTCTGTGCATAATTTACTCTGGCGTAAAAGTGGGGCAAGAAAGCAACTCTGGTGCAGTCCCAGTATAGTGCCTTTTCCTGAGACTTCTAATTTCTTCAGCTCCACGAGCAGGATGTTTGTAACAGATAACAGGGTCTGCAGGACAGGTTCTCACCATGGGTCCATCTTAGAATTATTTGGGGACCCTTAATTTACTTATTAACTTATTTACATTTGGACTTCCCTAGTGGCTGAGACTGTAAAGCGTCTGTCTACAATGTGGGAGACCTGGGTTCGATCCCTGGGTCAGGAAGATCCCCTGGAGAAGGAAATGGCAATCCACTCCAGTACTATTGCCTGGAAAATCCCATGGACAGAGGAGCCTGGTAGGCTACAGTCCATGGGGTCACAAAGAGTCGGACACAACTGAGCGACTTCACTTACTTACATCTTGTGTGGAAGGCGGGGGTCTTAGCACCCTGACCAGGGATCAAACCCGTGCTCCCTGCAGTGAAAGCCTGGAGTCTTAACCACTGGACCCCCAGGCAAGGCCCCCGGGGACCCTTGAACACAGCTCTGATGTCTACACTTTCACTCTAACCCTGAAGGTGCTGGAGGACTCTAGCGAGGTCTCCCCCAGGATCTAACCGGCAGCGAGTTTTGAAAGCATCTGGACTGAACTGAGGTTGATATCAGCTGGAGGCTGTTGTTCAAATGTCATCTCTCAGCGTTATGTTAATCTGAAACAACAGAGTGTTTACTACTTTGGGCAAGGTCGGACTTTCTAAACAGGAACGAATCTCACTGTTCCCTCCCCCCCCTTTTTTTTTTACTCTCCCTAAAACCCACATCTCGACCATAAATATGCACATACATTCCTCTCAATCCGTGAAATGAGTTTTCAGATCTGTGGATTTTATTTACACATAGGTTTAGTTTCATTGGACAAGACAGGGCTTTATAGGCAGAACGGGTGGTGGGCATGCAGCTTTAGGAAAACAAGTCATAACCTGAAATTCAGGACACTGTCAAATGTATAAAGAGCTGATCGTTTTGATAGCATTGAAGTTAACATTGCCCTGAAACAAATGGCATGCAGCTTGAGGGAAACTGCAAAAATACACAATACTTCCTTAAAGTGAATTTAACTAATTGTGGTTTAGATGTTCTTTTGCTTAGCAAACAGTACTGTTCAGTCGCTTAGTTGTGTCCATCTCTTTGCGACCCCATGGACTGCAGGATGCCGGGCTTCCCTGTCCATCACCGTCTTCCAGAGCTTGCTGAAACTCATGTCCCTGATGCCATCCAACCATCTCATCCTCTGTCGTTCCCTTCTCCTCCTGCCTGCAATCTTTCCCAGCATCAGGGTCTTTCCCATGAAGTCGGTTCTTTGCATCAGGTGGCCAAAGGATTGGAGTTTCAGCTTGAGCATCAGTCCTTCCAATGAGTATTCAGGACTGATTTCCTTTAGGATGGACGACTGGTTTGATCTCTTTGCTGTCCGAGGGACTCTCAAGTCTTCTCCGTTACCACAGTTCAAAAACATCAGTTCTTCATCGCTCAGCCTTCTTTATGGTCCAACTCTCACACCTATACTCGGCTGCTGGAAAAAAACCATAGTTTTGACTATATGGACCTTGGTCGGCAAAGTGATATCTCTGCTTTTTAATGATGCTGTCTAAGTTTGTTATAGTTTTTCTTCCAAGGAGCAACCCCATGCACAGTATGAAAAGATAAAAAGAAACAGTGGCATGTGTATACATGTAGTAAAATCACGTAGAACTAAATAGAGACACAGGCACATGCATGTAAATCCAGGGACATCTGAATCATCTGACTAAGTTCTCTGGGTGGTGTTGATGGCACGTTTCTGATTATGACTCTATCCTGTAGTTTGTTTGAACAATGTTACCGCTGGGGGAAAACCCAGATGAGGTTCTCTGGCAGTGACCTGTTTTGAGTATTTGTTCTTACTGTTGAAATGTAGTCGATTTGCAATATTGTGTTAGTTTCAGGGGTACATCAAAATAATTCCATAATATATGTATATATATTGTTTCAGATTTATTAGCATTGCAAGTGATTCCAACAAATTATCATTCCCTGCTGTTGTTGTTGTTGGGTCAGGCGTGTCCGACTCTTTGTGACCTCACGGACTGTAGCACGTCAGGCCTCCCTGTCCTTCACTATCTCCCGGAGTTTGCCCAAGTGTGCTATACACTAGCTCCTTGCTGCTTGTCTATTTTATATACTGTACTTACCAAACAGAAAAGGTATCTGGTAAAGCCTTTGACTGTGTGGATCACAAGAAACTGTGGGAAATTCTGAAAGAGATGGGCATACCAGACCACCTAACCTGCCTCTTGAGAAACCTGTATGCAGGTCAGGAAGCACAGTTAGAACTAGACATGGAACAACAGACTGTTTCCAAATAGGAAAAGGAGTACGTCAAGGCTGTATATTGTCACCATGCTTATTTAACTTCTATGCAGAGTACATCATGAGAAACGCTGGGCTGGAAGAAACACAAGCTGGAATCAAGATTGCCGGGAGAAATATCAATAACCTCAGATATGCAGATGACACCACCCTTATGACAGAAAGTGAAGAGGAGCGAAAAAGCCTCTTGATGAAAGTGAAGCACAAGAGTGAAAAAGTTGGCTTAAAGCTCAACATTCAGAAAACGAAGATCATGGCATCCAGTCCCAGCGCATCATGGCAAATAGATGGGGACACAGTGGAAACAGTGTCAGACTTTATTTTGGGGGGGGCTCCAAAATCACTGCAGATGGTGACTGCAGCCAGGAAATTAAAAGACGCTTACTTCTTGGACGGAAAGTTATGACCAACCTAGATAGCATATTAAAAAGCAGAGACATTACTTTGCCAACAAAGGTCTGTCTACTCAAGGCTATGGTTTTTCCAGTAGTCATGTGTGGATGTGAGAGGACAGTAAAGAAAGCTGAGTGCTGAAGAACTGATGTTTTTGAACTGTGGTGCTAGAGAAGACTCTTGAGAGTCCCTTGGACTGCAAGGAGATCCAAACGGTCCATCCTAAAGGAAATCAACTCTGAGTATTCATTGCAAGTACTGATGCTGAAAGTCCAATAATTTGGCCACCTGATGCAAAGCACTGACTCATTTGAAAAGACCCTGATGCTGGGAAAGACTGAAGTCAGGAGAAGGGGACGACAGAGGATGAGATGGTTGGAAGGCATGACTGACACAATGGACATAGGTTTGGGGGCACTCCGAGAGTTGGTGATGGACAGGGAGGCCTGGCGTGCTGCAGTCCATGGGGTCGCAAAGAGTCGGACACGACTGAGCGACTGAACTGAACTGAACACACATATATTGACATGTAACACATCTTCTTAAATCAGTTGTCTGCCGACAGGCACTTGGGTTGTTTCTGTGTCTCGACTGCTGTAAACAGTGCTGGTGTGAACATTGAGATCCATGTACCTTTTTGAATTAGAGGTTTCATTTCTTTCCAGACACTCTCTCAGCCGTGCGATTGCTGGATCCTATGGTAGCTCCATTTTTATTTTTTTAAGGGACTTCCATACTGTTCTCCATCATGGTTAGACCAACTTACATTCCCACCAACAGTGTAGGAGGGTTCCCCTTTCTCCACATCCTCTCCAGTATTTGTTATTTGTAGGGTTTTTAATGCTGGGCATTCTCACCAGTGTGAGGTGGTCCCTCGTTGCAGGTTTTTATTTGCAATTCTCGATGGACGTCAGTCTGAGTGGAGCTCCGGGAGTTGGTGATGAACAGGGAGGCCTGGCGTGCTGCGATTCATGGGGTCGCAAAGAGTCGGACACGACTGAGCGACTGAACTGAACTGAATAAATAGTGATGCTGAGCATCTTTTTACGTGCCTATAGTATGGCCATCTGTATGGCCAACGGACATTTTGGAGAAACATCTGTTCAGGTGTTTTGCCCATTTTTTTAACTGGGCATTTGTGTTTCTTGTTGAATCGTGANTTCGTTGCAGGTTTTTATTTGCAATTCTCGATGGACGTCAGTCTGAGTGGAGCTCCGGGAGTTGGTGATGAACAGGGAGGCCTGGCGTGCTGCGATTCATGGGGTCGCAAAGAGTCGGACACGACTGAGCGACTGAACTGAACTGAATAAATAGTGATGCTGAGCATCTTTTTACGTGCCTATAGTATGGCCATCTGTATGGCCAACGGACGTTTTGGAGAAACATCTGTTCAGGTGTTTTGCCCATTTTTTTAACTGGGCATTTGTGTTTCTTGTTGAATCGTGACTGTGTTATTTTGGAGATTAATCCCTTGTCGGTCTCACTGTTTACAAATATTTCCTCCTGTCGAGTAGGTTGTCTTTTCATTTTGTTTGTGGTTTCCTTAGCTGTGCGAAATTTGGTTTGATTAGCTCCCATTTGTGTATTATCGCTATTTCTTTTACCTTGGGAGACTGACCTAAGAACGTACTGCTATGACTTATGTATGAGAATGTTTGGCCTATGGTCTTTATATTTAGGTCTTTAAAGCGTTTTGAGTTTATCTTTGTGTATGACGTGAGGATGGCTTCCCGAGTGGTGCTGGAGGTAAAGAATCGACCTGCAATGCAGGAGCCTCAGGTTCGATCCCTGGGTCTGGAAGATCCCCTGGAGGAGGAAATGGCAACCCACTCCAGTGATCTTGCCTGGAGAAATCTCATGGACAGAGGAGCGAGCCTGGCAGGCTATAATCCACGGGGTGGCCAAGAGTCGAACACGACTGAAGCGACTTAGCACACAGCTCGTGATGTGAGCAAGTGTTCTCGCTTCTTTGATTTACATGCATCCGTCCGGCTTTCCCAGCACCACTGGCTGAAGAGACTGTCTTTTCTCCTTCGTATACTCTAGGCAGTGGCTCATGTAGGTGACCGTCATGCCTTTCTCCTGTATTTTCTTTCCCTAATGTTGATTTTTCTCTTTCCTATGGATTCTCGCTTCCTTTTTCTATGTAGAGGAGAACTTTCAGTTTGTTTTCCTTTTAGGATAGGCTGAGTATTGCTGTCTTCTTGGACGTTTTTTTTCTTTCTTTCCTCCACTGAGAAATTCTTTCCTCTCTCTCCCCATTCTGAATGATAGTCTTGCTAGGTAGAGTATCCTAGATGGCAGACGTTTTCCCTTTCTCAGGACTGTGAATAGATCTTGCCGCCCACCGTCCTCCTGCCCTACCTTGTGGCCTGTGGGCTTTCTGAGAGACATCAGCTGAATGTCTTGGGCCTGAGCTTTGAGCCCACAGTCACCTCTGAGCTGAGTGCACAGTCCCTCTGATTTTGGCGGGAGTGGCTGGAAGCATGGAGGGTAGAGACCACACAGACGGGCAATGCAGCTGCCAGCATGTGGAGCTCAGGGCCAGCACGGACAACGGGTCTGGGGAATGGTGGCCTCATGGACCGGAGGACCTGATGGGGTTGATGTGGGGTTCCTCAGGGCTGAAGCCTCAATGTTGACAGTGACGCAGGCAACTGTTGTGGGGGGCTCAGTGGCAGGACTGCCATCAGGAGGGACACTGCCTGGGCCCAGATGTGGTGTACCAGGAGTGGGACTTTAAGATCATGGCCAGGGACATTATTCCTTCAGTGGGATTTCTGCTTGCTTTTCAGTGAAAAGGCAGTGAAAGGCAGATGGCTAATTCTTTCTGCAAATAAGTTGTATTTGTACTCACACTGGGTTATGATATGTAACCTGTGTTTGTATTTGGAAATTACGTGGTGTTGCTGATTTGTTTTTCCTAGTGGAGTTAAGGCTTGTGTCGGATAAACTGGACCATTTTAAAGAGTGTAATTCAGTGGCATTGAGTTCCTGTTCAAAACGCACAACCATCCCCTCTATAAAGTTGCTAAACCTTGTCATCACTTTCAGACGTGAACGCTGGACCCATGAAGTACTTCCCACCAGTCCCCCTCCAGTCCCTGGCAGCTAACCCAGGTGTTTTCTGCTTCTATGGACTTTACTGTTCCAGAAAGTTCACAAAAACTCAGTCAGGCAACAGCAGTTCTTGTGTGTCCCGATTCTTAGGTATGGCTCACATTTTTAAAAGAGTCCATCACCATTGTTTGAGAATTTAATGGGCCACTGACCAGCACAGTCTCTCTAGATGCAGCCGCTTCTGATAATAAAGAAACCCAACACACACGTGTGAGATTTTTTTTGTCAGGAAAATCCCATCATTTTTTCAAGGAGAGATTAGTAAACAATAGAAGGAAAGGTAGCTGGCTCTGGAGGTCACTCAGGAAGCCCAGGCTCACACCTCAGAGGTCCCGTGTCTTCCTGTGGGTGCCCCACGTCCATCCCTTGGGTACCCACCAGCTTCCTCACCGTGGGGGTCTCAGCCCACACTGATCCTGCCTAAGAACACGAAAGTCAGGACCCCACAGCCTCTCCCTCCCCCAACGCTCTGCTTTCTTTTCCTCCTCGGATTTCTCACACTCTCCAGCTCTGTCTAGTTGCCTTCTAGGAGGAAGAGGCCTTGAAGACCTGGGACCTGCCCTCATAGCCAACATCCCACCCATACAGCAGGACCACACAGCAGCAGAAACTTTAAGGACATCCCTGCCGGGTGAACGCGTAGAGAAATAAGTAGGTGATTTGAAGGAGAAAGAACTCATTTTGGCTTTCGGATGGACCGTCTTCTTCAGGTGGTTTATGGAGTAGCATCCTCCTGAGTCACAGGTGGAGATACTTGTGGGCACAACGCCCACCTGGTGTGGGGGTCTGCAGGATCCTCCCCCAACCCCTCGCCGGCCTGCAGTGACTGTGCTGTTGAGAACCAAGGGCTGTGGCTGAAAGCTTATGAGCACAACACATATCTAGTAGCATTTTATGGACAGCTCCTGGGGTCGGGAGTGGTAGCGAGCGACAGTTGTTTAAGCCTGTGGACCAATGGATGGNCTCCCAACCCCTGGCCGGCCTGCAGTGACTGTGCTGCTGAGAACCAAGGGCTGTGGCTGAAAGCTTATGAGCACAACACATTTTATGGACAGCTCCTGGGGTCGGGAGTGGTAGCAGGTGACAGTTGTTTAAGCCTGTGGACCAATGGATGGAAAATGCCACCAAAACCACTGAGAGCCATGCTTGTAGACAGAGTGAAAACCATGATGCAGTGATCTCTGTCAATAGTCCAGAACGCTCTGTTCAGGACGACAAGCTGCCTTGTGGCATTTTTGTTCATTGTTGTTGAGTTGCTCAGTTCTGTCTGTCTGTGACCCCGTGGACTGCAGCACACCAGGCCTCCCTGTCCATCACCATCTCCCGGAGTTTACTCAAACTCATGTCCATCGACTCGACGATGCCATGCAACCATCCCATCCTCTGTCATCCCCTTCTCCTCCCGCCTTCAGTCTTTCACCAGACCTTGAGTTCCATTCATACTGACAGGAGAATGCAGCTGTTTTAGTCTCCCCAGCTTCATAGGAAACTGCTCATTTTTCTTTCTAAATGAAAATAAAATGCGTGTGTGTTTTCAGGAAAGTAAGGAGTCCAGTTCACTGGGCAGGTTTAAAGGTCCTTTATTATGGGAAATCAGTCAGTATGTACAAACTCTAACGTGAAAATAATGCGTGACAAAGATCAGACTATTTACAATGCTTTTATTTTTTTTTTTTCCAAAACATTTCTTTACAAGATTATTTCTCTCTAAATAACGACACACAAACAAAATCATTTTTTATTACATACATAAATAAATATTGACTTTTAAATGACCTGTCTAAGGGACATGGTTTGGATGAGAGGGTAGCCATTCTGTTATCTGCGTACTACGGTTACGCCAAGGAAGAGTCCTATCAGCTCTGCAGAGAGACCTGTGTGAGTCACCCTGTGAATGGTGTAACTTGCCAAGTGTCCAAGAGAGGTGAGAAGCTGAGTTTGGCCATGCAAAACCAAAGACACGGGTCGCCAGGTTTGTGCATTTTTAAGTAAAATGTAAATGAACGTACAGTGCCACGGGTATTTAGCCACTGTATTTTGGTGACGATGGGCATGTGTGCGTGAGTTTAGATTGACATATTTGCAGTCACAGGACTGAACCTGACGAACCCCACGGAATGTGGCGTAAGAAAGGGCGTGAAGTAAGACTCCCATCAGCATGAATGATGCTGACTGGGCTGTAGGACAAAATGAATATTTATACTCGCATGATACACAAGCTCAGCCTTCTAATCAGCTTCTTCAGTGGAGATAAAAATGCTGCTGAGTTGGTGATGGACAGGGAGGCCTGGTGTGCTGCCATTCATGGGGTCGCCAAGAGTCGGGCACGACTGAGCCACTGAACTGAACTGAAGGGTCTTGACGTCCAGTGTAAGCACTTTCCAGGTGTGCCTACTCCAGCTGACTCAGTTCCGCCTTGCAGAGGGCAGCTTTCCTCTATTCAGTGAACATTACTACAACGTGGTGATTCTCACCGGGGGCGACTCTGTACGCCGAGACGGTGTGGACCGTGATGACAGATCGCGTGGTCATCTCACCCAGGGTAGGGGGCTCCTCGCCTCTGGTGGGTGGAGACCAGGGGTGCCTCTCCACACCCCACAGGGTCAAGGGCAGGTCTCGCCTGCCGACAGAGAGCCGTGCAGTCCCAGGTCTCAGCAGCGCTGAGCTGGAGGACCGCTTCTGCTCTCTAGATGGGTTCTGGGTTCTTCCAGCTCTTTCTAGGACACAGATCTGTAAACTTTAGATTCTGGAAATTTTACCTGTCATAAACTTTACCGTCTCTTGAAGAAAATTTTATTGGGAGCGTAACGGCTTTAGAATGTTGTGTTACTCTCTGCTCAGGCCTCAAGTGCACCTTTATCCCCTCGTTTCTGGATTTCCTTCCCGTTTATGTATATTAAAACAGCACTGGCTGATGTGAAGGGCACACGTTCATTCATAAAGATTGCTCCCTGAGCCCGCTTACAACAAGAGGATTGCCTAGGTAAATAAACCCAGCACTGAGGAGTGAATATTCTCAGGAAAAAGAGGCACATAGCCTTGATGTATGTCGGGTGACACACCTGAACTTGATGACTTCATATGTTTCACGAGCATGGCTTTTTTAAAGAGTAAATACTGTCACTGAATATACTTTTTCTCATATGAGAGTAGTGCATCTAATTTCAATAAAGCAGAGAATCAGCTACGAAATTGGTTTTAATTTTTTAAAATTCAAAAACCTGTAATTATATTTTTGCTCATTTCAGCATTATTGAAATTTATGAAGGAAACTCAGCTTTCTCTTATTGCCTAGTCTTCTCTTCCAGTAATACTAATAAAATTGATCAAATATTATAGCAGAATGAAATGCTCATAAGACCTACTTCAGGGATTTCAAGGACGATAGAAGCTTCAGAACCTTGATCCGAACTGGAAATGTATTTGCTCAACGTCTATGACCCAGGCAAAAGAAACGTCATTAAATGTTACAAAATTAAGTGTATTTAATAATTTAATAATATTTCGCATCTATGTATATACTCCCGCTTTTTAAACTATACAACAATACAAAGATGGGCTGGCACAAATACTTAGGGATATATTTAGGACCAATGAAGGCAGACGATAAACACACAGCCAATAATAATTTGAAGCCTTCCCTTTGGAGATTCTGAAGGTTTGAAAATCCAGATGCTGGGAACGGTGTCTAGGGAAAACCCGTGGTTTCAGAGATGAGCTCTGTGTTTGTGCATGCGTCCTCCGTGAAGGCGGTTCCTCCCATCTCTGTGCAGAAGGGGAACCCGCTGCCTCTGCAGGGACACTCTGTTGCCGAGTCCACCCCAGACCACGTAAGGAGCTGCAGAGAAACAGCCCGAAGCCCCATGAACTGGGTGCACCCTTGAGATCCCCCCATAGCCCCTCCTGCAGGCTGCAAACATCGCCCGCCTGCTCAAGCTTCCAAGCTCGTCAAAGACGCAGAAAGTTTTTTTTTTTCCATCTGTTCGGTCGAAGATCCATGCCTACTGGCCCGGGGTTCTCTGGGGAGAGAGGCGTGCATGTGATAACAGGGGTCGTCTCTCTGCCTGGTGTCCGCACTTAAGAGCCTGGGCCTCCCAGGAGGAGTCGAGACCCTCATGTTCTCACCCCTCGCTGCCCATTCAACCACTCATTCAAGCCCTGGCAACCAGGGCGCCCACCGCAGGCTTTCCGGAAGGGAGGAAAACGGCAGGTTCCCAGGCGCACAAGAGCTTTTACTGTGTTCCTTGTGTAGATAGTGAGATGAGGACGCCCTTCCATGAAAATGTGGAATTTGGAGAAATCGCTGTTTTCTCATAGAATAGACACCGATGGGGAAAACAGATGACTTGAATGATCTTTAGAGTTGCATCCATCACTGGTGAGCTGGGAAAACGATTTTTGCAGCGACTTGTACTCAAGCTACCCACGTGTATGTGTGTGCGTCTGTGTCTGTATTTACATGTATGTATATATTGTAAGCTGCTGCTGCTGCTGCTAAGTCGCTCTGGTTGTGTCCGACTCTGTGCGACCGCATAGACGGCAGCCCACCAGGCTCCTCTGTCCCTGGGATTCTCCAGGCAAGAACACTGGAGTGGGCTGCCATTTCCTTCTCCATATATATTGTATACCTACCCGGAAGTATACAGACACACATACATACATGTATATACACATGGGTGTTCCTTCAAGCAAAAAATATATTAAAACATCTCTAGTTTAAGGGTGCTCCAACATTCCCCTCAACACTATATACTAACACCGTGTCTTCCGTTGAGCTCATGCTATGAGGCGTTAGCATGGCGCCTCGTAATTTTTCAATTAAATTTTTCATAAAATTTTCAAATAAGATGTAATAGATTTGAAGGAGCAGAGAAAGGTTTCCTGTTTAGTTTCTACATTGTGTCTGATTCTTTGTGACCCCACGGACTGTAGCCCACCAGGCTCCTCCGTCCATGGGATTTTCTCCAGGCAAGAATACTGGAGTGGGTTGCCATTTCCTCCTCCAGGGGAATCTTTGCAACCCAGGGACCAAACCCGTAGCTGCATCTCCTGCACTGGCAGGCAGATTCTTTACCACTGAGCCACCTGGAATGCAATGGTACGTCAGTCCGAGGCAAACAGCTGTCCTTCTCGACCTTCCAGAGTCCCCCTCTGCCTTTTCTACATTATGGAGAATATTCTACCAAACAAAGAGCTGGCTTTGATTAAGAAAAGGGGAAAAAAATGTCAGTAAAGATTTGAAGATGTTCGATAGTTGGGTTTCTTTCATTTCAAGCAAAAGGTTTTGTAGCGTGTTAAGACATAGGACACTGGCAAAAGAAAAACACATCATCACGTGTCTTCCCCATTAAGGAAAAAAAGGAAAATATCAATAAAGTATCAGGAAACCTTCTTGTAGGATGAAATCTTAAAGCCCCAGAAAACAGTTTTAATTTCTCCAGGGCAGACTCTGGGTAGAAGGGTTGACTCATCCTGGCTGGGAATGTCTTAACAGAAACTGTCCTTTCGAGGCCAAACTCATCTATGTCTTTGTATAAAATGAAGCTTGAGTGCTTGAAGCTGGAGCATTTTAGGTTTAAACTAATGGGCAATGTTTCGGGTTTACAGATTCTTCACTTGGAAAAAAAACACAAGTGATTCAAAAAAAGTTCATCTTCAGAAATCTCAGAATAAATATGTGAATGAAGTCGCTCAGTCGTGTCCGACTCTTTGCGACCCCATGGACTGCAGCCTACCAGGCTCTTCTGTTCATGGGATTTTCCAGGCAATAGTACTGAAGCGGATTGCCATTTCCTTCTACTGCGGGTCTTCCCAACCCAGGGATCGAACCGGGGTCTCCTGCATTATAGACAGATGCTTTACCACCTGATCCACCAGGGAAGTCCTTAGGATGTAAAAATCTGGATACTCTTCCATTGATCTGGCAAATCCAATCAATAATGTCATCTCCACGTGTTCAGTGAGTAACTACATGCTTACTACGGGCAGGCCTATTACGTATGTAAATGGCTTCTTTGGAGAATCTGTTGATGCAAAATCGGGGACATCTCAGACCTGCGCTGGGAGGAGCTTCACCACGCAGGCAGGCAAGAATTAGAAGTGGAACAGGGCTGGGCTGCGTATCATCCGTTTTCATGGAAATCTGTCCCCCCCGCCCCACCCCCACCTTCACAAGGCTCTCTGCGGGTCCCTGGTTTGGGGGATGTGTTTTCCAGGGCAGACAGAGCATTGAACGCCCTGCGGTTATTATGAAGGGGTGGGCGGTCTTCCGGGAAGGGCCCGATGCCTNATCCGTTTTCATGGAAATCTGTCCCCCCCGCCCCACCCCCACCTTCACAAGGCTCTCTGCGGGTCCCTGGTTTGGGGGATGTGTTTTCCAGGGCAGACAGAGCATTGAACGCCCTGCGGTTATTATGAAGGGGTGGGCGGTCTTCCGGGAAGGGCCCGATGCCTCCCAGTGGGCACGGCCAGGCCTTGGCGGGTTGTGCCAGCTTCTACACTCGCTCAGGGTTCAGACGGGCTCTCAGAGCAGCTCAGTACCTTTCTGCAGGAGGCTTGTACTGGTGGGGATGGCGGTGTTTCAGATGGGGGCCTAGAGACAGAACGGGCGTGTTAGTCTGGCAGCCGTGCCCGGCTGGACAGACTAGAGGAACAGGTGTGTGTCTGTGCCCTGCCCACGGTCCATGCCACCCAGGTCCTCCCGGCCCTGACTCTAAACTTGCAGACACACATCCACCCTGCCTCTCTTTTCTCTCTGCCTTCCCTGGCTCTCTGATTCCCTCCATAAAACCTTTAAGATTGCAGGAGAAAGAAGACAAGCCCCTTTCTTTGTAATAATGCAAGCCGGCCAGAACCCTTTGTATTTCCTTGGCAAAGTTCAGAAATGAACACATCCTTCCATGACACACACACTTTCGGTGGAGGGACATTGTAAGTGATGGGTGAATTGGGTCCCAAACGGGACAGGGCATAACACAGCATGCTCCCAATGAGGTGGTTTTTATTTATCTTTAAACTCCTAAGTGCAAAAAGCTGCTGGGGCAAATTTGATCCATCATTTAAAAAATAAAATAAACCCAGGATCATTAATTCGTATCAACACATAAACCGTTGAGGTGGCTTTTTAAAGTTTAAGCTGAGAAAGCAATGTACATAATCTGAAACCCAACAGGAGGCTCTCTTTGTTTTAAATACACAATCGTTACCATTTAGTTTTGCTAATAACTAATTTTTGTAAATACACAATTGTTGCCGTTTAGATTCGCTAATAATCTTTGTAAATACACAATTGTTGCCGTTTAGTTTTGCTAATAACTAATCTTTGTAAATACACAATTGTTGCCGTTTAGTTTTGCTAATAACTAAAATTAGCTTCCGTATGGTTTTACTAATAGAGCAGAGGTTTAAGTGTGTAACAGTGGAGGGGGTGTATGTCTACTATTTCTAGCACATCATCTACATGAAGAACTTAAAATGATGGAAGAATTGAAGCAAAAAGTAAGAATCTGATATTTTAAATGATCTGCTTAAAAAGAGGAATAGAAATGAAAGCACTGCTCCTAAGATATAGCTGTTGAAATGACTGTTTGTTAAAAAAAATATTGGTATTAAACCACAAGAATTTGGGAAGACATAGACTCCTCCATGTAGATTCTTCGCTTTGCCCAACACCTTGAGCCATGGTGTTCCCAGTTTCCACAGCACTTCCCCTGGTCTTGTCCAAGCCTAACTCTCCTCACCTTCCTGACCTCCAGTACACACCCCCACGTTCAATAACTACCCACGTGCCGATGACCTTCAAAGCTTTCAATGCTGGACCCTGCAGTCCCGAAGGCCTTCAGGAAGTCTCCATCTCACTATCCCACAGGTGACTCAGATGCAGTCGTCTCTGTTAATCTCACCATCCTCCATCTCACACCCCGACCTGGGCCTCAAGCACCTTGGACCACGGTTCCAGCAAACCGTATCCTCTTGCACTAAATGACTCTTGGCTTCCTCCCGCACTTATTCCACTGTGCGTACTTTTTGTTCCCCAACACATACGGTTTTAAATTTTATTANAAGAGGCTTTTTAGTTCCTCTTCACTTTCTTCCATAAAGGTGGTGTCATCTGCATATCTGAGGTTATTGAATACTTATTCTATAAGCTGGTGCGCTGTTATCACATTGTGTGAAGCTGTGTACAATCTATCTGGCCACAAATAGAAAGTAACAGTCTCACGTAGTGTGTGCATTTTGTAAATCTTTTGTCCATGTGGTAAATATAGGTCAAATCCTTGGTTATACTCAGAATTAAATTATCTTTCCTTTACAAGAGCTAAACTTCAGGACATCATTGTCTATTTTCTGTTCTGGTTTCTACTTCCACAATTGCTTTATCTGTTTGTTTCATTTAAGATCCAAAAAGAGTTTTTTGTTTTGTTTTGTTTTGTTTTAAATTAAAAAGAAATTACAGTTGCTGTTATGAGTGAAATTCTGCGTAAGTTATTCACTATTATCTTGACCAAAATTACAGATATACACATCTGTATGGGCTTCCAGGGTGGCTCAGACAATAAAGAATTTGCCTGAAATGCAGGAGACCTGGGTTTGATCTCTGATTTGGGAAGATCCCCTGAAGAAGGGAATGGCTACCCACTCCAGTATTCTTGCTGAGAAAATCCCATGAACAGAGGAGCTTGGGGGGGCTACAGATCATGGGGTCACAGAATCAGACCCGACTGAGCACCTAATTTTTTTTTACATGAATACAAATATATTTGTTCATATGTTTATGTTATATATTCTTTTATAGGACTGGTTTTCTCTTTTGAATTGAGGATGCATAGTATCAATTTTATATGAAAGAGCATTAACTTTTCTAATGCTTTTTTATATCTTTATTTCAGTGTCTTTGTCACATTGTTATGTTGTTGAGTCTCTAAGTCATGTCTGGCTCTTTGAAACCCCATGGGCTGCAACAGGCTAGGCTTCCGTGTCCTTCCCTAACTTTCAGAGTTTGCTCAAACTCATGTCCATTGAGTAGGTGATGCCATCCAACAATCCCATTCTCTGTCACCCCCTTCTCTTCCTGACATCAATCTTTTCCCAGCATCAGGACCTTTTGCAATGAGGTAGCTCTTCATATATGCTGGCCAAAATGTTAGAACTTCAGTATCGGTCCTTTCAATCAATCAGATCAGATCAAATCAGTCGCTTAATCTGACTCTTTGCAACCCCATGAATCACAGCATGCCAGGCCTCCCTGTCCATCACCAACCCCACTCTAATACGGTGGAACAAATAAAGAATAATATAAATAATTTATCAAAAAAAATTTGGTTCAAGTAATAAAATGAGCTGAACAAGGATAAAAAGAATAAGACACTGAAAAATAAAATACTATGGACAACTCCCCCATGCTGGTATTATATAGACACAAGCTGTCAGTATGTGTCAGCATCATATAGTCCATTAGAAAGATGTCTTCTCTAAGCAGATTAATATCATGGTCACAGCTTAATGGTTTAATAGACCTGAATATGCTATAAAAACTACTTTTTATATAACAATGCAGTTAACATTTGAATTACATGGA
>SJYV01027060.1:0-14811 GCA_006410875.1 Neotragus pygmaeus | reverse complement strand
AAAAATGCTCTACCATTTTCATTTTGACCTTATGTAAATTTTTTAATCTGTAAACTTCAATTTCCTTAATCTGTAAAAATGAGAATGTTAGTACCTGTCTCATATTGATTGTGAGGATTAAGTTAGATATATTAATATAATTTAAACCTCTATGGAAAGCTATGGATTCTCTACCTAAATACATGCATATAAACACAAAAATTAGAGAAGTTTCAGTTATAGAATCTAAGAACACATCCATAGACTCACTATGAACTTCAGGTTGAGAAATTCTGACAGGAGTTTTAGACCAAGGTTTTGCAGTCTAGTCTTCTTTTTGCTATAATATCTCTAGTTTCAGAAGTCTCCACATCCATCTTATTAGGAATGGCTAGTGTAGACTCACCATCATCTAGTCACACCTTTCCCTGTGGTGTAACCTGTGCAGTGTAACCTGGGACAGTGGTAACTATAAAGATGTAACGTGAATATTACATCTGGGAAAGTGGATATTTCGACTTCATTGTTTTGTACTAATTTCAGATACAAATCACTAACTAGTAATTCTTATAAAATTAGCAAGAAGTTGCTGGGTGACAAGTTAACACAAATAATATTTGAATGAATTTAACTATCTTTCAGTGGTTCCCCATCTTTCTCTCCCCTTACTTCCCCAGCAACCATTTGGCTTGGATCTGATTGCAGCTCTATGACTACTAGTTCTGACTCGAAATTAGGATGAAAAATAGTGTTGTTTCAAGGCAAAGCTTATAAAGAAGCCTGCTGAATTCAGAGTGTTTACTTCGATGTCAGGAAATGGGGGAAAGAATGTGCCAGGGATTGTGGATGGATATATATGGAATTATTGCTCTTTATTGTATTTGCCTTCCTTGAATTTTTTACCAGGGAGTTGAGATGTAGGAGCAGGTTTTTTCAGCTATTTCAGATGAGTCTACAAAATAAGGAGGTAAGAGACCAACTCAGTGAGATAGCAAATTGGCCAAGTGCCAGAGGCATTATGGGATGCATACTTCATAGCCTATCAAAATATTATAAGGACCACCTGAATTCTCCATCACCTTATTACAGTGATTTCATGTGTTTTGATATATTACAATTTTATATTATTTTGCAAATCCACTGGAAACAAGACTTTGTTTTTCCATGGTAAATTAATTCGCAGGCTATCTGTAATCAGTGAACTCTTCTGAGTAATTCTGTACCAAGGTTTGTTGTCTAGCTGAGCTAAATAATGGAGCACATAAATGAGTTAGGCTTATAAAGTTGTAAAAGAAGTAGGAACCCAAATCATGTAGTAGCTAATATTCATGGGAATTAAGGAATTAGTTGGAGAGATAGTGGATTTTATTTCAGTGTGTGAAACGTGTTGGCAGAGATTTTTTAAAGTCATATAGAGTAACAAGCATGTGTTTTGCAACAACCAGTTAGTGAAATAAACAAGAACAGTGAACAGAAGACTCAAAATCCTTTTTTATAATGAAACCCTGTTGATACATCAGTAATATAAGACTTTGATTTCTCCTCTAGCCTATTTTAGTTTTATTGGGTTAAAAATTTATTCATATGGTACTTTATGCTTTTAAAACTTGACATCTATTTTTATAACTTTTATATTGAGGCATCATAAGTTAGTAATATAAATACTAATTAAGTGTATTCATTCCATAGCTTTTAAGTTATTCATAACATTTAGGGAATTGCTTTTTAAATGTTGCTTTTCTTGACTATTTCCAGCAAATAGTTGAATCTTTTTAAAATATGGTGTCTTAAACATTTTATTTTTGAGTGTATATTGTCTAGAAAAGCTATGCTTATTAATTAGATCTACTTTCATAAAGAAAATAGTAGTGTACTGTGTTTGGTAAGCTATTAATACTTGACAAATGGCTTTTACATTTTACGTCTCCATTGTTAACCTGAAATTAGATAATCCTGATATTTGAGTGGGAATGCTAATAGTGGATAGGGGGAAAAATTCTGTGATGAAAGAATAGAAAATATGTTCCCGTCCATAGTTTTATAACTTTCAAAGCTATCAGGTGTCTTAGAGGTCATTTAGTTGAATGGTTTTCAAACCTGACTTTACATCAAAATTTAAAATGGCGTTGATAGGGAATATAGATTGCTAAAAATGCAGACTCCTACGTATCACCCTGGACTTAGTAAATCAGATCCTTAGGGATGGGTTCTGTAGTTTTATCAAGCCCCCAGAACAGTCTGATGTAACCGTTTCATAGACATTTGGTAATCTCTGATTTAGGCCACAGTCTGTCTTTAACAAATAAGGAAGCAGATGTAGAAAGGAAACAACCCCAAGTCACACAGCGGATCGAAATTGAAATCCTTTACTCTGTCTGTGTGCTTGCACGTGTGTGTTTGCTTATTTATTCCACACAAGTTCTCCACCATGACAAAGCCAGCTTTTTGCAGACGTTTCCTAATGTCCTCTTGGGCATCTGCAGGGCACTTCAGGTCATCTGCCTGACAGGTCAAACGTCTTAGCCTTAGGGATGAACCCAGAACTAGTGCAAACAGGACCATTGATTTGAGTTTGGTATGCTGACTTGCCCCATTTGACTAAGTAAGCAATGCTGAGTGGTGTTGGCTTAAAGCCGTCCCTGGTATGAAATGAGAAATAGCTGTAAGTTATCGAAACTCTGTGAAGGCCCTCCAGGCTCTGACATTTATCAGTTGCTGCTATACTTTAACACTTTTCTCTAATCAGAGGTGACTGTTACGGATGGAAGAGGCTTGCCCGACCTCTGGCTGTTCTCTGGGGAGGATTTTATTTTAATTGCCAGTGGGATGTTAGGAATTATTTCTAAAAAGATCAAGAACCTCCAAATCGACTTCAGCTTGGGCTCCTGGCCAAGTGTCCCTCCTCAGGAGGGAGTTGGTGTCAGCTGCTGCCATGTGACTTTAGTATTTCAAAAAACCCAAAGCCATTACAGAAGTCTTTCCTGAGTTGGCAGGCAGAAGTAGCACCAGAAATCAAGGTCTGACACATGTCATCAGCCTGGAAAAAGTGGAGCTTGGACACTAATGATGGCTCTTGTCAAGGCTCAGTGTGATAAAGCCAGGAGGGCTCAGCTTAGGGGTTAGTTTGCATAAGAGAAGAGTTATAGCTTAGAGAACACCTGCTAAGAGATTTCAGTGCCTCAGTTGTGTGTCAGTAACAAATCCTTCACCCTTGACTCCTGTCACTTCTTTTTAATGGGTGATGGTAAAGTTGCTGGGTGGCTAAAGAAGAGAGACACTTGGTTATGTATCTGGCACATGTCCCAATTTGCTTGTTTTCTTGCCACTTAGTGTAGGACTAAATTTGTGTGTCCATATGCCAGTCTAGTGTATTGTTCTGTCTACATCTGAAGGTGTATTGGGCCAGAGTCACAGGTCCTCTTTTTCCCTAAATGCTACTACCAATGACCACACAAATGTTTTGATTGACAGTTATGAGAAATCTTTTTTTGCTGGTATATCTCTTTGTTAGAAATGTTATTTTCACATCCCATCTCTGCCATTTAGTAGCTCTGTGACTTCTGCTTTAACTTCTACCTCTCATCTAGAGGTTAGTAATTAATTATACTTACATCATAGGGTTGTGAGAATTATATGAAAGCAGTAATGTACAATAACTAAGACATAACATTTGAATTTCAGTTTCTGTTATTGTAATTATTTAGTCAGACTTTCTGCTTATTGAAAATGATAGAATGAGGGGTTTCAAATTATTGTCTTAGTGAATACATGAATTGTGGTCTTGAATGAATGTAAAATTGAAGTCGGGAGACCCAGTCTTGACTGTGCTGTATTTTACTTCAGTTTTCATACTTTTCCGTTAAGAAAAATTATACCAACCAAACACAAGGTCAGATCTCAAGATCTCTTGCCATATAAAAAAAATCTTTGCATTTGTAAAAATTATAAAAATTACTGAAGTTTCCAGGGGCTTTTGTTTATTTGGGTTATAGCTGTCATTTTTTACTATAGCAGAAATTAAAACTGAAAACTTGGTATTTATTAATTTGAAATAAAATAATAAACCCATTACTTATCAACATAAATAACAGCTTAAAATAAGAAATGTATTAAATGCAGTTATATTTTACCCAGAAAGCTTAGTGAGAACTGTGGGATTATTTTATATTTTTGCAGCTCTCTTTAATATCTCGCTTTATGTAAGTTAACTGATTTCTCATATCTGCATGTTTCTGCATCTGCCTTCTATCTGTTTCAATATGTTATTTTGGCTGAGGTATACGAAGAAAATCTGGCATCTGTCCATACATATTGGAGAAGGAGATGGCAACCCACTCCAGTATTCTTGCCTGGAGAATCCCATGGACAAAGGAGCCTGGTGGGCTGGAGTCCACAGGGTCGCAACGGAGTCAGACAGGACTTAGTGACTAAACAATAACAACAAAAATCCCTACATATATAGAAAAGGGAGGGGAATTTCGGTAGTTTCTTCAGATAATTATACTTAACTATTCTTTGATACTATATCTAATAGTTGGTAGTTTCTTAAAAGTTGGTAGTTCTTAAAAGTATCTAATAATGTTATATCTAGTAGTTGGTAGTTTCTTAAAAGTTAGTTCCAGTTTGGCATCTGAAACCATACACGAACTTCTTAAACTCTGTTCTGTTCAAATCTGCTGATCCGTCTTACACTTTGCATGGATCTTTGAATACCCATAAATGATTTTGTGACATCATGCATTGGCCATTTGGAAAATATTAATTCACTGATCTATGCAGATTTTCTGAACATTGACACATTTCATTATATAAATCAAACGAATTTCATTAATATCACCACTAATGTTATTGAAAGTGAAAGTCAGTCAGTCGTGTCCGACTCTTTGCAACCCCATGGACTATAGAGTCCATGGAATTCTCCAGGCCAGAATACTGGAGTGGGTAGCCTTTCCCTTCTCCAGAGGATCTTCCCAACCCAGGGATTGAACCCAGGTCTCCTGCATTGCAGGCGGATTCTTTACCAGCTGAGCCACAAGGGGAAGCCCAATCTCATTGAAAAAACTTTTAAATATTGGGAAGCCATGTGACGCACACAGTGGCAGATATATATTAGCCACAATTAGCCACAATTTTAATTTTTGTTTAAAGGCTTGAATTGTTTCATTGGCAACAAGGATTTGTTAAGTTATTCTCCTTGAAATGACGTGCTCATTTTGTTCATTTTCAAGAAAATATCTGTCAAACCATCCACATCTGAATTACCATAATATTCTGTTAGTTGTTCCTTCAGGTAAATTGGTGATGCTTGAAAAAATCGACTAGTTCAGTGTACAGTTCAAACAATAGCTCAAAGTGCGTTTCCTTGGGAACAACCAGTGTGCAGTAGAATTGCTTTATGTGTACTTTCCATTTTGTACACAAGCTATAAAAAAGTTGTGTACTCATGCATCAAGATTTAATAACCAATAAATCTTACTGCTTCATCAAGGGCATTCAGTTAAAGTGGCTAGAGGAGGTCCTCTCCTCCCTCCCCTGCCCCGTGTGTGGCAGTGATGAATACAGTGACTGTCCGTGTATTTCGATGCCACTGCTTTGATGAGTGTGACAGTTAAGCAATTAAACTTAACATTGGCTTCATCCCATTAGTGCAAATGTCAAGCGAAAAAGGCAAATTAGTACAGAAACAGTTTTGATCTTCCAGACTCTGTGAAAGGGTCTTGGGGACGTCTGTGAACCACACTTTGAGAACCAATACTGTGGAATTTCAAATATTAGGAAAGTATAGGCAAACGGAGGAAACCTCCTTAATCCCTTCAGAACCAGAGGGCTGCTGTAGAGAAGACAACCCCTGGCATACCGTTTTGGTATCCCCAAAGGGCTTAGTTTATACATAGTGGATCTCAGTAAAGATTGATCTATCAGTATAGATTGCCTAAATAATATTTGTAGAAATTTCTTTTTTCTGTTATACTTAAAATGTCAGTTTTTAAATGTTCTCATGGTAAACAGTATGCATTTTCTAAGTCTTGCTGAGTCTTCTGTTTGTACAAAGTTATCTTTTTATAATGAAGTTAAATTTATTTACCAGATTATGAGATGGACATGTGTCGTGTGTGTGTGTGTGTGTGTTTCTCTTTTTGGGTGGATAAAAAGTAAACCCCCTGGGATTTACGCTTTTGTGTTCTTGGGGAAAATAAGCAGTTAACATACCAAGCGCTGTTCAGATGAAGAGGTTAATAGTACCTGGCATAGAATTCAGTGTTTAGAAGATATTTGTAATAAATATCTCCTTTTCTTGAGCCTTCTTTGTGTGTCAGGCATTGTTATTTTTTTCCCCACTAGCATTACTGAGAAATAATTGACATACATCACCGTGTTAGTTTAAGGTGTACAGCATAATAGTGTGACTTACACGTATTGTGAAACGATTACCACAATAGATTTAATTAACTTTCACCATCCATTGTGATTTTATATATATATATATTCAGCATAATACATATATGTAAGTATATATTTACAGTAAAGTTTATATAAATAGACACAGTATATAAATATGTATTCTATATATAGTTATAAATTTATATAAATATGTAAATCATTCACATTAAATCTTCATGACAGTTCCACCAAGTATTTGGTATTAACCCTTTATACATGAGACTCTAATGGGGGTGTGATTTTGTTAAAATCACAGAATCTTGGTCTGTCTGGCGCAAACTTTTAGTAAATGCATACCTGCTTAGAGTGATGAAAGGAGTACGGGCTGGACTGGGTAGAACTAATTATTTTCCCACTGCCAGATTTTTCCTTAATCTTTCCCAGACTTCTCCCCAGGATCTCTTCTTTCCTCTTTGGTTTTATAATATTTGTCATGGTGTGCCTTCTACTGGAGTTGTTTGCAAAGCTTATCTTTTCTACTATAATGTACCTCAGTGGAAAACATTTTGTTCAGATATATGTCAGGCACTTGATAAATGTTTATAAACATTAACAGTGAATTAAACTATTAAACACTATATAAATGAAATAATTTAAATATAAATTGGCTTCCCTAATAGCTCAGTTGATAAAGAATCTGCCTGCAATGCAGGAGACCCTGGTGTGATTCCTGGATTGGGAAGATCCCCTGGAGAAGGGATATGCTACCCACTCCAGTATTCTTGGGCTTCCCTTGTAGCTCAGCTGGTTAAGAACCCACCTGGAATGCGGGAGAGCTGGGTTTGATCCCTGGGTCGGGAAGATCCCCTGGAGAAGAGAAAGGCTACCCACTCCAGTAATCTGGCCTGGAGAGTTGGACATGACTGAGCGGCATTCACAAATATATATTAAGTCAATTTAAAAAACATACTCAGTATTTCTTTATGAGATGCGACTAATAACCCTGTAATCTGTCTATTCTAAAAGTTGAAGTATGCATCTATTTTGATGGGAGGAGGTGTGTTCAAATGTTTTATTTTTAATTCCTAGGTTTGAAGAAGAATGAAAAATATGAACATTTTTGTTCATATTGCTACCTTTGATTAAGCAGTATACTTTTTGGCTCTTGAGAGATGGTTCTATAAGATATTTGGAGAGAGGTTGCTGACTTGAGTTGATAAGATATATTTACTTTTCAGATGAAGGCAGATGGAAAAAAGTTGTAAAAGTCCAGCTTGCTAATCTTTTTAACATAAGAAATAGTCAGTTTGCAGCTTCATAAATCAACTTAGAGATCAAAGCACCCTCCATAAGATGTCAGTCACGATAAAACCAGTAGCTGGCAGGGGTTATTTATATCTTCAAAATTAATAGTGATCAGAAGCAGCCAGTATGATAATTGTTCTATTTTTGTACACTCTATAAATAGATTATTTAAATAGTAACATCTGTGTATAGGACTAACCATAAATGCTTAGCTAGTTTTGTGAGTGGAAACTTGAGGTATGGATAAAGGAGGGAGACGAGTTGTCAGTTCTTTGTAAACCACATGCAGTTGGGTCTTTGCTTCCTAATAAACCCTCAGCTTATCTTTTTGTTTCTAGGAAGTACTTAGGGCTTTATTTCTTCGCTCTAGGACTTGCTTAATACCTTCTCAAGTTTTTATTTTCACAGTGGAGTCTTAACTAAGATATATGAAAGCAAACTGATTAAAGGATTTTATCACAAAGTTCCATTCTTAAGTTTTCCAGAGATATTGGTTACACAAAATGAATTCTTGAAATTATGGCTATTTGAAGTAGAATATTTGTGCTGATCTAGGATGTTGAGCTGAGGCGAGGGCGTTTGTTAGATCTCAGCTTAGTCAGTGTACCTCTAAGGAGGTGAGGAGTGCTGAGGAGGTGAGAGAAGTAACACCCTTTCTTTGTGTTGTCTTAGTTAATGCGTCCAGCGACACTTCTGATAAGGTCACTGCACTGAGATATCTGTCCTACTCCACTGTTTTCCAGTTGACCCTAGAATTGCTTGGTTTGCATGTACCAAAGTAATTTAATATATATGTTCTCTGGTCACATGACTATTAATTTAACAGTGATGCTTATTGGTAAAAATAGATCAGATCAGCTCAGTTGTGTCATTTGATTGAAATACTAAATTTTACAGTAACCAAAGGGTGGTGATGTGTACTTACCAAATACAAGACTTTACTCGATGAAAAATCTTGTTGTTTAGGGCTCTCTAAATTTGTGTGTGTATTAGGTATAATATTATATAGGGATCTGACCCATTTAGGAAGAATGTCAGCTTCTGGGCGTGAGAGCATGACCTTAAAATGGTTGTGAACTTTAAAGAATAATATAATTGTAATTGGAGTGGGATTTATTCAGACACTGACAGGCAATAAAAATCAACATATGAAAGGTTTAAAATTTCAGTTGAATATTCTCTTTAGAAATGTACAAACTTTCTTATTTAGAAAACTGTCTAGTGTGTTTTCTTTAGGATTTATTTAAATCAAAATGAATTCCACTTTTCATTTTGGTCACTTTTATGCTAGCATTCTCAGTCTTCTGACCCATTTAAAATGCTGAGGGACTTATGGGTGTTCTAAATATGTGGACTTTTTTCCCACTATATTTTTTAGGTCTTTTGCCTGTTTCTACTATTACTACTTTGAGTCTTGCAGTGGCCAAAATATGTTTGATTGAGGTAGACTTTGGTGAACTATTTAAGAAAACAGAAAAGTAAAGCCTAGATCAGATTAGTAGTGGTGAAAGGAAAACCTAACAAGTTAAGAATAATACTAACTGAATTCAGAATAGTAGATACATCAAGAGGAAAAAGTCAGAAGGGAATTTGTGATCTGCTATAAATATTCCATAATTTTGTTCTGGGTGGTGATTATATGTATGTATACATATGTAATAAATAATCAGACTTATTTAACTTAAGGTTTGTTCACCTTACTGTATGTAACCTAAATAGTAATCTTTTCTGAAGCAAATGTGGTAAAATCTTGAGCATAATGAAATAGAAAATCCTATCACTAAACAAATAAAATTATATCTACTTTAAGAAAGGTATAGGTGGTTTTTTATTCTCTCTTCTTTAACCTGTCATCATTTCTCATATTTGGAATTTTGTGTTTTATTGGGTGTTATTGGAGAGGAGAATGAAGTCTTATTTTTGTGCTATCACTTGTTGAAAAAGGACAAACCGTCTTGATCTTAAAACCAGATTATATGTAAATTCTTTTTATTCTTGAATCTGAGTAAAGTCAAGACTGCTTAGCTCTATTAAGTTCTAATTAAACATCACTTTTAAAGCCTCTATCTTTCGTAAGTCTATCTAATACTTCCTGAGGACTTGCCATGTACTTGATATTGTGAGGACTGTCTTGTGGGGGTGATGTTACTATTTCACTTAGCATTTGAAGCTCTGAGGTCAAGAAACTTTTCCAAGTTTTCATGGCTGAAGTAGAGGGGGCTTCCCGTTCTTGGCCTCCAAAGGATACCTAAGGTGCCAATGTCAGAGTATAAATATGAACATAATTAGCATCCTTTGTAACTGACTGTTGCCACAAAGGATAATCACTGGTTTAGGAGACATCCTTGTACTGTTTGAGATGTCCTTTTAGAGCTTGTATTTAGTGGCCTTTAATGTCTCGGAATAATTTCTAACACTTTTTAGTACCTTGGCAATATGGCTTTGTCCTTTAAAACAAAATCTGGGGTAAAGGGAAGTATTTATTTCTCTGTTGTATGAAAAAGGCTATTTGTAGGTCATTTTTTCTTAAAAGACCAGAAATTCTCTCTCTAAACCACATTAGAACCCATGCCAACTTGGTACAGGGCCCTTACCAGAGTAATGATGTAAGAACTTGAAAAGAGTACACAGTGCAGCTGCCAAAGCTCACACTGTTTAATTTCAACACCGTCTGTCTGCCAACGTCCACAGTTTGATATTTTTTTTCTGTACGTACCAATTTATAATCACATATTTATCTCATTGGGGGAGGAAAAATAAAGAATTACTGTTTGATAAACTTACTGCTTTCTGAGGTAATGGTGCTGTTTTGCCTCTCAGATACTTCTCACATACTTCCCTCCCACCTAAACTACCCCCTTCCCCAAGTATTTATTCTCCTGGGTGAATTTTTCCAAAATGTGACAGAGAAGGGCAGTTCACACCTTGCCTAATTTATGTTTTGCAAGGAAACCCATCCCCTTGCATGGTTCATGTGCTACATTCCATCCGTTTGCCAAGTCTTGGACTCTTATCCAAAGTACAGTATTTGAGTATGCAATTACACATACTGGCAACAGCATACTTTTTCCTGGCCTCTCTTAGAGAAAGCTCAAAGCCAGGGGAGCAAATCCAGATGTTCTTGAATCTGGCATCCTTAATTCAGAATTCTAGATGGCAAGACTTTAGTTGGAAGTGTACCAGACTTACTCAGCACCTGTTCTTGCTAACATCACATTTTTATGACCAGAGATTCTGGAGTTTGCCTCCTTTGCTGAGCAGAAAGAACAGCACATTTAAGCTGCACGGGAAGAGGCTCTCTATCATTTGAGAGAAATACTTGATTTGCTTCAGCAGACATGCAGAGGAGGGTAGCCTTGCTTTTGGGGTTAGGTCTGGGATGAGAGCAGGTGCAACTGCAGCTGACACTCCTTAATCAAATCTGGCCTTGTTTAATTTTTAAATAGTCTAAGATGTTTTGACATAAACATAAGTGAACTGTTTTGGGCTGTCTGGCATCTACCATAGTATCTTTTACAAGGGGGAGGTGCTCAGTGACTAAATTCAGTCACCATTTATCGAACACCTTCTGTACGTACTAAATGCTGGTGTTGAATAAGATCTTTTTTCAAAGATCTGTCTGATAGGAGGCACAAACTCTTAAACAGATAAATTGCAAATCACTTATTTCATTTGTTGACGCAGTTCAGTATTTTGTTCATTTTGTGAGTCAGCTACAAAAACCAGAACACAGGGTTGACTTCATAACCTAATAACAAGTGTGGGATTTCTTTTTAATTCTAAAGTGTGCTACTTGTTGGCATTTTTCCCTCTTTAGATACCTCTTCTGCCTTGCCCAGGAATGAAGATTTGTGGAGTGTGGAAAGAAAATATTAGTATAATGCAGAAAGACATTTCTGAGACAGCTTCTGGGATTGATTATTCTGTTGTAAGCAATCTTCCCTTATCTAAAAAGATGTGAGGATGCACCAGTCTCTCTAGCTCACTGTGTAGGTTATCAGGCTGTTGTTAAGGTGAAAGTAGGAAAAGTAATTTCCTTCTCTCTGTGGAATATAGGCTTCCTTCGTCTGAATTGTTGCACAGTTAGAGCAGAGCCAGAAAGCTCATTTACCCCCCCAACTATTTCTGGACAGATGAGGTCATATTTCCTTAGTAGTGATACAGTTCTTGTGTTTAACTTATTATTCTTTCAGCCTTCCTCCCGATTTTTAAGGCTGAGTAGATGAGTATTTTCATTGGGCTTCTCTTATCCCTAAGAAGAACATTAAATTGCCTGTGTCCAAACTTATCACCTCCCCTCCATTTCTTGTGGCTGTGTTCACAGCTTATGGGAGCCTAGCTCCCCAGCCAGGGATAGATCCAGGCCCTCAGCAGTGAAAGCAGAGTTCCAACCATTGGACTGCCAGGGAATTCCCTGGAAGTGAAAGTCACTCAGTCGTATCCAACTCTTTGCTACCCCTATGGGCTATACAGTCTGTGGAATTCTCCAGGCCAGAATACTGGAGTGGGTAGCCTATCCCTTCTACAGCAGATCTTTCCAACCCAGGAATTGAACTCGAGTCTCCTGCATTGCAGGTGGATTCTTTACCAACTGAGCTAATTCTCTACCCATTTCTTTCAGACAAAACATGAATACCGCTGCTATTAAAATAATAACAGTTTATACTTATATGCCATTTATGTTCCAGGTTTTGTCTCTAGTGCTTTATAAATAAAGCACTTAAAAAGAGTTATCTAATTCTCACAACAGTCCAGTGAGATAGATACTTATGTTTTCAATTTTACAGGTAAAAACTGAAAGGCACAGTAAGGTAAGTAACTTGCCCAAGATCACATAGCTAATAAATGGCACAGCCAGGCTTTGAACTCAGGAGTTTCAGACCCATCGTGTTTTTAATCAGTGCATTATACCATTTCATATGCAGTTTGATGTTGAATGACACAGTTTCCTAAAAGTAGGAGGTAATAATAACATCTACCATTTGAGTGCTTCCTGTACAGGCATTATACATGGTCATTTTTCTTCTTTTCAGTCTTAATGCAAGTGTGAATTGGTCCCATTTTGCAGATGATAATATCAAATTTTGTGGAGCACTTAATATGGGTCAGGCATTGTACTTAATTGCTTTACTTTGTATTATCTCATTTAATGTTCACAGTAGTGTTGTGGATAATTACTGTTCTCATTCTAGATACGAGAAAACTGAAGCTGGAGATGTGTACTTGCCTAGAGTCAAATAGCTAAGGAGGTGGTCTGCTCGTTTTTGCTGTATACTAGAAACTAGCACAGCATTGTTAATTATATTCCAGTATTAAAAAAATTTAAGATATATGTATGCACACCTATGTATGTACATATATGTATACAAATATGTACAGATAGCTACTGAGAGATAGAGTTAGGATTTAAATACAGGGTCTGTATCCAGACCCCAAGCTCTTGATAACACATAATAATGTGAAACAATAATTAACTATAGATGTTCTGGTGATGAGAAGAATCTCAGAAGACAGAGCCTAGCTCCAAATCTGTTTCTTATCTATAATCCTCACATAGTTTGTTGTAAGCCTTGCTTTTCATCTTCTTCTTGTTCTCATAACAGAGAAACCTAAAGTGTCAGAGATGGCCTTCTTATAAGAACACAGGAGGTCCTTGTCTAACTGATTTAGTGAATTTGTCTTTTATTAAGGCTTCGAATTTTTCTTTAATTCCATTTGCTGGGCTCATCTCTCTGAAGATTTCTTTCCGTTATTTTCACAGTTCCTATAAGTTATAGTGGGGGGAATCTTAAGCATGTATGAGGCTCTGTTTTTAAATACAGCACTTTAGTGTATCTTTATTTTGCTTCCTTTGGATTGTAAATTTATTTTCTTTACAACCTAACATGTGGTGTTGGAGATTTTTGTTTTAAATTACTTTTTAACATGAGAACCTTTATATGGTCATTGAATCTTAGCTGCATTCAAGTCTTGAATCTCAAAATTCATGCATTCCCATTGGCAAAGTCAGAACTAATAATTTCAGAAAGGGAGTGTGTTTTCTGCCCCTTCTTCCTTTCCTAAATAGCTTTCATCTTTCCTGTCATTCTAGATTTTCTCTTCTTTTTCTTCAGTCAGTTTTTCACTGCGATTTACTAAATCTACCTCCGAAATGCCCATCAAACTCTGGTTCAAGGTACTCAGCATCACTAGAAATCAGAAAAATGAAAAAAATTTAAAACTGATATGCTACTACATGGCCACCAGAATAGCTAAAATTAAAATAACAAAAAAACCCTGACTATGTAAAGTGTTGGAGAGAACAGCTATAACACCCTTTGCCAGCAGAAGTAGAGTGTAAACTGGTACAAACATTTGAACATAAGCAGTTCCATTTCTAGACATATACCCAACAAACAGTGGATAAAGTATATGCTGAAAGAACACTTATGAGAATGTTCATAATAATATTATTTATAGTATTCCCAAACTGGCAACAACTAAACTGGAGACAGTTGAATATCTATCAGCAATAGAATGGGGGCTTCCCTTGTAGTTCAATGGTAAATAATTTGCCTGCCAATGCAGGAGACCAGGGGTTTGATCCTTGGTCCGGGAAGATCTCACATGCTGTAGAGCAACTAAGCCTGTGCGCCACAACTACTTAGCCTGTGTGCTCTAGAGCCCGGGAGCTGCACCTACTGAAGCTTTAGAGCCTGTACTCCACAATAAAAGAAGCCACCACAATGAGAAACCTGTGCATCGTAGCTAGAGTGTAGCCCCCTCTCACTGCAACTCGAGAAAGCTCACACACAGCAGTGAAGACCCAGGGCAGCAAAAAGAAATAAAATGATATTAAAAAACAACCCAGTAAAACAGGTAAATGAATTATATAATTTCCAAAGTAGAATACTATATGGCAGTGATATGGACAGACTGACAGTATGCAGCAGCATGGATGAATCTCCTATACAAAATGTTGAACAAAAGAAGCCAGACATAAAAGATTATATAATATGTGATTACTCTTGGACTGCAAGGAGATCAAATCAGTCAGTCCTAAAGGAAATCAATCCTGAATATTCATTAGAAGGACTGACGCTGACGCTGAAGCCTCAGTACTTTGCCCACTGATGCGAAGAGCCAGCTCATTAGAAAAGACTGATA
>SJYV01027058.1:0-14850 GCA_006410875.1 Neotragus pygmaeus | reverse complement strand
GGGGGGGTGTTGGGATCCCCGACATGTTGGGGGGCTTGGCCTAAGGAGCAGGAATGTCAGAGATGTGGGTATGGGAAGGGTGTGGGATTTGAGTGTGGGAAGATGAGGGGTCTCCATCTGATGCCTCTACTTCACTAGTGCTGAGAGGGAAGGAGGAGGGAACCGCCCTGAACTTCAGCCCGAGGCCACTCAGGCTTTGCCACCAGGAGAGAGAGGAGGCAGCACGGGTCCCGGGCTTCGCGCTGCATGCTGAGCCTCTCAGGAACATGGGCCCTGCAGGGCTGGGGAAGCAGGCAGGGGCAAGGGAGCATTCAGAATGATGGGCTGTGGGCCACGCAGTGCCAGAAGAGGGGTGGGGCCAGGAGGAGGTGGCAGTGCAGAGGGGTTCCTGGCCTGGACGTTTTGATGAGGTTGAAGGACTTAGCACTGGTGAGACTCAGCAGGAGACGGAGGAGGCAAAGCAAGAACAGGAAAATAGGCACTTGATGGGGACAGCTTCNGGCCAGGAGGAGGTGGCAGTGCAGAGGGGTTCCTGGCCTGGACGTTTTGATGAGGTTGAAGGACTTAGCACTGGTGAGACTCAGCAGGAGACGGAGGAGGCAAAGCAAGAACAGGAAAATAGGCACTTGATGGGGACAGCTTCGGGGGTGGACCAAGACCCGGGTATGCCCAGGAAGTGAGGGGCTGCGGGGAGGCGGGGGAGAGTGGAGGTGAGGACCGCGGAGGCGGGGTGCTGGTGACTCAGTCCTGTGGCTGCCGAAGTTCTGAGAAATGGCCTGGATTGAGGTTGGGGGGCCTGAAGAGCCAGGAGCAGAGAATGAGGGGAAATGACCAGGACAGGGCTGATGACAGCTTTAGTGGGGAGTGGGTGGTGCTGCTGGAAAAGGGGAAGTGACCACAAGGAGTTCTCATGTGCAATGGGGAGCAGTAACCACCCCAGGGCATGTGGCAATAAAGGAAAGGCTCTCAGATGGGTGAAAGGGTCAGCAAGCATAGTGGATGAACCTCCCATTTATCACAGTGATTCAGATGCTTCCTTTGGTGGTGTGGTAGCCTCTAGGGAGGAAGCTCCTATAGGCTCCATACCCCATCCAGCCACTCAACCCACCATCCTTCCACATATTCATCCATTCATTCATCTGGTCATCCTTCATCCATCCTACCATTCTTGAATTTGTTGTTCACTCACCAAATCATGTCCAACTCTGCAACCCCATAGCACATCAGTCCTCTCTGTCGCTCAGCAATCTCCCAGTTTGCCCACATATACATATCCTTGAATACATATCCTCTATTCTGAGTGTGTATCTCTTTTGTACTAATTTTAGGAAGATGACCAGAAAACCATGATTTAGTCTAGTAAGTGTTCTAGCAGCATGAGCCTCAGGGCCAGCACCGCCTGAGTATCTCCTGAGTGACTGCCCCTTATAGAGGGACTTGTGAATTAGAACCTAAAGAGGGAGATCCACAGGAGGGAAGCAAGTGCAAATGTCCAGGGTGAAAAATGAGCACAGAGACTTCGAGATGAAGTCTGGCACTCTGGGACAATAGTGAGAAGTCCGTGCCTCTCAGATGTCTCGATAAAGCCGGAAAGAAGAGGAGTGGGCAGGCAGGAGAGGCCTGGGGTCTCCCTGCTTTGTCTTGGAAGCAAAGGAGAGCTGCTGAAGGAAGCTGGGCCGGCGACTGCCGTAGCTCTAGCGCCAAGGGCATGCCCTGGAGGAGCGCCTCAGGGAAGGGGGCCCCAGCTTGGCCTCCCCGGCGCAGCATAACACTACAGCCGTCACAGTGGGGCACAAATGGCCCGGGGCAAACAGGTCCTGGCCGCTGCCTGGCTGCTCTGGTGCCCAAACGCCAGCCTCAGGCCTGAACCCGGAGTGGTCTACTCGGGAGCTGATTCTTTCACCCTTCACACGTCCAAACCCAAGTCCATCATCCCTGCCCCTCCTCCGCTTCTGTAGGTCGGAAGCCAGTTTGTAGAGTAGCTTTATTCACATTCCACTGCCTGGAAAATCCTACTTCTCTTTCAAAACCCACCTTAGAGGTGTCCTCTTGGCATCCACTCCCGGCCCCTCACCACCAGAAGGAATCCTCCCCACTGTGGGGCCTCTCCACCTGAGCAGCCCCAGGGCTAGGTGAGGCAGTGTGATGGGGAGCCGGAACCCACCCTGGGAAGGAATGGACCTGCTACTTTCCCACCTGGGGACCCCAGGGTGGGGCCTCTGTCCTGAGTGCCAGGAGGGGGTGCACTGAATTCAAGCTAAGGAGAGACTGCACAGTGGTCCCAGCAGCTGGCCATGCAATCCAGCTGGAAGGCCAAAGGTTCCCTGGCTGGACTAGATGCTAGTTAGATTAGATGCTCAGTGAGGACCGTCTGCCTCTGACCAGTGGTGGTGTGGTACAGAGAAGTCTGGCCAGCAAGAGGCCAGACCCTGGCAGCTATCTTGTCCATATGATGCTGAAATGAGATCGTGGTGTGCAGAGTGCCATCCTATGCTGCTTTCTAGGGCAGCTTGGGGTCAGGGTGATGTAGAACCAGCTATAGTGGGGATTCCTCCAAGCTCTGCCTCCCACAGTTTGCTGCCAACGCAAGACTCTAAGCCTCAGGAAGCTGAACTGGGGAGGGCAGAGGAACTGGACCTGTGGACTGGGGCCTAGGGCAGGGCAGTGGGCTGTGCCCCCCAGGAGGACAGGGACTCGGGGGAGGGACAGAACACAGCCCTGGGCCTCCAGCCACACAGTCCTCACTTCCTGTTGTCTCAGGATGGTCCTGGCAGGATGCATCTGCCAGAGTTCTAGGCCCAGACCTCCCCTGGGGCCTGCTCCCACCCTCCTCCAGGATCATACGTGCACACACACACACACACACACACACACACAAGTTCACATGCATGCACACAGACATCTCAGTAACACACATGCACAAAATCACACACATCATCAGTCCTATAAACGCAGATCTATGCCCACAGACGCCGATGCACACAAAGACAACACACATGTGCACACACGCACACACATGTGTACACATGCACGCAACACTCTCCTGCTGGGAGGAGGATGGAGACTAAGAAGCCACGTGGGCAGCAAGGCCGAGGTCCTGGAGGCTACAGGACAGTTTAAGCAGGCGAGGCAGCTCTCTGTTTGGGGATTAGACCTGTTGGAGTCATGGCAGGGCTGAGGCAGGGGGAGCAGGGAGTGGGGAGCAAGGGCAGCCCGAAGGTCCCTTGGGGGCAAAGAGAAACTGATGGTACCAAGCACATGTCAGATGGATCCCATGGGACGTAGAAGAGGGCAAGGCCACAGGAAGAATCCCAGGGAGAAACCAAGGCCTCAGTCTGGGGCATGTTTGGGGGGCTGCGCTGTGCAGGACCCCCTCACAAGCAGTGGCTGGGGGAGGTCTTAATGCCAAGGAAATGTACTGCAGGCTTCGCCTAATGTAGGAGGAAGCCTGTGGTCTCCCCTGTTGACTTCATATCGGCAGCTCCACTCCTGGGGGACCAGAGGCCTGAGTTCAGCCCAGGCCTCAATCAGGGCTCACTTGGGGCTGCAGCCAGGGGGCAGGCTGAGCCTGAGGCGGAGGTTCCCAGGGGTCTTGAGCCGTATTGGTGCTCCTCTGGGCTGAAAGGCTAGGCAGCACCTGCCCTACGGAGGGGCCCGCCAGCACCAGATCGATATCATCACGTGAACTTATGACCCAATCCCACACTAACCCTATCTCCCAACCTAGGCCTGGCCAGTGGCTACTCCATGACCCCACCAACCCTGAACATCACGGAAGAGACATATGTCATCGATTCCAGTGACAGCCTGTCCATCTCCTGCAGGTATTCAGCCCTCACCCAGGGGGGCTTGGGCCTGAGTCCCTCCTACCTAGCAGGCCAAGGAGACTGCAGAAGGCGGAGCTGATGGTAGCAAAGGACTCAGAAGGCAGCACCCCAGCCCCAAGGCAGAGAGGCCTCAAGGCTTAGGGGTGCTCAAAAGTGGCTTCAGTGTAGGTTCCTAGAGGCACAGACCATCCCCTGCCCTGTAGACGCAGGCATCCTGCACCCTACCCCATTTCACCCATACCCAGCCCTCACAATCTCCTATGGACCACAGATCTATCACCCTGCATCCATTCTTGAGTCAACCCGTACTGACCCGGGCCACCCCATGCCCACCCCCAAGTCAGCCCACACAGATGCTAGGTTGCCACCCTTCACTGGCCCCAGACCCACCTGCACAGCCCGCCAACCTGTTATCTTCCCTTCAGCCCCAGCTGTAATCTGAGGCTCAGGCTTTTCTGAAGGACAGCCTGCCAAATGCAGGCCCAGGAGCCAGGCAGAGGCCCCAGGGGGCTCAGGAGTACCCTGCCCTGTGTTATGTGCCCAAGTGCTGGTCTGACCTGACCTCTGAGTGAGGTCAGCTATGAGCAAGGCTGGGCCTCTGAGAGGCTCCACAGGGACTGTCCCCCAGGGCTGCAGCCTGGGCCTCTCTTGATGTCCTGCCTCCTTCGCCAGGGGGCAGCACCCCCTGGAGTGGGCCTGGCCCGGGGCTCAGGATGCGCCAGTGCCAGAGGAGAAGGATGGTGAGGACACGGGGACTGTGCGAGACTGTGAAGGCACAGACGCCCGGCCCTACTGCAAGGTTCTGCGGCTGCAGGAGGCCCGCGCCAACGACACAGGCAGCTACCGCTGCTACTACAAGTACATCAAGGCTCGCATCGAGGGCACCACTGCAGCCAGCACCTACGTGTTTGTGAGAGGTGAGGGGGCCCAGCACCCACCCCAAGGGTACTCAGGAACCATGGGCAGGGTCCTGGGTCCTCAAGAGGTGGCTGGCATCTGTGGCTGCAACCCCAGCCTTGGGACCCTGGGGGAAGGGGGATGCCCTGCGGCTCCACACCTGAGCAGACACTCCCCGAGCCCCGTCCCCCCGACACACACCCTGTCCCCTCTCTTCAGACTGGGAGCAGCCATTCATCAACAAGCCAGACACACTCCTGGTCAACAGGAAGGACTCCACGTGGGTGCCCTGCCTGGTGTCCATTCCTGGCCTGAACGTCACGCTGCGCTCGGTACAGCCCCACCCCAATCTCCACCCTAGACCCGGCCCTCTGGTTCTGTCCCTGGGAAAATGGCCACTTGTCTGGCCAAGGGGCAGGGGATAGCTGGGCCCTGACAGCCACTGCGTCCCTACAGCAAAGCTCAGCACTGCAGCCTGATGGACAGGAGGTGGTGTGGGATGACCGCCGGGGCATGCGAGTGCCCACCCCTCTGCTGCGCAATGCCCTGTACCTGCAGTGTGAGACCACCTGGGGCGGCCAGGCCTTCCTGTCCAACCCCTTCGTTGTGCACATCACAGGTAGGGGGCTGCCTGGGGCTGTAGGGCCCTCCCCAGTGACTACCCCCCATGTCCTGGGAGGAGAAGAGCAGAAAGAGGACAGGAACCCTCTAATTCCAGCAGGGGGGCTCTAGGTCCCACGGTTTGGCTGGTCTCAGGGGATCTACATGCACTGTCCTACAAAGGGCATGGGGGTTCCTGTGCATGTGTCACCAGGCAATGAGCTCTATGACATCCAGCTGTTCCCCAAGAGATCACTGGAGCTGCTGGTTGGGGAAAAACTAGTCCTGAACTGTACCGTGTGGGCCGAGTTCAACTCAGGTGTCACCTTTGACTGGAACTATCCAGGGAAGCAGGTGAGCTCAGCATCCCTGGCAGGGGCTGTACCTGAATCATCCCCAGGAATCCCTGTCGCGGCCCACACTCGCCCTGGTCTGGCCCACACGTACTTCCCTCTGTCCCAGGAGCCCCTGTCTGATAGGGAAGTTTTCCTATGCCAAGGAAAAGTCGGAGTCTGAGTCCAAGGCTTCTGGAGCTGCTGTTGGTTGGGCTGGGGGGTGTACCTATGGGGGTCAGTTCTGCCAGAGCCCACCTGCTCTGACCCTGTGCTTCCCCTGGTCCTGGGCAGGCAGAGCGGGGTAAGTGGGTACCAGAGCGGCGCTCCCAGCAGACTCACACAGAGCTCTCCAGCATCCTCACCATCCACAACGTCAGCCAGCGTGACTTGGGCCCATACGTGTGCCAGGCCAACAATGGTATCCAGCAGTTCCAGGAGAGCACTGAGGTCATTGTGCATGGTACGGCCTGTCAGGCCATTGTGCCCAGCGTGGCCTGGGCTAGGTTGGGTGTCAGTTGTCAAGCCTGGAGCACAAGGCTCTTGTGCAGTGTGGGCCCTGGGCCACAGGCCATGGTGCACCCGAATGATGTGGAGTCCAGCCAGAGGGAAGGGAGGGTCACGAACGGACGGACTGCCCATTTCCCACGCCCCAGAGAGCAGGGCACCCGGCAACTGGGGGTGGCTGCAACTCCCTGGGTGGTGGTGGGTCAGCCACACCAGTCCTGGCTTTACCCTGATGTCTCCTGTCTGACAGAGAAGCCCTTCATCAGCGTCGAGTGGCTCAAGGGTCCGGTTCTAGAGGCCACAGCAGGAGATGAGCTGGTGAAGCTGCCTGTGAAGCTGGCAGCTTATCCCCCACCGGAGTTCCAGTGGTACCTCCCTTGTTCCTGCCCCTCCCTACCCACCAAGTCCAATTAAGAAAGAACCACAGAGAGGGAAGGACAAAATTCCCCTCCCCCCCAATCAGGACCTACTTCCTGAGACCTAGATGGGGACCTGTACCTGGAGTGGGGAACCCCCTATGAAGATTCCAAGGAACATACACATTGGGTTGGCCTGAATTGCTGCTAAACTGTGAAAGAGTGTGAATACTGGCCTCCTGTTGTGTGTGGGTGTGGTGGGCCTAGCATAGGGCTTTATCTAACTCTTTCCTGCACCCACTTAGCCTCCCTGAGGGCCCCCCCTGGAGGGGATCGTAGAGAAATGGCTCAGGTTTCCTAGGCTCCTCTCCAAACAGGTTGCCACCGCCAGGATACTTCTAACCAGAATTTTGGAGATATGATAAGAGTTTCACAAGGATTTCTGGGCTGGGCCCGAGAGCTGTGTGGCAGTAAGCTAGAGCTTCCGGGAGGCCTACAAGTTTGAGATCCCCACTCCTGGGTGTGACCTGAGAGTAAGGTACTCCTTGCAGGGTATGCCAAGAGTCAGAGAGAGGTCCCTCAGTGGTGGCTTTACCTCCACCAGATGCTCCCCGAGAACTCAGGAGGGCACAGCACCCCACCATGCACCCTTCAGCCATCTGAGCAGTCCATACAGCCTGATCCTGGGAGATCACACTCTAGCCTGACTCTCATCATACACAGGAGGGAAATAGGCCAGGAAAGGGGAAGGGCATTCCTGCCCAAGCCCTGTGCCTCCTGGGACTCATCTGCTCTGTCCTTTCACAATTGGCCAGGGGAGCCTCGCCTTTCTAGCCTGGAGCACCTCCAACCAGGCAGGATGACCTTTTCTGAAAGGCTAGAGCTTAGCAAGAAGAAGCCCAGACATTCTCAGCCAGCAACCCACTTCTCTGGCCATAGTCCGGAAGCAAGCTTCTCCTGAGAGGGCCCTGGAAGCCCTGGGCCTGGGACTTCCGTGACTCTCCCTGTCAGGCACAGGCTTTGGGATCCATCAGGGCCAGCTGGTGCAGGACCGGGACACTTGAGATAGTGTCCTGAAGGCCACTGGTGCAGTCTGGGCTAAGGCCCTGTCCCCTGCTTTCCAAGGCCAGTAGTACTGACCCTGTCTGGGAGGGTGGCCAGCTCTGTTGCATCAAAGATCTGGTCCAGGCCTGATTCTCAGGCAGCTGACTTCCTCTTGCCATTCCCACCACATCTGGCCCTTTATTTTTTTTTCTCACTTGGTCAATATTTGCCTTCAAAAAGTTCTCCACTGGGCCCACTGTCCACTGAGACACCTGCCCCAGGGCATTAGTGGTGAGCATAGCCCCACCAGGGTCCATGCTTCCAGGTAATCATGTGGTGATTACTAGCAAGTGAACAGACAGAGATCTAGTGGACAGGCTGGTCCTCCCCCCAAAGCAGCCTTTATGTGTCCAGCACCACACTGACCCCAAGGCTGTATCTTGGGAGACCTGACCACACCGGCAAGAAGGAGCATTCGGTTTCCCTGGTTTTCAGGTGAAGACTCGGGGGCTTGGGGCAATGAAGGAGTGTGCCTAGGATCACAAACGCAGCAAGTAGCAACCAGGATTCTGCACCAGAGCCCAGCCGGCCTCCCAGCCTGGCCCTACTCTGCCCTGCCCTGCTGTGTGACTTCTGGCAAGTCAAACCTCTTCTAAATGGGCTGTGGTGCAGCAGTTGAGAGCCAGCCCCCTGCGTGCCCCTCGCTGTTACTTTCCATCCCGAGGGCTGTGCTTTCCTCGTGTCTCTCTGGCTTAGTAAACCAGAAGACGATGCCTGCCTGAGGGCTACTTCCAGGCAGAGGCCAGAGCTTGGGTTCATTCCCAACTCAGGACTGGAGAGGAGTCTCCTTTGGGCTATGAGTCATCCATTTATTCCCATGTACACTGAGTGCCTATGTGTGCTGAGTGCCACTCTTCAGATAGGGCATACGGCAGTGGCCGTACATACAGCTCAGTGTGGGAACCGACAAGCAACAGGCGCGTGTGTGAAGGCTAGTGTGCAGACGAGCAGGGCCGAGGGCCAGCTCCTGGTCCACACAGCTGCTCTGATGGCTGGGTGATGGTGGATATAGGAGAGAGGGAGTCCTGCAGGTGTCTAGCATCCAAGCAAAGCAGGAAAGTGAGTACAAAGGCCCTGGGAAGGGGGGCAGGGCAACAAGAAGCCCACGCATCTGGAGAGCTCCAGGAAGGGCAGAGTCAGGGTCAGGGCTCCCAAACCCCCACGTGCTCGGGGTCTGAGCTGCACCCTGGGGGGCCACTCCTCCACTCCTTCACAGCTCAGCCCCGTGAAGCCTAGGCAGAGACAAGGGCCCCTGGGGACTCTCGTTGGTCCTGAGCCTGGGGTGCACAGCCGTCTATTCCCCAGCCCAGAAGCAGGTCTGGGCGGGGAGGCCTCTCCCATCTCCTGACTGTTCCAGCGGTCAGGGCTGGGGCACTCCAGGGAAGGAGGGACAGGACAGGGCTGGGGTGGAGGTCACACAGCCCCCTGAACTCCTTCCCTGGGCCAGGTACAAGGACAGAAAGGCAGTGTCCGGGCGCCATAGTCCCCATGTTCTGGTGCTCAAGGAGGTGACGGAGGCCAGTGCGGGCATCTACACCCTGGCCCTGTGGAACACCGCAGCTGGCCTGAGGCGTAACATCAGCCTGGAGCTGGTGGTGAATGGTAGGTGTGGGTGGGACAGGAGAGGGGAGGGGGACAGGGGGCTGTTTGGGGGTATGCTGACTGACTGGCTGTCTGCCTGTGTCTCCAGTACCCCCCCACATCCATGAAAAGGAGGCCTCCTCCCCCAGCATCTACTCCCGCCATAGTCGCCAGGCCCTCACCTGCACGGCCTATGGGGTGCCCCCTCCTCTCGGCATCCAGTGGTATTGGCGGCCGTGGACGCCCTGCAGGACCTTCAGCCAGCGCAGCCTGTGAGTGTGGCTCCACCCTGCCTCCCCCTACTTCCCAGCCCCATCCCCAACTTCAACCATAACCTCCTCTCACTACCAGCACCCCTCCCCATAGCTCCACTTTAAACCCGGACCCTATCATGATTCATGCATTATAGTTAGTCCCTGACCTCACCTTGCCTGAACAAGGCTCAGACCCTCCCTTGTACTTTCAGGCCAGGCTGGACACAGGGATGGTGCAGCCCCCACCATCCTCTCCCTTGAAAGCGATGCTCCCCAGACACACAACTGCATGTCTGGAGGGGACCAAAGGACATGCCTCTGGGCACTAGGGAGGACACCCCTCACCAAGCAGGCAGGCCTGGGCTGGTTTTGCGAGGCATGTACTGAGTGAACTCCAAGGCACACTAAGCATGTCCAGGCTCACCTGCTCATCTGTATGGTGCTCATCATGACCCCTTAGAGAGGAGAAAGTGAGGTTGGAGAAGGGACATGACTTTCCTAATGTCATGGCAGTAAGCAGCAGAGCTTGCCTAACTGCCGGGCCACACTGCCCTACTTGGGTGCCAGGGGACAGTCAGTCCAGGAGAACGGAAAACTTGAACCAGCAAGGGCCAGGAGTGGAGGGCGCCAAGGTGGTTAGTGGTCTGGAAAGCACTAGAGAGACAGTGAATGGTGCTGAGCAGGGGAGGGACTAGTCACATTTGCCATTTAGCAAGAGATCCTAAGGGACAGGGGACAGGGTCCCAGGCCGGGGAAGGACAGTAGCTGGGAAACCAAGGGAGACGAGGCAGCCACGCTGGCAGAGAGACTGTGACCCTTGGCATAGTCAGTTAGGGAGGTTCAGTGGGGGTGGCCAGCCTACAACATTCGACGTTCATAAGAGAATCTTCTGGACTGTGAGGCTGCAGATCACTGGCACCTCCAAATGTATTTCCATCTGATGCTCTACTGTTAGGCCGTGCATGATTACAGAGCCCTAGAGCCAGTCCTGCTTCCCTAGGGGCAGACAAGAGCCTCCCTTGAGCCACGCCTTCCCCCTTAGACCCTTATCCCAGCAGAAGACCAAAGGTGCTGGGATGCACAGCCGTCCCAGGGAGGGGCTGCAGCTGTAGAAGAGGGACGGAAGGAGAGGGCTTCCTGTAGCAGGAGTTAACAGGAGTGACTTTGCTGCCCCAGGAGATCTAGGTGGATTTTGCAGGAAGGGACACATGTGGCTAGGGGCAGGGGGCACAGCAGGCCAGAGGACTGGCACAGAGTCACAGGCGTGTGGTGCTCTGCAGGCACAGATCCTGGTCTAATGGGTTAGGCTGTGTCTGGCAGCCCATGCAGGATGGGTTGCTGAGCCCTGAACAGTGTGCCAGAAACAAAGCCCCTGCCCTCCTCCCGTATTTTGGGGGACCAACCTTCCCCACCTCAAGATGAGAGGACCCTGGGTATGAGAAAAGCTTGACCCTACCCTTAGTGTAGTCCCTCTCTGCCTGGATCCCTAACTGCCCTTGTCCTTCCTTGTCTTCAGCAGCAGACGGCGGCAGCAGCGAGACCGAATGCCACAGTGCCAGGACTGGAGGGAGGTGACCACACAGGATGCTGTGAACCCCATTGAGAGCCTGGACACCTGGACAGAGTTTGTAGAGGGCAAAAATAAGGTATGGACCAGCCAGGCCAGAGTGGCTGGGGGAGAAGAAGAGAGAGGTGAGGTCCTTTCTTCAGAAGAAGAAAAGTGGGATCAGAAGGAGAGGTGGGGTCCTCTCCTAGCCTTCTCGGTCTCCACTGGACTTGCAGAGTTCTTGCAATAGCAGCTGAGAGTCAGTGTCTCTAGACATCAGCTTCCCTGCCTGCAATAGACTGCAGGGGCCTGACCTACCGCTGCTTCCCAGAGAAGGAAGCTGAGATTCATGGCTGTGGGCCCAAACTAGCAAGGGCTGGGAGAGCTGGGGCTGGGGACAAGCTCTATCCTCCCCAAAGACGGCTGGCCCAGGCTGGGGGCAATCCCTAGAAGAGGCCAAGCAGGGGAAGGACTGAACAAAGGCACCCACTTCCTACAGTCACTTCCTGTTTTCCTACACACCTCCAGAGCCTCTTCCTGTTCCAGGCTGGCCAGGAAGTGCCCGGCTTGAGGTTGGGGGGTGGGCTCTTGGGCTGGTAGGCAAAGCCTATGGCCCTCTCTCTCCCTCTGCCTCCAAGCTGCCCACTCCCCCAGGCCAGAGTCCTTCTGGAGCCCTGGACACCATCTCCTCCCCTTGCCATGCCCCCGAGCACTGAGAGGCGCTGCAGGCAGCCCCGAAGTGTTTGTGGGCACGTCACAGGGGGCAGCCTCAAAGTGTTTGTGGGCACATCACAGGGGGCAGCCTCGAAGTGTTTGTGGGCACGTCACAGGGGCCTCACACAGCGACTCCTGGGACCACAGGCTGACACTCAATGTGACCAGAGTGTGCATCCGAACTCTGGCTTGGACCAACCCAGTGCCACCAGGCCCTGTCACCTCCTCAGCATGGCAGGAGCCTGAGGCCTCTCTGGCCCTGCCTAACACTGCCCTCTGACCCCAGCCACAGCTGAGGTCAGCTGTCCATCGTGCTGCCCCTTGAGTTTTCAGGGGAGCCACCTCTTGCTGCTGCCTGAGGACCTCATCACCTTTTCCTTGCCTCACCAGTCCTTTGGTCATCTCCAGCCCAGAGCCTCAGTTTCCCCCATTATTCTGGTGGGCAGAGCAACTTCCATGCAGAAAGAGGAGGTTAGGGTAGGGGAACGTAGGCAGGAAATGGATCCTTATACCTGACATGTATCCTGTCTAGACGGTGAGCAAGCTGGTGATCCAGGAGGCCAATGTGTCCGCCATGTACAAGTGCGTGGTCTTCAACAAAGTGGGCCAGGATGAGCGGCTCATCTACTTCTACGTGGCCAGTGAGTGACTTGGGCAGGCCTGGATAGAGGTCAGGAACCAGGTGGGCGCAGGAGGAGGCCAGGCCTGGGAGGAGACAATACACCTGCTTTGGGGACCCAGTGAGTGTCTTGTGAGGCACCAGGAGGAACCCCAGCCCCCCAGGCCTCCGGGCCTCAGCAGGAGGACAGATTTGGAGGCTACAGGCGTATGAACTGGGATGAGACAGTGCCATCTGCCCCTAGACCAGGAGGTGCCTCCCAACGGGTGGCATCTTGTTCCCCACAGCTCCACCTACCTCCACTTCCCTCCCATCCCCTTCCTGAGCCATGGATCCTGCACAGCAGCTGGTTCTTATGTGCATTTGGCCCTGGGAAGAAGGTCCATGGTGGCCTCAGATTTGTCAAACCTGTTAATGACCTCAGGAACACTAGGACGACCGTGGAAGGACAGTCACTAGGCCCAGAGGTTTAAATGCGGGCACCTGGAAGAGGGGTGGAGCCTAAGGTGGGTGCGGGAGAGAGGAGCCCATAGGAGCTCGGCAGTGGACAGCCAGAGGGGCAAACAGAAATCGGGAGCCACTGCCAAAGGCTCGTGGAACCAGACTGTGTCAAGAAGAGGACGGGGTGGGAGGGTGCTCAGCAGTGAGAGAGAAGGGGCCCTCGTGCACCTGCTCAGCTGCTGGCAAGAAACTCATTGGTGGCCTGGGCTCCTGGGAGAGGTAGGGGCAGTACCCAGCTGGGGCTTGTTCAGGAAAAACTAGAGGGAAGCACGGCAGGAGGAGCCCTTGGTTGAATTGACCTGAGAGAGTTGGTCTCTTGGCAGCGAGAGGGAGAAGAGGTCTCCAGAGTGGTGTCCCTGCCCCAGGCAGGATGACATATGCCCCGATTTGAGAGCTGAGTGAGTTCAAAGGTCAATGAGAAAGAGAGAGTTCCTGAGCAGGTGGGTAGGTTCGCCAGCACCTCCCAGTGTCACAGTGCGTGGCTCCTCCCCCTCCCCAGCCATCCCCGACGGCTTCAGCATAGAGTCAGAGCCGTCAGAAGAGCCCCTGGAGGGCCAGGCCGTGCGCCTGAGCTGCCGGGCTGACAACTACACATATGAGCATTTGCACTGGTACCGCCTCAACCTGTCCACGCTGCACGACGCGCAGGGGAACCCACTGCTGCTTGACTGCAAGAACGTGCACCTGTTTGCCACGCCACTGGCCGCCAGCCTGGAGGAGGTGGCGCCCGGGGAGCCCCACGCCACGCTCACCCTCACCATCCCCAGTGTGGCACCAGAACACGAAGGTGACTACGTGTGTGAGGTGCAGGACCGGCGCAGCCACGACAAGCACTGCCATAAGAAGTACCTGTCCGTGCAGGGTGAGGCAAGCCAGGCCGGAGGGGCCAGGCCAGGCAGCGCTCCCCAAGGAGCCTTTCCCCCCGCCCAGCACGCGCCCGGGCAGTCCACGCACAAGCCCGAGCCTGCAAGAGCACCCATGCCCCTATCCTTCCCCTCCGGGGGGGTGCACAGCCCTGCCCACCCCGAGCTCAAACCCTGACTCCAGCTTGGAGAGCTCCTAGCACTGGAGGGCCCTTTCCTGGAGTGCCCTCCTGCTTTCTGCAGCTCCACTCAGCTCTCTCTCGACCCCGCCCCCAGCCCTAGAAGCCCCACGGCTCACACAGAACCTAAGCGACCTCCTGGTGAACGTGAGCGATTCCTTGGAGATGCGGTGCCCAGTGGCTGGGGCGCACGTCCCCAGCATCGTGTGGTACAAAGATGAGAGGCTGCTGGAAGAAGAGTCCGGTAGGGGGATGGATAGGGGTGGAGGGCGGGGTCCGGAAGCTCTCGAGGCCAAAGCCCCAGACCTACTTGAACTCAAACGTCCACCGCCCTCACTGCAGGAATCGACCTGGCGGACTCGAACCAGAGGCTGAGCATCCAGCGCGTGCGTGAGGAGGACGCGGGCCACTATCTCTGCAGCGTGTGCAACGCCAAGGGCTGCGTCAACTCCTCTGCCAGCGTGGCCGTGGAAGGTCCCGCCTCCCCCTCGTGCCCGGCTGCTCATGGGCTCTCTCCACCCTGCCCAGCCCTTAAGTTAAGGAATATGGTTCACCCTGGCTCACCTGGAAGCCTTGTATCCTGGGAGGCCCCCCAGACCCCTCCATGCTGCGCTTTTAGAGGACAAGAGGTTGTCCATCTGTCTCCTCCTACATCGGAGGTCCCTAAGGAGAGGCCATCTGTCCTGAGCACAGCTTTACTGAAGCCAGGATGGTATAGCCGAGTCAGTGAGCCATCCGCATCCCCACCCCCCAGCCAACCCATGCAGACATCAAGACTGGCTACTTGTCCATCATCATGGACCCCGGGGAGGTGCCTTTGGAGGAGCAGTGTGAATACCTGTCCTACGACGCTAGTCAGTGGGAGTTCCCCCGGGAACGGCTGCACCTTGGTGAGACCCGCTCCCAGCCTGCTTCACCCACCCAGTCCTGCTGGGCGGACACTGCTTCAGCTGCTCTGGGGTCAGGCAGG
>SJYV01027057.1:22-10648 GCA_006410875.1 Neotragus pygmaeus | reverse complement strand
CACTTTCCTGTATTCATCTTTGTTTTATGGCTATATTGAAAAGGATTGAATTTTTCCATCTGGAATATAAAGTCTCTGTGACTTAAGATTTTGAGATATGAATGCTAGAAAATGGCTAAAAACACTAAGTGTATTTTAAAGGTTCTGTAATGATTGAAGATGATATAGTTAGTGGTGATATACATCAACAAATTAAAATTTAAAATTCTTCAAGGTAAATACCAAACATCCTTTCTCCTGCTCCAATTTTCCTGATGACTATGGAGTAAAGGTAATTACAGTTATAGAAAAGTGTAGACTATAAGGAAAATTTGGAGATGATATAGCAATCTATAAAATCTTTGTAAAACTTTTCCTTTCTGAGTACAGTAGAGTTAAGGTTGGTATCATGGACTCATGCTATTAATTTTCAACAGCTGTTTTCTTTTTTACATTGCCTGTCATGCTAACTTCTAAGGAAATTAAGCCACTTGGTATCATCACTTCCATATAATCCATGGTCAGATGGCAAAAAGAATGACAATACTTTATACAGCTCCTCTTATCAAGAAGAGGAATATCTCGTCATACCAATGAAATTGACCCCATTTTGAAACTTACTTTGTCTAAAAGTGAAAGTGAGGCTGTGCAAATCCTTACCTAGTCCTCAACAGCCCTTTCTTAGATTGCTGCCACCATGTGAAGAAGCCCAAGTTAGATGACAGAAAAGAGACCAAGTGGAAGAGAACCAAGGCCCCCCAGCCAACAGCCAGTTAACTGTCAACCATGAGAATGAGAATGATAAGCCCCCATTTATCATACCAATTGACGATACACAAGATCAGCAGATCTCAACCAAGATGAAAAGAACCACAGAGAAGAATTGAGAACTACATTAGTGGTAGTTGCTGTTAAGCCACAAGATTTTGGAGTAATATTTTACGGAGCAACAAGTGATCCTTAACTGCATGCCATTTCAGCACTATTAGCGCACTAGTTATTTATATCTTTATACCATAACTAGTATCTCTATAATTACAATCAGGCTAGATTTCTCTTTCACATGCTTTGTAAAATACGGGGCTCAATATACTTATACTCATGTTACTGTGTTCCACATGTAAAGACTGGGGTTACACAAGAGGCAGCCTCATCCAGCAGTTAAGTGGTCAGGTCCTAGCACTACAAAGATTTTCTCTGAGCCCTTCCCACCACATACTGGTTGTTTGATTTTAGACAAATGGATAAATTTCTCCATTTTTTCTTATAAAATAAGTATAATAACATCTCCCTTATAAAGCTATAGTAGGGAGAAAATAGCATACTTAATCTCTCATGTATAGTAGGTACTCAATGGATATTTATTTTTACAATTTGTAGCACACTGCAGTAACATTGATGTTTTTGATTAATATATAATTCCAACTCCTTTAATTCCCATAGCTTATATTTTAATGTCTTTATATTCTGTAACTTTGTAATGAAAAAGAAACTCATAGAGCTCACTATGTGAAAAAAACTATTGTATATGCTTTCCATACTGCATGAGGCTGCAGGACTACTTTATCATGATCTGGAACATCTCCATCACATGATCACATTGATATGGGTCTAAAGCAACATTAGAGCCTTCTTATTTGTTTTTTCTACTCAGAATCAAGTCAAAAGGAAAACTGTGTTTAATGATCCAGAACAATAAAACCAGAAATTGTATTGACTAAGACATCTTCTCCAGGGAGTAATGTCTTAATATCCAGTGCACTAGCTACCTACCGCCTGTGAATCAAATGCAGTTTCACAACATGAAGGCTGGACAGAAATGTCAAAACAGGAACAGATGTGTATAAGAGACAGCTCACAACACACCCCTGCCCTCGTGGGCACCGAGCACCCTGCAGACACCACCATCCACCCCTTCCCTTCCTGCCGAGCACTCAGCAGATGTCTGGCTCTGGCCCGAGCTTTCCTACGGGGACCACGAGGCGGGGCATTAGCTGGGTGTCCAGAGCATCTTCAGAAGCCAGGCGGATGGAGGCCTTCGAGGGCTGCCCTCCATCCTCACCACGACTCGGTGTGGACGCGGTCCCCTTGCCTGCAGCACACATGGGACCTGGGAAAGCCGGGAGCATCAGTGCTGACGCAGCCCCGTCCCCAGAGGCCGCTCTTCTCCTGGCTCAACCCTGAGACGGGAGAGGGCACGAGTGTGGGGTCTCGGTCTTTTGTGAGGCACACCGCCCCGCCCCCCTGCCCGGTGAAGGCCCACAGCCTTCTTTGCTCCCTGCTGGTTCTGGGAACACAGGAGGTGGGGGAGCAGGCTGTGCTTCCTGAGGAAGTTTCTTCAGGAAATGCACGGGCCCCGGGGAGCCCAGATCTGATGCTGGACACAAGCCTGGGGGCAGGGCTACAGCCTGCAGAGCAAGGGGGCTGGGTAGCAGGGAGCAGGCCAGCCCAGCCCTCACCTCCCCCAGGAGCCCAGCCCGGGGCCAGCCTCTGTCTACACTCCAGGCCAGGATGGNGACACAAGCCTGGGGGCAGGGCTACAGCCTGCAGAGCAAGGGGGCTGGGTAGCAGGGAGCAGGCCAGCCCAGCCCTCACCTCCCCCAGGAGCCCAGCCCGGGGCCAGCCTCCGTCTACACTCCAGGCCAGGATGGCCTGAGCTGCAGGGACCAGACTTCCTGGAACCGGCCCAGCATGGGGCTCTGGCCGGGGCCTCGGGAAGGCCAGAGCTTGAGCGCCTTCAGCCCAACTGTCCCCTAGGACAGACGCCTGGCCTTCCAGAAGATGCCGGCTCATGAACATGCCGGCTCATGAACGCTGTGCTGATCTGTTGGTTTCAAGAGGGAAGGATCAGATTCAGGCTCTGACCTGGCCTCAGATCAATAGTCCTCTCTCAGGAAGGGCTGGGAGGGGGCAGAACAGGGACCCTGGCTGGGATCCGGGGCAGGACCGCAGCCCGGCAGGCCTCTGTCGCCCATGGTGAGATGAGGCCAAGCTCCGTCCCGAGACTCTGGCTCCAGGGGCCCTGAAGCGGCAAGGCTGTGGGTTTGTAGGGGCTGCCCCCCAAGGCTCCCCCAAGAGGGGCCATGTAGGGGCTGACAGCCCCAAGTGCTGCACCCAGTGGAGCCAGGTGGGGACTGAGACTTCTTGGTCCAGCCCACTGTCTGGGGGATCCTCAGGGCAGGGCGAGGGCCTCTGGCAGCGGCGGGTTTCCCCGGCCTGAGGCCTCATAGAAAAGAACTAGCCTCAGGTGAAAGTTGGGGGCCTGAGCACACGGGGCAGTTTGTGCAGAAGGGGAGGCAGAGGTGGGGAGCCCCACTTGGCTCTGTGGACAGACTAGGGCCGCTACTGACCCTATAGGGGTGCCTCCCACAGGGCGGCTGCGCCAGGAGTCCTGATGCCGCGTCTCCAGGAGCCACGGAAGCCTCACTTCCCAGACCCTCTGCCCCCGCCGTCTCCCTCTCACCCACTCAGCGTCTTACTGCTGGGCACCCTGGTGGACCCCAGGGGCTAGGCGGGACACAGCAGAGTCAAAGGGGGCAGAGACAGCAAGTGGATGAATCCCTAGATAACACCCTGCCACGCGGGGAGGGCATCAGTGGAACAAGTGGGCAAAATGAGGGCGGAGGCCCCAAAGCAGGAGAGAACCGGGTGCCTGGGGACAGACCCGGAAGCCAGTGGGGCTGGAGGGGCCCGGAGTGGCGCAGGGTCGGAGCTCGGCCGCCCGGCCCCGAGTAAGCAGATGGTCAGTAACCTCTCCGGTGACCAGGGACCTCCCCCCAGGGGGTGACCAGAGGCCAGTGACCTCACCCTGGGGACCTGGTCGGCAGCAGTAACCGAGAAGTGTGGTCACTGGCCAGTGAGGGTGGCCTTTTTTTCTGGGAAACCAGTCCAAGAACACACAGATCTGCCCTCCTCCCCCCAGACTCCCAGGAATGGGAGGGTGGGGCAGGCTCTCCACTCCCTGCCTTGGGGGTGGAGGTGGAGCCGGGAGTTATAAATGGAAGGAGAGGCTGTTGCCATGGTGACCAGGGCGCCTGCTCCTAGAGCAATCCCTGTTGGCGCCAAGACGCCCCTATGGCCCCTGCCCTCCCTCCTGGGAGCTGGCGGCTGGACGCCCCGGCCTTTTAAGGGCATCTCTGGATCGCTGAAATGCTATCTCTCTGCTGCTCTCAGGAGGAAGGAAGTTCTTTGGCTGAGTGGGCCCCCACAGGCCGCCTCAGTTTGGATGAGGGGGGCGCAGGAGAAGCCAGCTTCTGGCGGGTATCAGGGGTCAGGGCCCGTGATCTTGGTAGATGTGGGGAGTCCCAGCTCCACGCTCCCAGCCTGGATTCGGGCTACTTTTCACAGCCAGCAGAATGCGCTCAACAGGAGGGAGAGTTTGGGGGTACCCACAGCCAAACCACTCAGGGTCTCCTGTCACGTTTGTGGGTGGGGGCTGGGCAGGGGAGAATGGCTGTGGTCTCAGGCAACCTGGGAAGCAGCCTTTCAGTGTTCTAAGGGTCCCCCTAGCTCCGCAGCCAGGCCCCACCAGCGCCATGGCAGAAGAGGCCCCTGGCCACGGCAGAGGGGCCACAGCCGGGCTCTGGAACAGTGGGCTCCGGGGAACACTCTGGGGGTCAGCCCCTGAGCCACTAGGCCGGGCAGGCGAGGCCTGGGAGGTTCCTCAGACTCCCTCGCGCTGCTGCCAAGCCTGGGCCCCCTGAGCCGCGGCCCGCTCCCCACCCCCAGCCCTTCTCCTCGCCGGTCAGTGCTGTCTCCCCGAGCAGGCCTGGGATCTGCAGCCCGGGACGTGTCCTCCTCTGTGACGTGGGTGAGGGCGGCCCCACGCTCTGTGGCCCACTCGTTGCCGGGGGAAGCGAACAGGCCTTGGGTTTGCCTGTCTAGACGGGGAGGGGAAGCTGCATTCCTGCCCTAAAGGGCTTTGGCTCTAGTTCTCTCCTCCTGCACTTTGTGCCTTGGGAAGCAGGGACTAGAGAGGGACCTGCCCGAGGCTGAAGAGCTCACCCAAGCAGAGAGGGCCTCGCTGCAGCATCCGCATGGTGCCTGCAGGGGGTGGGGTGGGCTCTGCAGCTCAGCAGCCCCTAAACGACACAACTGGTGAGGCATGCTGCCAGGTGCGGATTGAAAGTGAAAGTGCTGGTCGCTCAGTCCTGTGCGACGCTTTGTGACCCCATGGGCTGTATCCCGCCAGGCTCCTAGGTCCATGGATTTCTTCAGGCAAGAATACTGGAGTGGGTTGCCGTTTCCTCCTCCAGGAGTTCTTCCTGACCCAGGGATCAAACCCGTGTCTCTTATGTCTCCTGCATTGGTAGGCGGGTTCTTTACCACTAGAACCACCTGGGCAGCAAGGTTAATACACAACTATTGTGCAGAAATATGTTGTATCCTACTTACAGGCCACAGACGATTCAGAATTGAAAGGAAAAGTAACATCAAAATACGAAATATTTAGGGAGAGAAGTTACTAAAGAAATGTGCAAACCGTGACCGAACATTACAAAATAGTGCTGGAGGAAATTGAGATGAATTTGATAAATGGAGATATGGATTGTGTTTGCAGATGAGACGATGCGGTATGGTTAAAACATCAGGTCTCTCTGGAACGACGTGGTCCTTTAGAGCAACCCCCAACCTAAATCCGATCAGGGTTTTTGCAGAAGCTGATTCTCAAGTTCACAGGGAAACGTAAAGTGAGCACAGTTAGCACAAATCTGGTGACATAGGATGAACACGGAGGGCATACCTAGCCTGATCTCAAGATTTACTACAAAGTGACCGCAATTAGGACAGTGTGGTTGTTGGCGTTGGGAAGTGGACAAGCACGTGAATGGAAAAGAGTGGATGGTCTGCACACAGGTCTACACAAATGTGGACAATTTTCCACAAAGGGCAAACGCAGTTCAACCCAGAAAATGTCGTCTTTTCAACAAGTGGTGTGAGGACAGTGGGTATTCAAGGACACATAAGTGGAACTTGGATCCCAACCTCTCACTGTGTACTGACATTAACTTGACATCATAGACCTATGTGCATGATCTAAAACTAAGATTTCTAGTAGGGAACATAAGGAGAGTATCTTTGTAACACTGAGTTAGGAAAAGATTTCTTAGATACAACACTGACATGAGCCATAAAGGAAAATGGATAAATTGGACTTTATGAGATGAGGAGCTTTGCTCTTCCAAGTTGGGAAGACCAGCAGCAGCCTGGGAGAGAACTTTGCAAAGCTGAGAACTGCCTGAAATACCCCCCAGTAGGAAAACAGCCCAGTTTAAAAAACAGGCACGAAGTGTGAGTACACATTTCACCAAGGAAGACACACGATGGCAAATAAGTTCAGCATTAGTCATCATGGAAATGCAAATTAAAACCACAACCAGATACAACTGTGCCCTAATTGGAAAATAGAGAATTTAAAAGACTGACCATCACCAGGGCTCCTGAGATGGGAATGAGCAGGAATTCTCAGTCCTTGCTGGTGAGAGTATGAACAGGTCCCCCCCACTTTTAAAAAACAGACTGGAAGTTTCTTTAAAAGTTAAATGTACGGTCACCCATATGACCCAGCCATTCCACTCCTAGAGAAACAGCCTTGACCCACGCAAGGATGTGCACACAAGTGGTCATTGCAGCTTTGTTTGTAATGGCCCCAAACTGGAAACAGAACCCCTGCCCAACGGGAGGTGGATGGAGACACACCTGTGGGCACACATCTCTTGAAGGATGATGCTACCGTGGGAGTGGCTCTCAAGGCAGTAAGTGACATGTGGCAGAACTGAGCCTGTACTCTGCAGTTCCACTGGACCTTCCAGAAAATGCAGACTCATCATAGTCACAGCCATCGGATCTGTGGTTGCCTGGAGATGGTGGGGGTGGGGGTGGGGGTGCCAAGATGCTCATTCTCTCAACTGTGAGAGGTTCGCAATGTGCATTCATTCAGACTGCTCACTCTGAATATGTGCAAGTTCCTGTGTGTCAATCATACCTCAATAAAGCTGTTTAGGATGTAGTGATTAAGTGCTGAGTCGCTTCAGTCGTATCTGACTCTTCACGACCCCCTGGACTGCACCCCGCTAGGCTGCTGTGTCCATGGGATTCTCCGGGCAAGAATACTGGAGTGGGTTGCCATCCCCTTCTCCGGGGCATCTTAACAAACAAAACCCCTAACAAGTAAGACGAATCCACCGAGTGTTCTCAGAATATTCACTGAGCTTCCAGAACTGTGTACAGTGCTGTTTCAAAGGGGAACGGCGTCCCCGTCTACGGAGGGGCCCCAGGGGTGCAGGCGCTCCTATTCAGGCCTCTTGGCCGCCGGGCACCTGGCCTGGCTACACGCCTTCAGCAGCAGCTGCGAGGGCCGAGGGATCAGCTCAGGGTCGCGGGACCCGAAAGTGGGTTTAAAGCCTCTTCTGGCTCAAGCTGAGGCTGGTCCCTGGCCCCTTGGCCCTGGCTTCTCCTTGGTGGTGTTCGTTCGCTAAGTTGTATCCGATTCTTTGTGACCCCATGGACTGCAGCACGCTGGGCTTCTCTGTCCTTCGCTATCTCCCAGAGTTTGCTCAGGCTCATGTCCATCGAGTCAGTGATGCCATCCAACCATCTGTTGCCCCCTTCTCCTCCTGCCTTCAGTCTTTCCCAGCATCAGGGTCTTTTCCAATGAGTCGGCTCTTTGCATCAGNCTTCTCTGTCCTTCGCTATCTCCCAGAGTTTGCTCAGACTCATGTCCATCGAGTCAGTGATGCCATCCAACCATCTGTTGCCGCCTTCTCCTCCTGCCTTCAATCTTTCCCAGCATCAGGGTCTTTTCCAATGAGTCGGCTCTGCGCCTGTCCTGGTTTAAAAGGCTGCAGGCTGGCTGGGAGTGGTCATGTCTCCTTCCAGACCCTCATGCCTCCCCTGGCCCCTCAGAGCACGTTTTATCCAGTGGGTAGGGGGTGTGGGGCCTCAGGCTGGCGGCGTCCTTTGGGAATCATGCCCCCAGCCCACAAGTCGGTTCTTCAGAAGATGTGGTGGCAGATCCCCTGGAGCAGTTCCAGGGACAGGGTGGGAGAGGGTGGGGTGGGGGCGGTTGCTGGACGCGGCCACGCATGGTCTGCGGTCAGGCAGGGCCCGTGGCCAGGAAGACACATTCGAGCCTGAATCCCGGAGCCAGGCCCTCTGCAGTAGCTCCGTGTGTCTGCAGTGTCCGAGGCCTCGCTGGTGGGCGGTGGCGGGGGCTATGGCACTGACTGGTCAGAGGGACCGAGGGGCTTTCTCAGGTGGCAGGGAAGCAATCAGGATGGCCGCCTCAGCCTCAATGCTGCGGTCTTGCTCGATTGCTCTGAGTATGGATGAAATGCACCAAATATCTCTTCATGGGGGCACGATGGGCTCAGTGTCATGGCCCTGGTCCCCTCCCCTCTCTGGTCAGCCTGGCGTCCAGTGTTCACGCTCCCCAGTCTCCCCGTGAGACCCCGAAGCAGGGAGAACAGCCAGGGTGGGCTGCAGACAACGCGGACAAGTAGCAGAGAACAGTGTCCTCATCACAGTGTGCGACTAATATTTTGAAACATAATCAGGTTGCTTTGGGGATTCCATATTTTTCGCCAAAGCACTCTTTGCAACTTGAAGTTACATATATATTGAGATTTATTGTTTGTTACAGGTTGAATTGTGTCCCCAAAGAAGGCTGAAGTCCTGACCCCCAGCAGCAGTGTCCATGAGCTGATGTGGAAAGAAGGCCTTTACAGATGATCAAGGTTAAGATGAGGTCGTTGGACAGACCTTAGTCCATTATGACCGTGTCCTTATAAAGAGGAGAAAGTTGAGCACAGAAAAGGCACACAGGAAGACATGATGCAAAAATGAAGGCAGAGATTGGGGTGATCCTTCTACAAGCCAAAGGACCCCAAGGGTTGTCAGCAAGGTTGTCAGAAGTTGGGGGGAGCCTGGGATAGAACCTGCCTCGGGCTCAGGAGGAACCAGTCCTGCCCACACCCTGACCTCGGACTCCAGGCCTCCAGACAGAGAGAGAATGACTCTGCTGTCCAAGCCGTCCAGGCTGTGGTCTTCTGCAGGGCTGCCCCAGGCTCCTGATGACTGCTGTCCCCTCTGGACTGCACACTGTCAGCGCCTGCCTCCATCCACAGAAAACCTGCCCCCCAGCCTGGTTGCGGGACCCTCCTGGACGCGGGGATGTGCCGTGACAGTTTGCAGACAACTCACAAAGGACCCCTTGTGGATTAGAGGCTCTCTCGGTGACCCCGTCTGCCTCTCTAGGGCTCCTGAGTATGGGGCTGCTCCCACTGTCTGGGGTGTTGATGGGGAGGGGTCAGGCCCAGGGGAAGCCGCCGCCCCCGCCTCCGCCCCAGGGCTTCTGTGGATGACATCTGTGAGACATGGGTGTCCTTCTTCACTCCTGGGAGCTGGCGCAGGGTCCTCACGGCCACAGCCTTTGAGGGGCCCCAGTTCTACCCTTTGGGGAGGGAGGCCTGCCTGTCGTGTGTGCACGAGTGTGAAGGCCTGTGCTGGGGGGTGGGTGGGACTCACATCTCCAGTCAGGAAAGATACAAGCCTGGGGTGCCCCCTGCCCACCATCCAGCGATGGCCCAGCCTGTTGTCCAGAGCGAGGCTGCGTTCCCACGGAGCACAGTCCTGCTGGGCCAAGAGACGCATGCTGGGAGTTGAGGGGACTTCAGAGGCCCCAGCAGCCACTGAAGTGCAGGGAGGCTCCCCCACTCAGACTGGTGTCCGTAAGGAAGGACAGGCACCCCTGGCCTGCTTGGAAGGCCCTGGTTTACCATGTCTGGCCACCACCATCCCTGCCATTGATTTCAAACCGCGCCAGAGAGAACACGGCTGTTTCCCAAAGACGAGGCGGCCAGCCACCAACCAGCCTCCCGAAGGCCATAAGTCCTTCATCGGAATGCACGCCCCCTACTCCAGGGGAGAAGCTGCTGTGATGGGGGCTGGTCTCCCCGCACCACTCTCCCCTGGCCCCCATCCTCTGGTTGGGTCCCTGAGTCCTGTTCTCAGCGGCATCCTTGAGGTTTAGCCAGACTCTTACAAAACAGCCACTTAGGGGGAGGTCCAGCTGTGATATGGGGTTGAAACCCTGCACGCGGCCGCCAGCGCTCTGGGGGGTTTGGCCAACACATGGGAAAGTCTGGCAGCTTCGGGCAAGAGGCATTTAAGCCACACGACCTGCTGGGTCTGGAGACCTGGCGTGACGGTCAAGGCCGGCCACAGGCAGGATGCGGGTGGGGGCTGCAAGGTCACCGCCACTCGGTGCCCAGGGTCACTGACTCCTGTCCCTTGGAGGCCTTGGGGTCAGGGGCCACCGTCCAGGCGTGAGAACAGAGGTCCAACTCTCAGACCTCAGACCATGAGACCCAAAGGAGCTAGATGGGGTGCCCAGCACTTGGGCAGCTCTGGGTCCCTTTGAAGATTCAGACAAGTGTGGCCTGTGGCCGGGCACCAGGCCCTGGAAACAGGAGGAAAGCCCCACCCTGGCTGAGGCTTTCCTGCTCTTTGAAAGGATCTTGGCACCAGGGTCCCGCTCACAGAAGATTCCGGAATCAGCCTACTTCCCCCTCTCCTGCCCCAGGAATATCCCAGGGGGTGGGGGACTTGAGCGAGCTGGTTGGGTGACAGGACACCCGTACCCCACAC
>SJYV01027056.1:0-17492 GCA_006410875.1 Neotragus pygmaeus | reverse complement strand
CCCCACACACACGCACTAACAGCTCCCAGGGCCAGTGCGGGTCCCACAGCTTGGGGACCACGTGGCCAGGAGGAGGGGCCCTGGGGACCCCGCTCACCCACCTGCCTGCCTCTGCCTGCTGCCCCACCGAGGGCCAGACTACCACCCTCCTCTCCCAGGGAGACCCCAGGGTTAGGGGAACAGGGCCACTCAGAGGGATCAGACCCTCGTTAAGGCCCCCCTCCTGACTCCCTTCTCCTGTGACCTGGAGGCTAACGAGGACCAGAAAGGATGGAGGCGCGCCATGAGGCGTGTGTGCCCAGCGTCCACCTCCTCTCCTGGCGTGTTCCTGCCCACCCCCCCCACTGTTGGTACCATCACCACGGTCGCCTCTGATGGCGCCCTCAGCACTGTGAGCGCTTTGGGTCACTCGAGGGGCTGGCATCTTCTACCCTCTCCTGGCAGCTGCTTTGAGCACCCCCTCCCTGCCCCCGAATGTGGGGGCAGGAGGAGGTAGCCCAGACAACCTAGCACCCGGCATGTCCCACAGCTGGGCCACGCGCTCGCCCCTCTTCCCACGGCTTGTCTAGGTCTGCAGTGAGGACCCCCTGGGCGGGGTGGGCGTGTGGCACCGGCCCCCCCCGCCCCCCGCCAATGGCAGACAGATGGACACACAAACACACACACACAGAACACACAACACACATGACACAACATACACAACACACAACATACACAACGCACACACACACATGGCAAACACCACACATGCACACACAGAGCACACAACACACACAACAAACATCACACACATGCACACACAGAACATGACACACGGCACACATACACACATGACAAACACACCACACACACACACAACATACAGAACACACACATGACAAACACCACACATACACACAGAACACACAACATACAGAACACACACACACGACAAACACCACACAAACACCACACACATGCACACAGAACACAGAACACACACAACACAACCTACACAGCACAGAACACACAGACATACACACATGACAAACACCACACATACACAGAACACACAACATATGCAACACACATGACACACACACATACACGCAAGACAAACACCACACACACACACACAGAGAACACACACACGACAAACATCACACACATGACACACAGCATACACAACACACATACACACACCACAAACACCACACACAGAGAACACACAACATATACAACACACACACACATTACAAACACCACACACACACATACACACACAGAACACATGATACAACATACACAACACACATACACACATGACAAACACCACACATACACAGAAGACACAACATACACAACACAACACGTAAGACACACAGATGCTCACATACACATACCACATAGACACACACACAGCCCCAGGACACTGCTGCCCCGAGGCAGCCTCTTGCCGCTTGGAGGACGCTGTCCACATGCGCACTCCAGTCCTCCCAGAGAAGCCCCTCGGACTTGTCCCCGCTCGTTCCCCCTGGTGGTCCTATCACCACGTGCGTAATGCAAGGAGCGGTGACCCCTCGCACCGACCTCCGACCCAGGGTCCAGCCACGGGGCACGTCCGGGAACAGGGTCCCCATCACGGAAGCTGTGGGCATCCTCAGGCCCTGCCCCCTCGCCCTCGGCCCCCGTGGGCCCTGCTGCCACGTCTGTCCTGGGCCCAGAGCCTCTGCACGGTTAGCTCAGGGGAACCGGGCGCATCCCACTGACCACCAGGTGAATTGAGCCCATTCCGATGATGGTGCAGCTGAACCGTGCACATCCCACTGACCGCTCAGGGGAACCGGGCGCATCCCACTGACTGTTCAGGGGAACCGCGCACATCCCACTGACCACTCAGGGAAACCGCACACATCCCACTGACCGCTCGGGGGAACCGCACACATCCCACTGACCACCAGGTGAATGGAGCCCATTCCGATGATGGCGCAGCTGAACCGTGCACATCCCACTGACTGCTCAGGGGAACCGGGCACATCCCACTGACCACTCAGGGAAACCGCACACATCCCACTGACCACCAGGTGAATTGAGCCGATTCCGATGATGGCGCAGCTGAACCATGCACATCCCACTGACCGCTCAGGGGAACCGGACGCATCCCACTGACCGTTCAGGGGAACCGCGCACATCCCACTGACCACTCAGGGAAACCGCGCACATCCCACTGACCGCTCGGGGGAACCGCACACATCCCACTGACCACCCAGGTGAATTGAGCCCATTCTGATAATGGCTCAGCTGAACCGCGCACATCCCACTGACCACTCAAGGGTACCACGTGCATCCCACTGACCATTCCCCTGTTTGTTCAGAATGAGCTAAGCTGGAATGGGCACACAGCATGCTTCTCTGAATTTCCTTTAAGGATTTTTCCGCTCCTGTCCTCCAGTCCTGGCCACAGGACCCCCAGGGCACAGGAGAAGGTAGATCCTTAGGTTCAGCATGAGGGGCCCGAGGGCAGAGGGATGGGTCAGCACGCTCCCTGAGTCTCTGCTCTGTGACTCAGGGGCCGTAAGCGCCAGGGTCACTGGCTGGGCCACATCCATGCCAAGGCATTCCACCCCCTCAAGCTGAGTCTGGGGGGGTTCTCTCAAAATGTGGGAGACAGTTAACAGCATGAGTGTCAGCACCCACCGGCTTGCATCCTTGGTGGCCGAACTGTGCATTGTCTTAGGGAGAGTTCCCTCTTGGCTGCCATGCTGGAAGGACGCTGGTCAGTGGCCCCCAGCACCTGCAGGGAAGGCGTGGCCTCCAGATGCTCCACCCACAAGGAGTCTGGGAACAGCTGGTGGAGACAGTCTGGAGGGGACACCATCTCCAAGCCTCTCCTGGAGCAGAGAGCAGACGTTTAAGCTTCACAGAGCTGACAGCTGAACCCTCCAGGAATGTTTCTCCTGCTGGCCTCAGGGTAGGGAGCAGAGTGTTAGAAAACCTTTGAGCCCTTCTGTGCATCTTGCTCCTGCTGCTGAGTCTCTTCAGTCGTGTCCGACTCTGTGTGACCCAATAGACGGCAGCCCACCAGGCTCCCCCGTCCCTGGGATTCTCCAGGCAAGAACACTAGAGTGGGGTGCCATTTCCTTCTCCAACGCATGAAAGTGAAAAGTGAAAGTGAAGTTGTTCAGTTGTATCCAACTCTTAGCAACCCCATGGACGGCGGCCCACCAGGCTCCTCCATCCATGGGATTTTCCAGGCAAGAGTACTGGGGTGGGGTGCCATTGCCTTCTCTGTACATCTTAGGGAGTCGATAAAGACGGAATTCATCATCCCATGAGGACTTTCAGCTTTTCACATTAGACTAGCTCGGAGGTTGGTGAAAATCCTTGTTGACTTTTCTTTGGGATTCTTTTTTCCTTACTTATGTTCTCTCCTGTTTTTTTCTTCACTCTTTCTAAGACTCTTATGTAACTGTATGCCTGTTTTTTGGCCAGAAGACAGGATAATTGATGGCCAGTCTTTTACAGCTCAGCCATGTCAGATTAAGTTGTTTCTTGGTTTGTTTTTTTACTTTCTGAAAGGATTCTAGGTGACCTAAATTAAAAGCACAGATGCAGAGAGACCAAATCCCAGAGGAGAGAAGAAAGAAATGGGAGAAAATTATGTCAGGACACACAAAAGAACACTGTCTGGAAAAACCAGGGAAGCTCGGCTGCGCGCTTCCTGATGACCAGGGCGCAGCGGCCGGCGGGCCCAGCTGTGTGTCCTCACTGTCGAGTGGGAGGAAGTTAGCCAATCAGGAGCGGAAATGCGCCTGGTTCTCGTTCCAGGGTGGATCTGGAGCCAGCGCCCTCGGCCCCACAGGGGCTTCCCTGGGGGCTCAGCTGATAACCAATCCGCCCGCAATGCGGGAGACCTGGGTTCGATCCTGGGTTGAGAAGATCCCCTGGAGAAGGAAAAGGCTACCCACTCCAGTATTCTGGCCTGGAGAATCCCATGGACCATATAGTCCACGGGGTCGCAAAGAGTCGGACACGACTGGGCGACTTTCACCTTCACTTTCACCCTAGGTCCCAAAGCTTGTTTAAATGTCCTAGTAACTAGCCAGCCACAGAGCCTACCACGTGGTGGACAGTCACACCGCTCTGTGGGGTAAAAGGGAGCCACCTGTGAAAGTCTCTCCTGTGGCCCAGAGAGCACTGGTTCCCACTGGCCTGCAAATAGGAGACTGGAGAAGCCCATGCACAGAGGAGCCTGGCGGGCTGCAGTCCACGGGGCCCCGAAGAGCTGGACGCAACCAAGTGACTAACACTGAACGAGGAGAAGCTCAGGTTAAAGTGAACTAGTAGTTTTAGTGGGATGAAGAGGGAACAGTTCGTTCTTGATGACCCAAGTTATAAATCAGTTACAGCATTCATAAATGTACCAAGCAAGATGGCAGCGCCAGAGACCTTGGTCAAATGCAAGTATGGAAAGCATTTTGAATTAGACTCTTTTGAATTCAGATTAGGATCTAGTGAAGGAAAAAAGGATAGAGAGCAATTTAATAGTGCAAAGAACAAAAATAAACTGATAGGTGTATGAAAAATCCATATCTTCTGGATTAGGTTTTCACACGTCCATAAAACATTAATTAGTGTATATCGCTATGAAGAAAACCTTAACAAAGTGTAAAAGTCTGATATTTTCCAACTGTGATGCTGAAAAGAACACATGCATTAGCATCAGGCAGCCTTGGGTCCAGATCCCAGCTTTGCCACGTACTGGGTGTGTGTTTGGGCAAGTTACTTAGAGTCTCTTATTTCCTAGTCTTTAAAAAAAATAAAAATAAAGGCAACCCACTCCAGTATTCTTGCCTGGAAAATCCCAAGGACAGAGGAGCCTGGCGGGCTGCAGTCCATGGGGTTGCAGAGTCGAATATGACTGAGTGACTGAGCGCATGCACGCGCGCACACACACACACACACACACACACACACAATCATCCTTACCTCTTAAAGTTATCATTAGGGCAAGTAACGTGATGGGTGTGAAACCTTCTAAGCTCTGTAAGCCTCATTCCCAAATGAATAATTATGATAAAAGCACGTCTCCACCCTCTCTTACCTCCACATCACCGGCTCCTAGGCAAAATGTGAGCTTTAGCAAGAAAAGAACAGTCAGTGGTGAACGGCCAGTTTCATTCTCCCTGTTATTAATCCCAGTATAATTTTTGGGAACTGCAAAGCATCGGTTAAGTCTTTTACAGTTCCATATATTAGCTGTGTGATCTTGGGCAAGTATCTTTACTTCTCTGAGCCTCAGCCATTGGACGCTGATAACAATGCCCACCTCCTGAGGCTGCAGGAAGGTGAGGGAACGTGTGTGTAGGGCAGCTGGCACCTAATAACACCAAAGAAATGAAAGAAGTAAAGAGTTGGTTGCTTTTAGATTCTCTGTTCTCCGCTGAGACTGCACAGGGATCAGCGAGGGGTGTGCCTGTGGTGCGGCCTGTGTGGGATCCCCCCGGGCCGCTTAGCTGTCCCGCCAGCCCACACATCGAGCCAGAGGCCAGGGCTCCCCTGCACCACAGAGGATGTGAACGTCCCCCGACACTGGGTGCTTAGAAGATCAGGAGGAGACTGCTCTTCCCCTGCTCTGGACTGACACGGTGCCCCCTCCCCCTGGGGGATGCCCCCCTCCCTGCCGAGAGCCTCTGCCCTGTCTCCGAGCCTGGCGGACCAGACGTCGCTGGTCCTGCTGCCCGGAAGTGGGTTTCCCACAGCCGCAGGTGGTGGTGCTGCTCCCTGGCCCGGGAGCTTGCCACCTGCGATGCAGAGCAGTGGGCACTGGGTGGCAGCATTTCTCTTTCATATTCCGAACAGACCCCCGGGGAGAAGGCCAAGGCGGGAGACCAGAGCTGCCTAGATTCGTGCAGGAGGTTCCCTATCCGGACAGGGGCAGGGGCAGGGGGAATGTTTGTCAGCGGTCTGAGAAACCGTCTCCAAATTTCGCTCTTGAAACTCCCAAGGGAAGTCCTTCACGGGCGACTCGGTGGGTGCGAGGTTGGCGGCCCCAGGTCCCAGCGCTGGGACTGGGGTGCAGCGTGTCGAGCTCTTACCAAAGGACTCGGCTCATACGACGTTTGTGAGCGATCCAAGTTAATTTTTTTTAATTGGCGATGGACAAAGTATTAGACACGTAAAGACCGCCACAGCCCTCCGCTCACGCACTCACCTGCCTCGCCACCTCCTCCCGGCGTCTCTGGGCCTCGGTTTCCCCCGCTCAGGATGAAGGATGTTGGACTGGGTGCTTCCGGAGGCCTCTTCCTGCCCCACGCTCGCAAGGACTGTGACCAGCTGCTCACTTGTCACCTCTAGCAGTAAAGGAGTGCTGGAAGCCCTCTCCCTGTAACACAACCCAGGGTGAGGAGGTGGCGCCCCCCTTGACTGCAGGGCTCCCTCCGTGGAAATTTAACCGCTGCGCCCAGTTTCAGGGCACTGGCCAAGAGCCCTGCCCCGGTCAGGTGCTGTACCCGCTGCCAGACATGAGCACATGTGAAATGCTCTTCTCCACTGCAGGCAGTGGGCTCAAGGCCCAGACAGAGCGGACAGGACAGGGCCAACGGACGTGCAGGGCCCCGGTGCCCGTGTTGCAGGGTGGGCACCCTCCGGAGAGGTTTGCAAGATGACTTTTTCAGGTGGGCAAAGGGAACGAGAGCGCCAGGCATCAGGGTTGGCTGCTGAGATGCCACGGACAGGTGAAGGAGGCACCTGAGAGGGCTGGCCGGGCTCCCAGGTCCGCTGCCCCTCCGAGGGCCAGCCCTTGAGTGCCAGCATGTCACAGCCACGCTCATGACACGCGGCGTCTGTGCCAGGGGCGTTACAGACACCGGCCACCCAAGCCCCCTGGGGCCCGCCCGACCAGTGGGACCGGAGGCCCCGTGCTGGAGCCGCAGCCCCGGTGAGATGCCCGCGGGGTCCGGGCCAGCTGTGGAGCCGAGGGGCAGGCACCCGGGAGCTGTCATCTCAGCGGCTTAGGAGCTGGTGGGCCAGGCAGGGGTGGCCTGAAGGCGGCAGGAGGCATGTGAGCACACCTGCTTTTGGGAAGCTGGTGGCCTTTCTGGAGCCTGGTCTCAGTGGGCACCCTGGGCCGACTCTCGTGACCCGCCTGGCTGCCAGGACCCCAGCGACTGCCTGCCCCCTGCAACCTGCCCCTGCTGCCCTCTCTCTCTGTCTTCCAGAATGCCAATGTGGGGCCTGGTGGAGCAGACCTGGATGCCGGCTGGGCCACGCGAGGTACAGGAGGCGGGGACCCCGTGGGTCTCTGGCTGGGGCAGGGGCCGCTGACAGGGGTCCAGGAGCCTTGTGCCCAGACCACCCTCCCCGCCACGGCCGCGGGCAGAAGGCTCCGAGTGCCCGGCGGCGGGAGCCGGGGATGCTCGTGTCCCCGGCGCTTCTGGTTGCGGTCGCGCTTCTGTTTTTGCTTCCATCCTGAGATACCCGACGCACTTCCTCTTCTCCCTGGGGTGTCCCTCTCTAACTCAGGTGCTAACTCAGTGCTCCCCCGTCTCCTTCTCTAGGTGCTCCCCCTGGAGCACGGGCCCACCCTGTCCTGACCGACTTGTCACTACAAGTCACTCAGGCAAGAGATCTGTGTTTGAGTGACCACCCCGGGCCAGGGCGGCAGCCAACCCAACACCGACTGTCACATCCACGATAATAAGGGAGGCAGAGCTGCAGGGAAAAGCCACCTCGGGGCTTCCCAGGCGCCCCGTGGGTAAAGAATCCACCTGCAATGCAGGAGCCCCAGGAGACACGGGTTCAATCCCTGGGACAGGAAGATTCCCCCTGGAGGAGGAAATGGCAACCCACTCCAGTGTTCTGGCCTGGAGAATCCCTTGGCCAGAGGAGCCTGGTGGGCTGCAGTCCATGGGGGTCGCAAAGAGTCGGACGCGACTGAGCCACTGAGCACGCCCAAGGGAGGCAAAGTGGCAGGGCAAAGCCCGCCCAGCCCCCGTGCTCACAGTGCAGTCTCCTGGGGCTTCGCACCGGCAGGATGGCCTGCAGGGAGGTTGGCCTTACTGGACAGACCTGCTCGTGTGGCTGGTATCCGCCTGGGAGGCTCTGCCAGTCCTGAACCGCAAGGCCGCGATGCTCGCTCAGCTGTTACCCACGGGTGACGGGAGCCTGCTCTCCAGGGCTGATCCACACTGGACGTTGGAGTGGGGGAGAGGGGAGGGAGTTGCAGCCTGCACCCTCTGAGTGGTCTCCAGGTCTCTGGGCTCAGATCTGGCCTGGCCAGGCCCCCGCACAGCACACGGGGAAGTTCAGGGGCCAGCCACCCAGTGCCCGAGCCCCTCACCGGTGTCTCCCACCAGAGAGGGAGGCTTTACAGCTGGGACCCAGAGATGCCGCCCTGGGGGGATGCGTGCTCATGAGGACAGCCCATCTGTATGATTTTTTTTTTAACAAGCCACTTTTAGTCTGGAAGACAAAAAAAAACTTTAATAAGCTAGCGTGTGGGGCTCTGTATTTAAAAGGAGGAGCTGAAGGGTAAAGAAAGTAAGACAGTAAGAGGTGGGTAAGCCCAGGGGGTAAACTGAGGCAGGTCTGGGGAGCCCCCCCACCCCAGGGAGACAGTAGCCCAGCCAAGAGAGAANAGGGTGAGGGATCTGGGGGCTCCTGAAGGCCCAGGGCCACCTGCCCCATCTGTGCCCAGGGGCTGGGAGCAGCTGTGGGGGTGGGTGTGGGCTCAGGAGGCTGCCACAAGGGAGCAATAAGGGCGTGGATGTGACCCAGGGGCCCCAGCAGTGCCAGGGCCTCAGCAGGGCTGCCAGGTGGAAGCCCATCCCAGTCCAGGCCAGGTTGATCTGAAAAGAAGCGCAGTCTCAGGGGGTCCAGGTGGACGCTATGGGGCCCTGATCTTCCTTTAAGGTGNTGAGCTGGCCCCTGCGGTCTCTGCTTCTTTTACAGAATACAAGGTAAGGGCTGCCCGCTCCTGCTCCGACCTCTGCCCGCTGCGCCACGCCTGCCCAGGTTAAACTTTCCTTTTCTTGTGCTTTCCCTTGAAATGTGTGTGTCAGATGTGGACGCATGTACGTAGCTCTTCCTTAGCCTCGACTCAGCTCTTGGCCTCCTTCCTCACAGACGCACCTGCTCCCTGGGTGACCCGGGGCTTCCTTCTCCCTGCAGATCTATCCGTATGACGCCCTTATTGTCACAAACCGGATCCGAGTGAAGCTGCCCAAGGACGTGGATCGGACGAGACTGGAGGTGAGGGGGCCCCAGCGGGGGAGGGCCACGTCCGCCGGGAACATCTCTCCCGATCTGGCGTGTTGACACACAGCCCCCGAGATCCCCACAGTGATGTGCAGGGCCCAGTGACGGGCTCGGAGCAAGGACCTGAGTTGTCTCCAAGACCGGAGACCCTGGTTTTGTGCCCAACAAAGATGGCTTTGCCAAGGGGCGCACAGCTGCAGCGGTTTGGGGCCAAGAAGGCTTCGTCACTGTGTTTAACTGGGTAACATTCGCCTCTTCCTTGAATGCTGGGAAAATCGGCACAATTCATGGTTTCTTATCTGATCACCTTCACTCTGACCTTGAATGGTGCTTAACTCCGGGAGCAAGGGCATGTTTAAAGGACCTGCAGGACGAGGGCACAGAGGGTGTGTGCATGGCATCTCTTGGCCAGGCCCCACCACGAGCCGTAGTCCCAGGTGGTCAGCATGCATAAAAACTCCCTTCATCCTCACCATCCTCCCACCAGGAAACCAGTGTCCAACGATGGACCCCACCTCCCGAGCTGTGTTGGGAAGGCTTCACCGGGGTGAGGGATCTGGGGGCTCCTGAAGGCCCAGGGCCACCTGCCCCATCTGTGCCCAGGGGCTGGGAGCAGCTGTGGGGGTGGGTGTGGGCTCAGGAGGCTGCCACAAGGGAGCAATAAGGGCGTGGATGTGACCCAGGGGCCCCAGCAGTGCNGGGGGCTCCTGAAGGCCCAGGGCCACCTGCCCCATCTGTGCCCAGGGGCTGGGAGCAGCTGTGGGGGTGGGTGTGGGCTCAGGAGGCTGCCACAAGGGAGCAATAAGGGCGTGGATGTGACCCAGGGGCCCCAGCAGTGCCAGGGCCTCAGCAGGGCTGCCAGGTGGAAGCCCATCCCAGTCCAGGCCAGGTTGATCTGAAAAGAAGCGCAGTCTCAGGGGGTCCAGGTGGACGCTATGGGGCCCTGATCTTCCTTTAAGGTGACGTTGATTTCTGCTGGATGGGGAGCTGTGCTCACGAGAGCCCCGAGAGCCCCTCACCCAGGGCTCGAGGAAGTGGTGGCAAGGAGGATCGGGGACGCTGTGGGGCTGCAACGGTGGGGGAGGCGGGGATCAACCTTCTGTTGTGATGATGGAGCCTGACCGAAAGCTGTTGTTCAGTTGCTAAGTGACTTAGCAACTCCACGGACTGCAGCACACCAGGCTTCCCTGTCCTGCACCATCTCTTGGAGCTTGGTCAAACTCCCGTCCGTTGAGTCGGTGATGCCATCCAACCGTCTTGTCCTCTGCCGTCCCCTTCTCCTCCTGTCCTCCATCTTTCCCAGCATCAGGGTCTTTTCTAATGAGTAACCAGAAGTAAGCTAAAAGGGAACTGCTAGCTCGTCTGACCGATGGGGCTTCCAGTGAAGTCTGATCAAGCCCCCAGACCCGGGTTCTCTCCTGTTTCCTGAGTGCCTCCCCTGTGTGTCGGCCTCACAGATGGACAGACATTCCCCTCCCCTCCCCCAGACTCAAAGTCTGGATGGAAGAGACCCAGTGGGGCTCCCAGAGGGGCTCTGGGACCTGGGGCCAAAGACCTCGAGACTGGGCGAATGCTGGGCTCTCAGATAATTACGGGATAAATACGTAATGTGGGATAAATACGGTAATTTATCCACTTAACCCTTTACTAGCAGCTATTTAGTGATGCAGCTATTGTTGAGAGTTGAAAACATAAGGACAATATTAACAGTAACAAGACTGGTTTTTGCGTGTGATTTGAGGTACTAGTTTCATTCCCTTATTGATAAACAACACAGTACTCTCTCATCTCTCACAGCCTGCCTTAGCCAAAATCATCCATGCAATGTTTAATTGCAAAGAAGCCTTTTTATTACCAGTGAAAAACTGAAAAACATGCTGTGCATTAAAAGTATTTCATGAATTATTTGCTCATGATTATGACATCAAGGCTTCTCAGGTGGCTCAGTGGTAAAGAGTCCGCCTGCCAAGGGAGGAGATGCAGCAGATTTGGGTTTGATCCCTGGGTCGGGAAGATTCCCCCCGGAGGAAGAAATGGCGACCCGCTCCAGTACTCTTGCCTGGAAAATTGCGTGGAGACAGGAGCCTGTGGGGTCACGAAGAGTCGGACGTGATTAAGCATGCACAGAGGGAGATAAAGACTGTGCCCTTGTTCTGTGAACTGTTCACCGTAGTCTATGATGTTCTGCATACGTGCCAAGTCGCTTCAGGTGTGTACGACTCTTTGTGACACTATGGATCTTAGCCAACCAGCTCCTCCATCCATGGGATTCTCCAGGCAAGCATACTGGAGTGGGTTGCCATACCCTCTTCCGGGGGATCTTCCTGACCCAGGGATCGAACCCATGTCTCTTTCGTCTCCTGCACTGGTAGGTGGTTCTTTACCACTAGCGCCACCTGGGAAGCCTGGAATGGACAGAGCGGGCCCCAAATCAGGCTCAGGGAGTACCTGCCACGTGGTCTGGAGGACGGGGTCCAGGGCAGCTGCTGGGCCTCAGGGTGACAACCCCTGAGTTCTTTGCAGGGGACACACTCTGGCTACTGCTGAAGTGAGGCCCTTGGTAACTGTGTGCTCAGGTCTCACTGCTGTAAAACAGGGCACATCCAGGCTGGGTGGCTCTGTCAGGACCTGCCTCAAGGGCTCCCACGGTGGTGCATGGACCGTGAACGCCCTGAGGGCTCCTGCCGTGGCAGGGGAGCGGGCAGGGGGGCCGGTGAGCTCAGAGCAGGGTGCCCACAGCTCCTGCTCCTGACCCAGCAGCCGCGGGGCCACCAGCCTGTTGGGACTTGCTGTTTCCCTCCCAGGGAGTGGGGTACCCTTTCACCAACTCCCATCCCCCCCTTTATTTTGCTACAATACAGAATGAAGGTGCAAAATAGCAAATGGTTAATACATGTAAACATTCCCCTTTTTTTCAAAAAAAGCCTTGGACATAAGGGTAATGAATTTCATCACCCCCATTTCCAAGAACACCCCAGAGTGTGCGTTGCTGTCTAGTCATTCTCTTCCTGATCTCAGCCACGCCAGGAGGCAGGTTGGAGGTGTTGCCACACGTGGTATGTCTCACATCCTCCAGGGTTGGGAGTTGGGCCCTGAGCCAGGAAGGGCTCTGGGGGTTGGGGGTGGGCTGCATCCCAGCAGGAGAGAAAGATACAATAATGTTTTCATCTCAGGGGAGAGAGCTTAATTTTTAATATAAAAACAGTTCCTAACTCTTATAAAAGTCCAGAAAAACATGAAGAAGAACATAAGCATTCCATGGAATTCCCCCACCGAGTCATAACTCCTGTTAGCTCTGGGGCGGACCTGTTTCCGGAAATCTTTTTTTTTTTTTTTTAATTTCTCACAAATGCCCAGAGATAACTGAATTCTGTTTTGGATAAGCAGGCTTGTACTGTTGATGCAGCTTGACATCTATGCTGTTCCTTTTAAATGTGTTGGGAACCTTTCCCACGCCAGCTCATGGGAGTCTTTTAGACCGCTGCGTGCTAGTCCTGCGGCCTGCTCTGTTGCCCAACACTTGGCCTCTGTGCACTGCTGCCGAATTGAATCTCCAAGACAGGGCTTTGGGTCAAGTAGGAAAGAAGAGCTGAACTGCTCTGCCAGCCCCAGGGGGACTTTGTGTCCCAACCTGAGAGAGTTTCTTGAGTTTTCTAGTTCAAGGGTGGGGTTGCTGATGAGGCGCAGGGGCTGCGCTCCTTTAATCTGGTCTCAGGTGATCTCTCGGTGACCTTTTCTGGTTCCTTTAAGCTTAAGGCCTCAGGTGGCCTTCCCTGGAATGAAGACTGCTGACACCTTCCATTTACTGGGGGTTTTATTAGATTGGTGCAAATGTAATTGGAGTTTTGGACTCTGAATTTTAAATCTTTGTAACTAGGCTCAAACACATCTATATTAATCAAAATAGGAACAATTACAATCCACACGTTTTTACCAATGAGAAATACATTTGCTTATCCTGTAACGTGAAAATCTGTGCTTCGGGATTCAATGAACTCTTGGAAAACCTATTCTGCCTCCTGCTGGTTGTGGAAGCTTTTTCCCTGCAAAAAGTGGTCGAGGTGCTTGAAGAACCGCTAGTCGGTTGGCGAGAGGTCAGGTGAATATGGCGGATGAGACAAAACTCTGTAGCCCAATTTGTTCCGCTTTTGAAGCGTTGGTTGTGTGATGTGTGGTCGGGCGTTTACGTGGGGAAGAACTGGCCCGTTTCTGTTGACCTTTGCTGGCTTCAGGCGTTGCAGTTTTCATGGCATCTCATCGATTTGCTGAGGATACCTCTCAGATGAAATGGTTTCGATGGAATTCAGAAAGCTGTAGCGGATCAGACAGGCAGAGACCACCGGACAGTGACCGTGACCCTTTTTGGTGCAAGCTTGGCTCCGGGAAGTGCTTTGGAGCTTTTTCTTGGTGCAGCCGTTGAGTTGGTCAATGCCAGTTGTCATATAAAATCTGCTCTTTGTCACACGTCACAATCCGATCAAGAAACGGCCCACTGTTGCTGCCCAGAACGAGAGAAGACGACACAGCAGGTCGTCAGCTTCTGTGATTTGCGGTCAGCTCACGAGGCCTCGAGCTTTCTCCCCTTTCCAGTTTGCTTCAAGTGCTGAACGACCGTAGAGGGGCCTCCGCTGAGTTCTTGAGCAGCTTCTCGTGTGGTCGTGAGAGCATCAGCTTCGATGATGGCTCTCCGTTGGCTGTTGCTGACTTCCGATGGNGCTTTCTCCCCTTTCCAGTTTGCTTCAAGTGCTGAACGACCGTAGAGGGGCCTCCGCTGAGTTCTTGAGCAGCTTCTCGTGTGGTCGTGAGAGCATCAGCTTCCATGATGGCTCTCGGTTGGCTGTTGCTGACTTCCGATGACCAGCCCCTCCACTCATCTTCAAGGCTCTCGTCTCCTTTGCCAAACTTCCTGAACCACCACTGCAGCTGTGCGCACACGTGTTAGAGTTCCTGGGCCCGATGTGCTACTGGTGTGGCGAGTTGTCTCCACTGCTTCATGACTCACTTTGAACCCAAATAAGAAAAATCACTCGAATGTGCTTTTGAGAAGGCGATGGCACCCCATTCCAGTACTCTTGCCTGGAAAATCCCATGGACGGGGGAGCCTGGTGGGCTGCAGTCTGGGGTCGCTAAGAGTTGGAACGGAGCGACTTGACTTTCACTTTTCACTTTCATGCATTGGAGAAGGAAATGGCACCCCACTCCAGTGTTCTTGCCTGGAGAATCCCAGGGACGGGGGAGCCTGGTGGGCTGCCGTCTATGGGGTCGCACAGAGTCGGACACGACTGAAGTGACTTAGCAGCAGCAGCGGCAATACCATCGTTTCCATCGTCTACAATAAATATAAAATAAGCAGCAAGGAACAAGTCATTAGCAAAAAAAAAAAAAGGCGAGAAATGCATATTAAAATGATATATGACCTAACAACATTTATTTAGAATATATTCTGCTATCAAATGGCAAATTTCAACAGTGCAAAAATCACAATTACTTTCTCAGCAACCTACTAGTTCTATGAAAGTGAAAGTGTTAGTCTCTCAGCTGTGTCCAGCTGTTTCCATGGACTGTAGCCTGCCAGACTCCTCCGTCCGTCCGTAGGATTTTCCAGGTGAGAATACTGGAGTGGGTCCCCATTTCCTCCTGCAGGGGATCTTCCTGGCTCAGAGATGGAACCCTAGTCTCTTGCACTGCAGGCAGATTCTTCACCTTCTGAGGACTTCCCTGGTGGTTCAGATGATAAAGCCTCTGCCTGCAGAGCAGGAGGCCTGGGTTTGATCCCAGGATTGGGAAGATCCCCTGGAGAAGGAAATGGCAGACTCCTCGGTCCGTGAGTCGTCAGCTCACAGGACCAGGGATGGTGGCTGAGAAGGTAAAGAGTCTGCCTCCAGTGCAGGAGACCCGGGTTCAATCCCTGAGTCGGGAAGATCCCCTGGAGAAGGAAATGGCAACCCAGTCCAGTATTTTTGCTTGGAAAATGCATGGACAGGGGAGCCTGGTGGGCTACAGTCCCTGGGGTCACAAAGAGTCGGACACGACTGCGTGATTAACACTTCCACTTTTCTGAGAAACAGTTCTTTATAAAGAGCTCAAACGNAGTATTTTTGCTTGGAAAATGCATGGACAGGGGAGCCTGGTGGGCTACAGTCCCTGGGGTCACAAAGAGTCGGACACGACTGCGTGATTAACACTTCCACTTTTCTGAGAAACAGTTCTTTATAAAGAGCTCAAACGGAGTCATTAGCTGCATCCCTTGAGGCAAACCAGGACCCTCCCAAGGCGGCACCATGTGCTTCCTGGCTGCCTCTCCTGTCTCTGCATCCCCGCCCTTCCCTGACTGGCAGCTGTTTGAACCTGCCCTTTACGACTCAGGGGAGGCCTCAGAGGCTGGCATCTGTCCCTGACAGAAAAGGGGCAGGGGAAGGCTTCCGTGCCCAGGAGCCCCGCTGGATCTTGCCCTGTTGGCATCCCACACGGGGGAGGGTGGCAGGGACCAGGCTTTGGATGACAGGCCATTGGCTGGGGCTCCGTCACCCAGCAGAGCAGCGGGTCTGCGGTGTGCCCAGCAAGGGGAGACGGTGGATGTGCGGGCACAGCTGGTGGTGCCCACACACCACCACACCACCAGGGGTGTGGGGTCAGCCCCTGGAAGGAGGACCGCTCTGTCCGTAAATGGTCAGAGCTTGTTGCCCATCCTTCCCGCAGGGTGTTTGGCTGAGCCTCCCTAGCCTGGTGAGTATGGGCCTGGCATCCAGCCGGGCCTTGGGGATGCATGGTGAGCCAAAGCCAGCAGGAGTGCTGCCCTCAGACTCAGCCTGAAGGGGAGGCAGACATCCATCAGCTGATGACTAATGAGGGTGTAAAATTATAGCCCGAGATGGGGGCTCTGAAGGAGAGGAATGTGGGCCCGTGAGCATTTTAAAAGGGATACAGTTAAGAATCGATGCTTTTGAACTGTGATGCTGGAGAAGACTCTTGAGAGTCCCTCAGACTGCAAGGAGATCCAACCAGTCCAAAGGAAATCAGTCCTGAATATTCATTGGAAGGACTGATGCTAAAGCTGAAGCTCCAATACTTTGGCCACCTAATGCAAAGAGCTGACTCATTTGAAAAGACCCTGATGCTGGGAAAGATTGAAGGCGGGAGGGGAATAGATGATAGAGGATGAGATGGTTGGATGGCATCACTGACTCAATGGACATGAGTGTGAGCAAGCTCTGGGAGTTGGTGATGGATGGGGAAGCTTGGCATGCTGCAGTCCATGGGGTTGCAGTTGGACATGACTGAGCGACTGAACTGAACAGTTAAGTGGATGGGGTAAGTGTGCCTGAACCTGTGTGTGTACCTGCACGCAGGGTGAGAGTGGCAGGTAGGAGGAGCATTTCAGGCAAGCACACAGCAGGCGCAAAGGCCCTGGGGCAGGACGCAGCAGAGGGCGCGCTTGAGCAGGTGGTGGGGAGGAGGGCCGCCTTGTGGGGGTCCTGAGCTTAGGTTAAGCAGTTCAGTTTCTAGCCAAAAAGCAGTGACTTTCAAGTTGGGGGACGACATGATTACATTCGTATTCAAAACCGTGCCTGAGGCTGCACGTGAAGCCTGGGCTGGCGTGTGCACCCAGGAGTTGGTTGAGGAGGCAGTTGGGAGGTCTGGGCCAGAGCTGATGGCATCCTGGACAGGGCGGTGGCAGTGCTGAGCGGGTGCGTTCAGGCCGTATTTGGGGGTCGAGGTGGGAGGGTGTTGTGGGGAGGGGCAGGGACATACCTGGGGTGACTCCAGGGTGTTGGGATGGGGCGGTGGGTACATGGCGGGCACTGGGTTCAGCAGGACAGACCCAGGTTCTGCCGATGACTGATGCTCTGGCCTGTGTGGCACAGACAAGGGAATTGAGGATGCTCAGCCAGGCAAAGAGAAAGACGCCGCGTGGGCCCCTGGTAGCCCATAGACCGAGGAGGAGTCTGGAAAGGGTGTGGTGGCCCTCCCCGCTGTCGCACGGACGGCAGTCGGATGAATCCTGGGTCCCCATGGGCAGGGCGAGGACCAGGCTTCCCAGGGAGACCCGTCTGGGGCCAGTTTAATGCCATGCCTGAGATCCAGCACTTTCTCTCCCAGAGGGTCTGGGTCTCAACCCTACCCCACACCCAAGGGCCTCGTACCTTGGGGGCTCTTGGGTCCTCCTGCATTTGGCAGGTGCCCCCTGAGGGTCGGCCATGCCCAGAGCTTCCACCCTGAGGGGAAGAGCCTTGCCTGCCCTGGGCAGACTCCAG